>JAFIRS010000798.1:0-542057 GCA_018342105.1 Gonioctena quinquepunctata
AAAAGTCCTGGATTATTGATAATGAATTTTATTAATTCGAAGATATAGATGACTGACAGTCAGTAGTTTGTTTAACTTAAAAATTTCTCTGCCACTCTTGTATTTATATTGAAAAGTGTTCTGATTTTTTTTACATAGGAAAACTCTGTTCATCCCATTACTTGAGCCCTATATGATTATTCCTAGTCTTATAGCAGAGTAAAAATTCGCATAATATACTGCTATTAGTGCTTCAAGATCAACATTTTTTTTAAGAACTCTCATAGAGTATGTTACCGAGGATAGTCTATTGCAAAGATAGTCTATCTGACTAGTCCAACTCAATGTGAATACCTAGAAAGTTCACTGAAGTGTTACAAACAATTTTTTGACTGTCCATAGTTATATTTTGTGGTGCTTCTATACTGCTATTGATTTTAAACAAGACACAATCTGATTTTTCACTATTCAAAACTAACTTATTCTCTAGAAAAAAATCTTTGGATTGGTCTATTAACCTTGCGGTGTCTGCCCTTTATGAAGTCATTCTAACAGGCATTCAACTATATGTTCCATTAGCTCGTTACAAAAATCCCAAATTTCCCAAGTGGTATTCTATTGAATTACAAAATCTCACATTTGAAAAGAAGAAGGCTCATAAAATATACAAAGAAACAGGTCATGGGACGATTACCTCCATTTCTCACAACTAAGAACTGAATGTAAAAGACTCAGTAGAACCTGTTATAGTGACTTCATTGAGGAGACTCAAAGGGAGGTGCCACAAAATGTTAAAAAATTCTGGAATTTCATTAATAATAAGAAAAAAGATAACTGTCTACCGAATATCATGTTTCTAGCAAACGATCAGGCTAATGACGGCAAAAGTATTGCAGACTTGTTTGGTAAAAACTTTCAATCCATTTTCAAAGAAAGCCATCTCAACGTTAGTGACGAACAAACTTTCAATCAACATGTAGACATTTCGAACTGTACCATAGAGCTATCTGATATCTTCGAAGGACTAGCTAATCTAGATCCTAACAAAGGCATCGGACCCGATGGAGTGTCTCCCAAACTTCTAGTAGAATGTAGATGGTCACTTGCTAAACCCCTTCATTTCCTCTTCCTCTTGTCACTTAATTCTGGTATTTTTCCGGACAAGTGGAAGAGCAGTCTATAACACCCATTTTCAAAGTGGAAACAAAGCCGATATTTCAAACTATCGGCCTATCTCTATTTTAAGCTCGATACCTAAACTATTCGAAAACATTGTTTGCAATAAAATTAAAAACCTAATCACCAACGTTATAACAGAAGATCAACACGGGTTCTGCAAGGGTCGATCTACTACAACAAATTTATTAATCTACACACAATTTATACTCAATGCCTTAGAAAATAGACAACAAGTGGATGCCATATATACAGACTTTTCTAAAGCATTTGACAGGGTGAATCATAAAATTCTAGGAGCTAAACTGGAAGCATTGGGCTTCCACGGTATAATGTTGAAGTGGCTCATCAGCTATGTAAGTGATAGAACTCAAACAGTCAAAGTACATGGCTACGTCTCTGACGAAATAACTGTCACGTCTGGTGTACCACAAGGTAGTCACCTCGGCCCCTTTTTATTCAATATCTACATCAATGACATAAATTCATATTTGAGACACAGCCAAGCTCTGTATTTTGCTGACGACCTGAAACTCTATAAAGCCATTACCTCTCTGAACGACTGTTATGAATTACAAATAGACTTGGACAACTTGAGAAGATGGAGTGATGTAAATGACATGGACCTCAATATCAGTAAATGTTTCACAATAACTTTCAGCAGAAAACCAACTCAAACAGACTTCGGCTATTCCATATCTGGTGAGCAGCTTCCACAGGTTACCACTGCTAGAGATTTGGGAGTCACCCTGGATAGGAAATTGACCTTCAACTTTCACTATGAGAATATAATTAACAGAGCTTACAAAATGTTGGGTTTTGTATGCGAATACTGCTGGACTTCACAGATATTCACTGCCTCATATTTCTTTACAACTCCTTTGTACGATCTTTACTAGAGTATGCTTCTACAGTATGGTGTCCCACCTATAATATTTATATACACAACTTAGAAAAAGTACAAAACAAGTTTCTTAGGTTTGCTGCATACAAACTTAACATTCCCTTAGATCATAATAGTTCAAATAATATCCGAAATACAATTGGAATGACCAGTTTAGAAGACCGCAGAATACAGGCAGACTTGACCCTTCTATTCAAACTGATCAAAGGACACATAAATTGTCCATCTTTGTTATCACAGGTCGGTCTCCATGTTCCGGCTAGGTGCACTAGAAACAATACTACTTTCTCAATAGATTTTCATAGATGCAATTATGGACTTTTTTCTCCATTAGCTAGAATTGCCAAGAATGGTAATAGCATTGATTTGGATTTCTTTTCTCTGAGTTTGGAATCCTTCAAAAGCCGTGTAAAAAAGATCAAATTTGGTTGAACAGTCACAGATATCAAACAGCATAAGGCTTCCTTTTTCCATCTATTTTTCTCTCCTCTGTATCAATAGTATCTGCATTTTATTTTATTTTATTTATATCTGATTGTATTTATTCGTATGTATTGTATAGTTTCATATTCTTAGTCGTAAGTTAAATTTAGTAAATTCTATTCCAACTGTAAACTTTAATGTAATGGTTTATCCGTAAATAAATAAATTAAATTAAATTATTTTGCTACAATTTTTTATATCTGGTAAGTTCTCACCTGTTTAAAAGGTTGGTATCAACAGCATAGTTAATCATGAGAGCAGTGTTTATGTCTGCTATAACCTTATTGATATCATAAATATAATTTTAAAAAGTTAAAACTACACAACATCCATAACAAGCTTATACAGAAATAAAATAAGAAGTAAAATAAAAGATGGTTAACTTTTATCTTTATTTTACTTTGACTAGTTGTTCGGCACATGTACATATTGAATAATTTAGACAAGTTGACGAAAGATGATGATACATATATAATATATATTCAGTCGAAGTATGTCATGTTATCATGTTCTTGTTTTCATAACTGGAAAACGGTGTGTTCAGTGCCATTTTCAAAAATTTCTTTTTTGGCCAATAACGTCTTTGGGTGACGAAGATTTTATAATATTGTTAGTGTTGTCAACAGTGGCTTATTTTTTACTCGATAAACAATAGCAGGGACCAATTTTTGTATACATCATTGAAGTAAAATCCCAAATTTCGATTGACAGCTTTCTCACTTCTTATATTAATTTACTCAGCTCTATAAACACTCTGAAAATTATTACTTCTCATTTTACTTTATTTAATTTTACGTGCTGTATAAACTCACTTTGAGTCCTACTATTTGGTTTCTGTTTTCCAGATACGAATTGAACCAGTCGTAAGAGTTTCCACAAATTCCATATTTATAAAGTTTCCACAATAAAATATCATGATCTATACAATCAAAGGCCTTAGATAAATCCATGAAGCTTCCACAGGATAGATCTCCCCTGTCCATTGCTTCTAAGACTTCGTTACTAAAGTAAACCAAAGCAGTTTCAATAGACTTATTTCTCAGATAGCCATGCTGGTTCTTAGAGAAAATGTTAAAATTTTAAAAGAAATTCACCAATCGATTAGCTATTGCTATTTTGATATACATCTCTTTTCAACATCTGCTTTTCTGATGAGTCTACATTATTTTTGAATTCGACTGTGAATCGTCATAATTGTCGTTATTGGTCAGATGCCAATCCACATGTTTTCCACGAAGTCCATACTCAAACTCCACAAGAAATCAATGTATGTGCCGGTATTTTTGGGGACCGTTTGTTGGACCAGTATTTCTCGACGGTAACCTGACAGGAGAAACTTATTTGGAATCATTGAATGAGTTTGTTTATCCACAATTAGTAGACATCATTGAAAATGACGATCGTTACCATGAAGACCACTTGATATTTCAACAAGACGGGGCACCTCCACATTATGAACAGCCTGTTAGGGCGTTTTTGGATAGAATGTTTCCTGGAAGTTGGATTGGAAGAAGAGGCTCTATAGAGTGGCCAGCCAGATCTCCAGATTTAACACCAATCGACTTTTTCCTGTGGGGTCACTTGAAAAACAAAATCTTTGCAACCGAACCAGAATCTCTGTAAGATTTACAAAGGAGAATTATTGAAGAATGCCGTCGAATAACGCCGGAAATGCTACGAAATGTGAGGTCTCGTTTTGAACAGAACTTGTACTATTGTATGAAAATGGGTGGTAGACAGTTTGAACATTTAGTTCATTGACAATAATAATTATTGCGACAGTTGCTTTATCAGATATTTTTTTATTGATTGAGTGAATAAAAAGTGATTTCCCAACTTCAAGTTCGAAAACGAATCGATAGAATTCATTTATTTTTATTGTTTGATATTAAGAAGGAAAATACCTTTCAAATGAGGTATCACTTGCCTTATGTTGCCATTTAAAAATTTAGGGGTGGCGTTCACAGCTCCAAGGGATGGAATGTATTTCAGGTGAATTTCATCGCGAACGATGTCCCCCTCGAAAATGTAGTTGACGTGTCCGAGCGTTTTTATATAATTCGGTTCTGCCGACCTACAGAGCCGCTGTTTCGTTTTCAATGGCCCACTCTGTATATAAGAAATAATAGGGGATCTAAGACAGTTCCTTGTGGTACACCATTGATAACTGGGAGCGTCTTGCTCAACAACACAAAGAAAAACATAGAAAAAAAACAAATTCTATGCGGACGAAGTCGCGGGTACCAGCTAGTAATTTATAAAATTGAATAGGTATGCCAATGATTCCATTTTGAGAAAGGCTGCTTCATGTTGGCTATACTCTCTACTAGGTGGCCAAAAATGTATAGAAAACTTACCTTTTTGGCATTCAATCTCTTATTTTCATCATATATCAGTATTTTACTGATCAGCTGTAAGGAAGCCTCATCGGCTGTTGGCAAAATTATGCTCCAACTTTTCGGAAAACTATGTGAAAACGCAATCTTGTTGTAATCAGGTAACTGAGTCAAACCTGGCCAAACTTCTTCGTTGGGGGTACCCAAAGTGCCCAGTACTATAGCTAATTGTTCTATATCAGTTTCTCCCTGTAAACAATCACAATGTCAGGATTGTTGTCTACTGCAACATCTTCAAATGATTTACTGGAAACAGGGGTTGTCCGCTGATCATCTCGGCTATTATGCATCCCACAGACCACATATCCACGGATAGATTGTACGTTTTTGAGCCATAAAGAAGCTCGGGGGCCCTGTACCATCTAGTTGCCACTTGATGTGAATATAATCTGGATTTTTTGGTGTCGTAGATCCTCGCTAGGCCGAAATCGGCTATTTTCAGTACGCCTTTTTTGCTTATCAACAGATTTGCAGGTTTCAAATCCTAAAAATACAATACAGGCTTGAGATCATTCGAGAATTTTTCCAGAAGTATTTATTTTCAATGCTTTCCCACTGAGTATTCAATATATTAGATTGAAAATACAAACATATCAGCCACATTAGCAGAAATATAAAGCAGTTACACACAAATTAATTAAGTAAAATTTTGGGAATAGATTTCCCTTATTTAACCAATCAAACGGCCTGAAATTTCTGAGAGACAACCAATCAAATCAGTTTTGGAATGATAAATGTCTTCTCGCTGTTTTATACTGACTATTTCCATCATTATTTTTGAACCGATCAAATGACCTAAATTTCCTGCAGAGAACTAATCAGATCAGTTTTATAGTTCAAACATTAATTATTTGGACACGATTCCTTTAATTTTGGAATTAGAAGAATTGTTGTTACTTCCCTCGTTGAAAATTCAAACGAACATTAATTCTGGTAGTTTTATCCAGTCTTAAATGTGATTCGGGAAATATTCCCATCAAATATCATTCGTGCTAGAAGATTTTATCACAATTATTTTTAAATTTTTCCTCAAGTAATTTGCCTCTAGGAAATTTAACTCATACAATTTGCGGCCTTATTATCAAAGATTAAACCACTCAAGCTTCGATTTCGTGGTTTGATCCGATAATAAGACCGCAAATTGTACAGTAAAATTTCCAGGCAAAATGCTTTCTCGAAAATTTAATTTCACCTTGATAAAATCCTTAGCACTTATGATATTAGCCTCGAATTTGCAAGTTAGCCTTGATTCAGCAAAAACAAATGAATAACATATCAATAGTTGTGGTTGTCAAGGAGATTCCTTGTCTTTTGTTCAAAGCCACCTTGTAAGATTTTTGTAGGTGGTTCAATGTTTGTTTGGTTTGGAGTTTTGTTAAATATATTTTTAATGATTAAGGTCAAAAGTGCATGCATAGTTTTATATCTCATTATTTTTTTATATATACACTTCAGAAACCAGGAACAATAATTGAAAATAATATTTTTACCCTATGCATGATGTGATTCTGATGCATGAAGTTGACACCATTCAATACCATTTTGGCGTAAGTCTTGATTTGTGGCAGAGTGAGCTTGATTTCAGTTTTTTTGAGAACATCGGCCAATGACCAAGGCAAATACTCCATGACTAGAACTACGGAACTTCCTACGCAAGTAATCTCGACTAGTTTCACAATCTGAAAAAATCAAACAGTCGATTATAATAATAATCTTTATTCAAATAGGAATTCCTAATTTACAAAATAAAATAACCCAAAATCATTAACAAAACTTTACATATAAGCATTGTCTAAAGATATATAGACAATGATATAAGTAAATAACATAGTAATAATAAACATGGTACTTAGGTAACTATAATAAACATAGGTATGTATTGAATGGACATCTTCTTTGACAATATTTGTATTTGTAACACTTGGAGAGTCGACAGTATGAGTATTTTTTATGGTTTGGATATCGAAAGAGAATTTATCAAATAAACAAAGATCAGTACAATCTTTCTTTGGGTATTTCGCTATAACATTTTTTATATATTTAAAGATGAAGTAGTTTTAGCAAAAAATTAAGAGAGAAAAGTAGGGAGGAACCTCAGGATTTTCGCAGAGGGGGAAATTTGGAAAGCTTTATTAAAACAAAAAAATATTGGAATTTACAGGGAATTAAATGTGCCTTGGATTTTTTTTTAAATAGATAAATCACCAAACAATTGCGATTAAGTGCCTAGGCAGCAGGTACGTTCTGTTGTTTTTTGATGATTCACTAATACCACAGATCACCACAGAAAGCTTACATTTTTATAGCAGAGCACGCGAAGCACACACATTTCTCTCATCACATTCTTAGGAATGCCAAAGTTCGGATTCACGGTGATTTTTTTTAATGCCACTATAGATTTGTCCCTCAGGTCCAAGCCTTTGAAGACAAAGCCATGAGCGCCTTCACCAGCGCGGCCCAGGATTTTGTAGTTGTTCATTTTTGAAAAGGAATAATAAAAAAATTGACAATTAGGATTTGGGGGTTATGTTTATATGTACACTCTGAAGGGTTGCCTAGCAACCGCTGGCAGTGATCGATTCTGTCTAAATTCAAATTTTGGGCCAATAAAAAGCAGTCACACATTGCCTAGTCCAGAGCTATTTTTACAAGTGAATTTTGACCCACTACTAGTTGTCCGATTAACGTGAAATTTGCATTATAACATTTTTGTTAGAGAAAAAACAAAATGACGTACTAGATTTGTGTTTATGGTCCGATCATCTAATCTAAAAAATGAACTCTTCCGCCATCCTGGAACTGCCATCTTCAATTTATGAATTTTGACAAAAAAATCAATAATATTCGACTAAATTCATAACCTCCGACCCCATAGAAACAGTACATATCACAAAACTCGTCCACCATCTTGAATTTATTAATTTTGACAAAAAATTCATAATTTTCGACCCCGAAAAACTCCATACACCAATTTTGAATAGAATCGCACCATAATCATAGAGATCGTCCTCCATCTTGGAGCTGCCATTTTGATTTTATGAATTTTGACAAAAAAATCATAATTTTCGACCACGAAAATCCCCACATAAGTACCAATTTTGAATCGAATCGGACCATAATTACAAAACTCGTCCGCCATCTTAAATTTGTGAATTTTGACAAAATCAGAATTTTCAACCATGAAAACTCCCACATACCAATTTTGAATAGAATCGGACCTTAATCACAAAGATCGTCGGCCATCTTGGAGCCGCCATTTTGATTCTATGAATTTTGACAAAAAATGTATAATCTGGGACCCCGAAAACCCCCACATACCAATTTTGAATCGAATCAGACCATAAACACAAATCTCGTTCGCCATCTTGGGACCGCCATTTTTTTTCTCAAAAAATTCCATAATGCATTGTCACGGGAACTATGGACACCTGCCAAATTTCACGTTAATCGGACAACTAGAAGACAATAGAAAATGATCTTGGGGTACCACAAAACAGTGTATTAGGGCATTTACTTTTTTAAATTTATTTAAATGATATAAATTATATACAGGGAGATCATGTAATAAACTTATTTGCAGATGACACATTGATATATACCTACGATAAATCCTTGCAAGTAGCAGTTGAAAGGATGAATAATTCATTGGAAAATATTGAGTTATACCTTAGAACAAATAAACTGAAACTAAATATCACTTAAAACAAAGGCGATGATCATTACAACAAAATAACATTGACGGGAATCCAGTCAAAATTAAAATCAATAACAATGATCTAGAAATTGTGAGTAAAATTAGGTATCTAGGGTTTATTGTAGATAACACAATCTCTTTAAATGACCATGCTGACTATGTAAAAAGCAAAGTATCAAAAAAATAATAGTTTAAGAAAACTAAAAAACACGCTTTTATAGAAAACCTAAAAAGACTAAAAAATTAGAAAAAAATATTTTATTTAAAAAAGCGTGGGCTGCATGGTATCGCCTCGGCCCACAATTACCTGTGATCTGAGACATTTCTTACTTTACTGCCCTAGGTGTGTAATGTACTATATAATTATTGATACCATGCACCCCACGCTTTTTTTAAATAAAATACATTTTCTTTTTATTTTCTATAAAAGCGTGTTTTTTAAATTATTTATTTTCAACTTATAGTTTAGTTTTCTATTAACGCGTGTTTTTAGTTTTTCAAACTATTATTATTATTATTATTTTTTAACTATTATTCTCCAATATTAAATAGAATCGGACCATAATTACAAAACTCGCCCCATTTTAGCCGCCAATTTTTACAAAAGAATAATAATATTCGACCCCAATAACCCCCACATACCAATTTTGAATAGAATCAGACCATAATCACAAAACTCGGCCGCCATTTTAAAGCCGCCATCTTAGATTTTTCAATTTTTACAAAAGAATCATAATATTCGACCCCAAAAATCCCCACATACCAACTTTGAATAGAATCAGACCATAATCACAAAACTCGTCCACCATTTTGGAGCCGCCATCTTGAATTTTTCAGTTTTGACAAAAGAATTATAATCTCCGACCACAAAACCCTCAGATACCAATTTTGAAGCGAATCGGACCATAATCACAAAACTCGTACGCCATATTGGAGCCGCCATTTTGTTTTTTTCACACAAAAATTTCTTAATGCATTGTCACCGGAATTATGTACACCTGCCAAATTTCAAATCATTCGGACGTCTGGAAGTGGGTCAAAATCGCTCTCAAAGGAGTCGGTTACAAACAAACATACAAGTGAAGCTAATATAAAGCATGTAAAAACTGTATATTTTCTTTAGAGTGTCATCTTCACTATCAATGCTAGGATAACCTGCTATAATTGCAAAATAAAACCCCACTATGATTTTTGCGGTACTCTCTTATATCTTATTAACCAGAACAAATTGATTGGTTTTGACCCAAACTTATGTGATATAGGTTATTAACACGTTCACTGCTCATGGCATGGATCCGTGCCAGACTGAGTTTTCAGACAGTGCGCATGGCACGGATCCGTGACGCACGAACAGCGATAGTTGAAGGTGGACGTACGTTGACGAGCGTGTAGCTTACTTATTGGGACTTCTAAAAAGTTAGTTCGTTTCGGATTTTTCTTATAAAGAATTTTATTTTTTACTTAAAAACAAATAGCCGCTTCTGGGCATGTCTTCCAGCAAAATGTAGCAGTGAAAGGGTTGAAGCTGTTTCCAGATAAAACAAGAAGGTATAATGTTTCTTAGTAAGGGTAGAGGAATAAAATGGTATTTTAGATTTGTTCTGCAATCTGGTTCAAAATTGGTACATGGGGTTCTCGTTGGATTCCAACCACATTTTCTCGATAATTTTTTTCGGTATCATGTAATTTGACCCATTTTTCGGCACCACAACATTTTTTTAAATTCCCGTCAAATCTGAGGTCACCTGATATAAGTCGCAATGGATTTTTTAGTTGTCAGACATGCAGAAACGAACCGCCATTAGAGTTTTTCAGAAATTTCTGTAACAAATTTTGTTCCCATATGCAGCCAACTTTATGACGGACACTATATATATATATATGTATTGTACACACTTTGTCCACAAGATCTAATTCTTATGACAAGTATATTTTGATTAATACTATTTACAAAAGCTTTCAACGGCCACGTGCTATCAATTCCCAGACTTTGAAGTGGGAATTCTATTTTTCCGACTTCAAAGTTAAAGATCCCAAATTTGAATATGTCGACTCAAACTCGGAATTTTGATTTTCCAACTTTGAAGTCATATAAATTAAATTTCAGAAAAATAAATTTTTTGGCTCTAAAATGCTTTCCTAGATCACACAACTCTTGAGACAATTAAAAAAATATGTGAACAAAACAATGTCGGGGAAGTTGTCCAAAATTCAACCTGCGCCAGATTTTTTGACATTTTTACGAGAAAATGGATTTGTTTTATACTATCTCCAGCACATGGTATATAAAAATTAAAGAGTTTCACTCTTGACGTTTTTCTTATTGTATGAAAAATTGAAGAACCAATTTTGAAAGCTTTATAACTTTTCCCATTAAATTACCAGTTTTTTTCTAAAAAAAAAAAGTTTTAGTTTTCAGGATGGAAAGCCAACGATTCCAACATCGGCTCATAAAAAAAACCAACAATAAAGATTCAACATGGTTTAATATCACTCTCTTGCTCTAAATATAATCTGAATTCAACCTCTACGCTTCCGAATACAAACCATAAAACTAATCAATCTTTAAAACTAGCCGATCGAAGTAAGAAAAAAACTAAACAACACAACTAGAAACCTTATATAAAATTAGACAACTGCTTGACAAATCGAGAGAAGAAAATTCGCATTGGCACTCAATCTCACTTTCCTCCGCCCTATTAAACACGACGACCGATGCATCCAAATTCATTTGAGCTTGTGTGGACAAAGCAAGGCACTCTGGGGGTAGGTGGGTCCGCCCTTCGGGGCTACATCTGCGTGTCGCCTTGCTCCTTCTCCCGCTGCCTCACGGCCACCGCAGTCTCCACCAACAGGTACAAGCACTTGAATTTGTCGTCTTCGCCCGAGTCCGTCGTCAGGGGATCCGGGCTCGTGGGCGCATCCACCGGGTGGGTCGGCATCACCTGCACCTTCGGAGTGCTCGACAGGGGATGCGGCAGCTGCGGCAAGTGGGACAACTGCGGATGAGAGACATTCCAGTAGTCGCTGTTGGCTAGCTTTTCTTCGGAGTTTCTGCAAAAATCAACAAATTGATCAGTTAAAAAAGTGGGATAGAGAAAGGTTGTTGCTTCGGGTGCTTATGAGTGTTCAGGTCATAAATTGGTAATTGATAACTGGAAATTTCAACACCACTGACAAGAAGATACGATTCAAATCAATTGAAAGGAACTCCTTTAAACTCATGACCCCATGGATTTTTTTTGTTCATTTGGGGGCCGAATAAACTGAAATTTCCAGTTTTAACCGAACAGTATGATCAGACTGATGAATAAGCTCAATTTAAGACAATGGATAGCTGGGATTTATTTAAAAAAATTCACCGAGGCCACAACAAATGCTTTCTGCTTTTAATATGTTATTGGTCTTTTCTTCATCACACCAGAATTTGCCAGGCCGGGGGTTCATACATTATGAAAATTCACAGAGGCCACAAATGGCTTTGTACACCTTTGAACAAGCAAAAAGGTGTACAAATTCAGTTGTGGTTTCCCGTGATTTTTCAAATAATATCAACCGCCATTTTAACTCCCTTTGACGGCCCTGCAAATTCTGGCGTCTTATCAGTGATGGAGAGAAGGCCAATAACAATAACATAAAACAAGCAGGAATGTGTACACGACAATTTGTGATTTTTTCTTTAAATAACCACCATAATTCGACTGTCTCAAATCAAATTTATTCATCAGACTGAACAAATTTTCCCTCTTCCGTTGAAACTAGAAAGCTCAGTGTAGTCACGCCCCTGAAAAAATTAAAATCCACGTGAAAAAAGGGAAAAAGAAAATTATCGAGATTTTATTTTTCTCCCTTGTGGATGTGGCTAACTTAAACATTGAAAATAGCTGTATGAATTTTCTTATGGGTGTTTGCCTCCTGAACACAAATTCAAAGGAAAAATGTGACGTTATTTGGTAGTTTTACCTGGAAAGTTTTCCGGAAGTTTTGAAAATTTGTAGTTTTATAGATTTTAACGTGCTCTTTTCAAATTTTTACTTTGCCACCTTGTATCTTTGCTGCACACAACTCTATTGAAAAAATGGCGTCCAAAAACAGTTTTTTGACAATAACTCATTTTACGATGAAAATAGTTATGTAATAAATTAAACAAGAGAAAACTTCCTACAATTTGTGTTGTAACGTTATTTTGTAAAATGAATAGTTTCACCTGATGAGGACCACAAAGTCTACTCCGATTTCCATCAAATATTGCATCAATTCAATACTAGTTCGTACTGATGACTCAGTGTAGAAGTGTAAGTTAAAACTATTCATTTTACAAAAAAAACTATTTTAATCGTGAATGAGTCGGAAATGAGATATTCTCAAAAAACTGTTTTTGGGCGCCATTTTCCCAATATGGCGGCAAAGATACGACGAGATTGCAAAGTAAACATTCAGAAAGAGCACCTTGAAATCTATAAAAATACCAATTTTCAAAACTTCCGGAAAACTTTCCAGGCAACCCCCATTTTGAGCATCAAACGACTGAAGTACATACCGTTTCCAAGTTAAAGCTCTTTTTTGTTCTTAATCACGTAATTTTCAAGCACCGTTATCTCGCACAAAAATCACGCACAATGCCTCCTTTTTACACGCTTTATTTTAGCTTCACTTGTATGTTTGTAACAGACTCCTTTGGGCGCGATTTTGACCCACTTCCAGACATAAATGATTTGAAATTTGGCAGGTGTACATAATTCCGGTGACAATGTATTAAGAAATTTTTGTTTGAATAAAAGACAAAATGGCGGCTCCAATATGGCGGACGAGTTTTGTGATTATGGTCCGATTCGCTTCAAAATTGGTATCTGAGGGTTTTTGTGGTCGGAGATTATGATTCTTTGGTAAAAATTGAAAAATTCAAGATGGCGGCATAAAAATGGCGGCCGAGTTTTGTGATCATGGTCCGATTCCATTCAAAATTGGTATGCGGGGGTTTTTGGGGTCCAATATTATGATTCTTTTGTAAAAATTGAAAAATTCTAGATGGCGGCTCCAAAATGGCGGACGAGTTTTGTGATTATGGTCCGATTCTATTCAAAATTGGAGAATAGTTAAAAAAATTAAAAAATAATAATAGTTTGAAAAACTAAAAAACACGCTTTAATAGAAAACAAAACTAAAAAGTTTAAAATAAATAATAGTTTAAAAACTAAAACACGCTTTGATAGAAAACTAAACTAAAAAGTAGAAAATAATTTTAAATGAGATTGAAATAAGAATACAGTGATTAACAACAAATTTATTTCATCGTAAAAAAGCGTGGGGTGCTTTTCAAGATATTTCCATAACGATTCTACTTTTACTAATATCTGTCCATGAAATATTAACAACAATTGACATCAAGCACCCCACCTTTTTTAGATGAAATAAATTTGTTGTTAATCACTGTATTCTCATTTCAAACTCATTTAAAATTATTTTCTACTTTTTAGTTTAGTTTTTAAACTATTATTTATTACCAGCATAAACTCCAAACACTAGATCACTAATTTTCGACACCACTTTGCACAAAATATAGCCCGTTCTATGGAAAAATTCCTCCTTCTTCAACAGTTAAATTACCAACTTTTTACATCTAAAGATAAACCAAGTAAATTTCAATTGTTTGTATGTTGGTAAGACAAATAAATCACGCAACTTCTCGAATTCAATCATGAACAGCAATTTCCCCTTCATTTAGGGGTGTAATAAATTGTTGCTCATGTTTGAAATGGAAAAGTTGGCGGTGATTTAATTTGTTATTACCAACATGCAAAAAGTTTAAATTTACTAAAGTTTGTCCGTCAGATGTGAGAAGTTAGATTATTTGTAACTGATTAAGAAGGATTTATGAGAGTTTAGTTTATGCTGGTAAAAAGGAGGCATTTTGAGTGATTTTGGCGCGAGAAATGGGGCTTGAAAATCACGTGATTGAAAACAAAAAAGGGCTCTAACTCGGAAACGGTATGAGAGTGCCGCGTTTAGGAGGCAAAAACACGTACGAAAACTCATATAGATATTTTCAGGGTTCATGAGTCAAAGGAGTAGTATGCCCCTCAAGTTTTGAAGCAGTTTTAGCTAGAGTACGCCAAAATATTCCAGGCAGAATTCCATGCAATCAAACTCTACCTGCAAGAAATCCTGAACAGAAACATAAAAATCAAGTCGGACAGCCAGGCAGCACTGAAAGAGCTGGTATCATCGAATAGAATCCAGATTAGTATGGAACTGCATGAAAGCTCTTGAAAGGGTAAGCAAGGACAACAGAGTAACTCTGCTACGGGTCCCTGGACTTGAATGCTTTGAAGGAAATGAGAAAACCAAACTTCTGGCAAAAAGAGGCACTATGAAGGAGTTCATAGAACCAGAGCCTTTCTTCAGACTATCAAAGAGCATAACAATGAAGTGTTTTCAAGACTGGACGCGAGTACTGGTATGAAACAGTGGGACAAGTCCACTCGAAGGCTTTTATACCAAACCCTTCGGAAAGAACAGCAGCCCTGTTAGAACTGAATAGGAAGTACCTGAGGATCATAACAGGACTACTGAAAACATCTTCAAAGAATCGAACTTGCAGAGAGTGCGTGTTGCTTTTGCCAAGACGAGGAAGAAACGACAGAGCACATCTTGAGCAGATGCAAGGGTCTGAAACGATGGATTACAGCAACTAGAGCCCAAAGACCTGTAAATTTAATTAGGATCGAGCCAAAATAAATCTGAGAGGGTCGCAGTGGAAGGGACAGTTATCGCCCCACTTCGAAAAGAACCTAACCTAACACCGAGAGCCCAGTGAAAGGTAGATATTAGTTTAGAATATTCTCAATGCGAGTAAACACTCACCCTCTGCTGGCTGGATGGCTGGAATCTTTTGGAACGCCATACCTAATGACAGTCTGCCAAGGCGTGAACTTCTCTTCCTCGCTAGGGCTCGAACTCTCATACTCCGCGTACTCGTTTGGGCTGTCTTCTTCGGACCGATACATCAGCGTCATGCTATCCTCGTAGTCGTGATCCAACCGGATGCGCTTCCCTCCAATCGTCTGGAGGTCTCCGTTCCAGTTGACGGTAGGCTGTTCGACGAGGCCGCTGATGCCGCTCAGTTTCTTCCCCCTTCGTGAGATGGTGTAGTGCAGCGGGTCGTGGCCCTCCCTCCTGATCATTTCTGGCAATATCCTCCTTCTGGCATTGATGAACCAGTTGCAGACTTGCAACACCGTCAGGTTGGCTTCTTGAGAGAGCGTAAGTTTCTCCGCATCGCTCGGATAGGCGTTGTACCTGTGCTCGTAGAGCCACCTCTTTAGTATTTTAACTGAGTGCTTCGGAAGGTTTCCCCTGCGTTTTCGAACCGCCGTGCTCATGCCATGATTCACTAAGTTCGAGAGTTGGTTTTGCTGAATGAGCTCCTCTTGCTCTTGTTCGGAGCCGGATTCGTTTTCGTCGGTGCTGCTGCTCGACTGGAACCTCTCTCGATCTGTAAAATAGTTATTCATTTTGTGGTTCAGAAAATAATTCCAAAGTTTTGTGAATCAACAAGAATAAACAAATTTATCATGACAACAGTAAAATAAGTGAAGTTACTGACAGACAGTTGAAGTTGACAAAGTCTTTGCCAACTTTGGCATTGATGCTTCTTTGGAAAAATGAACCGCTCATCCCTAACCAATACAAACTTGTAACTCAACCACGTTTTTCTCGACTATTTACTTACATAATATTTCTGGTAGCATGTGATTGCTCATCTTCAGGCCTTCAGGTATCGAAATGATTCTTCGACAATGATATAAGAGCAAAACTTCGAGAAAAGCGTTGCTTTTCAACTTTTGAAATGCGGTAACAGCAACAACACGTTTTTATTGACGTTAAAATGACAGATGACGGAAATGGCTGCCTCGTGGTCGTCGCTTTTAAAAACCGCTCAACACCCGAAACTCAGTTATGCAAACACAGGGTGTCAACATTCAAATTAAGGAGCATCACATGTGAAAATTCACACATAGAACTGAGCACTGATACGAGAGTCAATGGGGTTATTTACGAACTTTCATTTTTGTTATTCGACTATGGACAAATATTTACGCGATATTACGTTTGCTAACGAAAGTGTATATTTTTACGCGAATGCACAATGCACTAGTCACGAATGAAATTTTATTCGGTGCCGCAAAATAAATGACAATCCCGAAATCAGCATGACTAGATGCAACAGCATCGATAACTCCAATAAAACACTAAACTGAAGAATTCAACTACACCAGATCATCTACATCACTAATAATTATAAATTTCACAACAATCCGAAAGAATTTGTCGCCCGAAATGATTTTTACGCAATTTCTAATTGTCACGCGTGCTGTTGACAGTTTTTATGGCGGTCAAACCGATCGTCCACTTTGCTGTTGTTGTTATTCAATTGAAGCTCTCCCATTGGCCAGAGTCGAAAATGATGACAAGTGACATCCCCTGACGTATTTCCGCTTACTCTTTCAGCGCCAAATTCTAAATAGGAATGAAAATCAGGTATGATTATTTGAAGACCTTCCTTTCATGTTCCTTTTCTGAATACGAGATTATGCCGGAGAAAATGACATACAGAAAGATTTCGTAGGTTCAATAGAAAAATTATGATAATGGAGGAAAATATTGCCAATTACCGATTTACAGAAACGAATGAGTCGAAATACTCAATACTCACATGCAAGCTCACGCTTATCACAGAGTGTTTTCCATAGACAAATTAAAAATAAAGAGACTGTTTGAAACATTGGCGATTTTGACCACCAAGTTGTTGGTACGGCCAGTCGCGCATGGAGGCGCTACCCGCAATCAACAGACGACTGACATGATAATTTTCTAATTTCGACATTTGTCAGAAGATGACAAACCACGTAATAATTTCAGAATAATTCTACTGTTAATTTTCATCGAAAAATTAATTATAGAAATTATACTATGGACTTGAATTATGAACCCAACGTCGAAAATGGAATGTTTTGTTATTCGAGTTGACGCTGAAATTCCTCGAAATATTCTTTCACAAGGTAAAATATAAGCTGCTTTTCACAAACTGATAGTTATTTCCATCCATCAGTTGCAGAAATTTTTTCACAAACTGATATATTCCCGTCCATCAGTTTCCATTTCCTATCACCATTTGAGGAAGTACGAAGATTATCATCAAACTGGAGTATTTGTTAGGTATACCTACTCGTTCTCCTTTGTGCTAATAAATGAACAAAATTATTGAAGGTTTGTTGTTAAATGTAATTTATTTTTATTTTGGTTGATTTGATTGTAAGACTGAAGAATATTTTTAATTTTGTTTTGTCTGTAGTTTTATTATTGTTTTGTCTGTAGTTGTACCTTGTCCTAGATACAATAAAATGTGTTTTTATAGTTATTATTCTTTTTTATAAGATCTTTAATTTTGTTCTTGATATCATTAAATGAAGATTTACTTTGAAACTTCATTTTTACCACGAACGAACTAACAGATTCAATCGTTACTGTATATATTTTTTGCCATTCCTGTATTTCATATGATACAACCATTTATATGGAATACAAGAATGGCAAATCGATCACTTATAAAATATATATCATATCAATCATATAAAAGTAACACATTTGAAAAACCCGCCTTATTTCAATCGGTCTTACCAACTGTATTTAGTTCGGCCAGTTGCGAGATATGTCGCCACTGTCTAAACGTGGTGCCAACTTTTACTGCAGGTTTGATAACTCTCTTTATTTTTAGTTTCTCTATGGTGTTTTCTTATTGAGAACTGCTCATCAGCTTCCATTGAACAGCGTATCAGGAAACGGTACGCTTATCGCGTATTGTTTTTCTGATTGGCTGCTGATTGAGATCCTCCTATTCTGTGACATTCATTAGGCAATCCTCAGAGAAAAGAAATCAGAAAATAATTATGGAGCTCCATCCAAGTTACCAACATAAAAAAACTTCTGCCTTTCGAATTGAAATAATTTAATCAGGGTTGTGTGAAAAACCTCAAATTGAATATGCTGGATCATTTATGTTTATTCCCAAAGTGTTTATATTCCTGTATATAAAAAAGTTATATAAATAGGGAATTTTGTGTCTATATCTTGAGTGTTGGTGCCTGTCCCAATTTGATTCGTCTCTCTCTCTCTCTCTATATATTTGTGGTCCTTGCTTTGTTTCGGCGCTTTTAATCAGTATTTGATTTGTCCATGATAGAGTGTCATCTTTTACAATGTCATTTGAACTTTTACACCTAAGAACGCCAATTTTTTTTTCATCTTGTTACTTGACTTCCTTTGTTTTTGTGTTGTGTATTCTCTCAATCAATATTTTTTCCCCAAAATATGGCGACTTTACTCCATAAAGATATTCATGGAGCAGTTCTTCAGGATGGAGTGTCCTTGGAAGATCTCCCTATCTTTCAGTTGAAGTGATGACTTGAGTGTAGGACTTTCAAAGTTTTTTTTTGATAAGTAAGACGCAAAACGATAATTTCACAAAAACTCTCTTGTTTGTGCTACCCAACACATTTTTCAGACACCAAATTCCTATGAATGACAATAAGAAATATAGAAGCGCTTCATGACCAAAACTAATTCAATCAGTATAACAAATTTGTTATTTTCCGTACAACCGAAGGCAAACAATTGCCATTGGAGAGACAGACGTTCTTTCAAGATATTCAAATTGAGGAAGAAATCTATCTCTCCCTAATTTAGTTCGTCCTGTCCAGCTTTCTCTTCTGTGACTTGATGATGAGCAAATCAGATATATTATGTGGAGAAACATTGTTTCTGAACCAATACCAACACAAGTTGCCAACTTAACTGCCTGTTGCATTCTGATTCGTGCACTTTCGACCCTAACGCAGAAGAACGCCACTTCATGCTCGTTATTGTGTATTATCTTATTCAATCTTTTTTTCGCCTTCACAAATTATGTTTTGCGCTACCAACCGTTCACATTTTTAGACACAAAATCTCTTTGAATGACACATTTGATATAAAAAATATATAAGCGCCTCATGACCAAAAGTAATAGGGGAGTCTCGCACAAGTTGCCAACTTCAAAAGTTCTGCCTCTCCGATGGCATTTGTTTGACTGGTCAAATGCGCTGAGAGGAAGCAAGGACCGTAAACCGAAAGAGACTTTGGTTGTATGGAAAATCGCCAATTTGATATAAAAATTCAATTACTGTTAGTCATGAAGCGCTCATATATTTCTTATATCAAATGTGTCATTCATAGAGATTTTGTGTCCTAAATGTTAACAGTTGGTAGCACAAAACATATTTTGTGAAAAGAAACAGAGAATGCCCAACACAATAACAATGGAAGTTAAGCTACAAGAGGAAGAAACGACGTTCTTCTGCGTGACAGATGACAGTCGATAATGCACGAAAAAGTTTGGGACATATATCAATAGACACCAAATTCCCTATTAATATAACTTTTTAAATACAAAAACTTAACACTTTGGAATAAATGATCTAGCTTATTAAGGTTGTGATTAACTACTCAACCCTGATGAAATTATTACAATTATATTGGCAGAAGTTTTTTGAAGTTGGCAACCTGTGCGAGACTCCCCTATTAAAATGATATCGTTCCCACCTAAGCAGAGCGTCGCAGCACAGCCCAGCCCAGCACTGCACGACGCAGCAAAGTGTTCAGGGGCGCGCACCGACATAACCTTAATCTAGACTGCTGATCAGCGCTGCCGTTTTGAGAGTAATTACTCCATTTGTAAGCAATTCGAAAGCTTTGGAGTAATCGTGGAGTAATGACGATTTGTAAGGATTTTGTAAGCATTCCGCACCGAGGACAAAGGAGTGGGAGAAAAGTGTAATCTTCTGACTACTTGTGTTTGTTTCGTATGGCACATGGTCAATGACCAGTCATGACATAGTACAGAACTCGTTAACTCTTCACGTTTCCCGTCTTTGTCTATAGCAGTTTGCTAGTTTGAGTTCTGTGTTGTTTGTTTATTGAAATTCAAAATTGACATGACATGACATATCTGAAATCTTTTCTCAGCCTCAGGCTTCTATGAGTTTTATCATTGTTTAGATTATAGTATGGTTTCATCAACAGGTTTCAAAGCTACCAACCCAACTTCTGACCTAGCACCATAGAATTGTAATTATAATATACTATATTATAATTACAATTCTATGCCTAGCACAGAGTAGGTAATGGGAAACACGAATGATTTCATTTACATTTTTCTTTGCCTCAGTTCGATCCTCAAAAATTACATTTTCTAAAAATAATTTCTTAAATCCCAATATTTTGTAGAAATTTTCAAGTTGAAAAGTGCCCCCTAATTCAAACTCGATTTGACCTTCACTTGAATAACTTCCCCCAAACACTAGCGCCAATTGTGGTTGTTTCAGGAATATTGATAGTCAATACTATTTCTTTCAACCCAAAAATAAATTCAACCACACTTTTAATGTGATGTTTCATTATCAACTGAAAATATTCTGATGATAAAAATATTAACACAACATATAAACGGAGGCAAATGAAATTATAGTTGACAGTAAGAAGCAACTAGCGCTAAAAGTTTGGTGTGTGTGAAGTAACGATACAAACGTTCATCAGAGGTGCTAGGAGTACGTTTTTGAATTTTATGAAAAAATTGGCATTTTAAGTTTCGAATTTTGAAAAACACCGAACACTTTTTCGATTTCTAAGGTCCTTGCTGAGCTTTCTAGGTAGTAATCTTTATGTGCAAATACAAATATTTCAGAAAGGGGGCACATGCGTATTCCCTATTGCAATGGATATTTGTGAATATGTGCTTCTACCCTTCTAGTCTAGTTTGTTCTGGTCTCGATTCAGAATCAGTATCTATCAGAACAAGTCGACCCTCAAAATTATCGATATATACCAAGATTATGTATAAATTAAGTTTGTAAGGATTTTGTAAGCATTCTCAACATTCTGGGAGTAAAACTCCGCATTTTGACAGAAGCTAGTCAGCATATTGTATACTTTCAATTGGCAGCACTGCTGCTGATCCCGTATGATGAGAATTCATCCAATTACAAGATATCAAAGAGCTTTTAGAGCATGCGTATTTTGTGTCTGTGACGATTCAAAATCACATAATGGCCCCTCATAAGATCTCAATGTCTGAAATGACATTATTTGTGCTTTCTGCGCAGACACGTTCACGTAAATTCTATTTGGATGAATTTTTCGAGTGATGGGGATATGACCTCTAGCGGTCTAGATTAAGGTTATGTCGGTGGAGGCGCGTGCCAATACCCAACTCGGTTGGAGGATGAGTGGAAATTTTTACATATTGTGTCAATTGTCATTTTGATTCTTTTGGAACGAAATGAAACAAATTCGTTATTTGTCAGTTGTCATCGTCCAAAATAATTGAAATTTAAGATATGGTTTAAGGATTTAACAATGGAAGGAATTGAAGGAAATATTCTTGCCATTACTGGAGTACTGAAACAATTTGTAGATAATAAAATTTGCCCACTTCACATACACTGTAAACAAACCTGCATTCTGTAGTAGAGCAGATTGATTTTCACCCGTCACATTTTCTTTAGCATCCACTATAATAAAAAATGCGTTTCTGTCTTAATACTCATTTTGTTTTCGAGCACTGGCTTTAGTTTGAAAAAATAGTATATTAAAGTATAAGTGGATAAAAAGGGCTTTAAAACACGCGCGATTTTTCGAGCACGACGGCGCAGCCGGAGTGCTCGAAATAGAGCAAGTGTTTTTAAGACCAGTTATCCACGAATACTTTACGTTATTTTTTTTTATTGGTGCACTTTGAAATCATATATACTGGTATTATTACTACAAATAATAGAAATAAGAACTAATAATGCAAGAAGGTTGAATTCGTGATGTGACATCAGTATACCTTTCGTTGTCATGGAAATGAGAAAAACATTCCTTTACAATTTGTTACCAAAGATCAATATTTGTTGTCACCAGAGCTCAAAAATGAATTATTCTAATATCGATTTTTTTGAATAGTGAGGCAGAATCGCGGTTAATACCGCGAAAATCCAGTGATATATATAAAAAAGAATATGAAAAGTTCATCAAATGGATGGAGGAGCACATATAAATGAACGAATTGTGAGTAATATTTTGACGTTACAAGGTACTCCTGTCAGATCAATAATCAAAAATTTGTCATTTAGACTTCTCGTTTCTCGATTTGTTGATGTTGTCATGGTTACCTTTAAAAAACGCGCGTTTTTTAAAGTTCGATTTAAACACGCTGAGGCGTGCTTTAAATGGGTAAAAAGGGGCACCAATAAAAAAATAATATATAACCTATGACAATCTTTAATCACTTCTAACTATAATGTGGAACGCGCATGCGGTTGAAATATTTCAACTTTTTCACGGACTCTCAAGTTCGTGGAAAAGTTGTTCATTCGATTAAATCAACCGGAGTATAGGAACGACTTTCACGAGTTAATAAGTGGGAATCCACAGAGTTTATGAACAATTAGGATGAAAAGTTAGAGTATTGGGACGTGCCCCTGGTGGGAATAGGCTTGTGAAAATGCTACTGCTAGATGGGAATCGGCCTTTAGGCTTAGCGATTTTTATTTTGTTCTTACGACACGTTACCACCGACATAACCTTAATCAAGACCGCTAGAGGTCATATCCCCATCACTCGAAAAATTCATCTAAATAGAATTTACGAGAACGTGTCTGCGCATAGCGCAGAAAGCACAAATAATGTCATTTCAGACATTGACATCTAACGAGGAGCCATTATGTGATTTTGAATCGCCACAGACACAAAATGCGCATACTCTAAAAGCTCTTTGATATCTTGAAATTGGATGAATTCTCATCATACGGGATCAGCAGTCTAGATTAAGGTTATGTCGATGCACGTTACGCGCATCCGCCATGTTGAAAAAGCAGGTAATAGACGCTTTCTTTTTGGGGCTTCGTGCACTGGAGCTGTACCGTGTTTGATGCACCTGAGCTGCTCCCAAATAAAACGGATTTTAGTGGTGTTTTCAGGATGAATACTTTGCACATGCGCATAAGATTTAGTATTTGACATATACTGTTTCTTTTCTATTTATTGTTTTCGTTGAAGAGTTTGAATTGATTTGAAGGGTTTTAGAAAGCTTAATCGAAAATCTAACAATTATATTAGATATGTCAGATTCTGAAAATGAAATGTTGATAATGGTAAGTTAACAGCAATGAAAGATGAGTGGATTCAAATCAATATTAACTTTTCAAGGCATTAATGGATAGACCAGGTAACCATTTGAGTAGTTCAGACTCTACTAGCTCTTTGGACAGTTTGTTTGCTGATTCTGATAAAAGTGGGCCTAGGAGTAAACGTACCAGAATTGAAAATTATATTGAGGAAACTGTGAAGGAATATGACAACAAATGAATTCAAATCCAATTTTCACGTATCATGAAAGACAACTTATAATATCATTGGTATACATCCTTTTGTTTGAAAAATTGAATATATTTTTACTCTAAAAGTTTCAGGTCTCTTCGAACAATCAAAATATCATCCTGCGTACTCTGCTGGACGACCCAATGTTTCTGCCGAGAAAACAATTTTACTATCTCTGTAGTACCTTGCCAATTATCCTTAGGTATTGGTATGCAAGCTGAAGTTGGAGAAAAATCAACAGACAACAGCAAGTCTTCAATAAAATGTTTAATTCATGAAGTGTACTCTCTTTTCAAATGTAAATGTTCAATAAAATTCATGAAACATAATATGTTTATTCAATAAATATCCACTTAACAAAAATCTTAGAATATCACAGAATGTTGAAATTATCACAAAATTCCACTTCAAAAATGATCTATAAAGTTTAAATGTGAAGCTCAACTTTGCCAAACAGATCAAATATTTTGAAGAAAATATCCTCACCTCACACCTCAAAATGGAAAAATAAATTGTTGAAATATCACAAAAAAACCCTTACTCTAAACAGTCGTTGAACTCAAGATGGATAAATAAAAAACTCAATATTCAATAAGTTCGAAAAAAATTTTTTTTTTAAATTATTAAAATAAATAGTCAAAATATCACAAACATCATTTATTTGCAACTCTTTTTCATTTGCACTATTCATATTGTTTTGATTACTCTTAGATAAAGTTTAATATGAATGTAAGGTATTTACTGCGCTACTAAAAAAACATTAAACATAACCAAAAAGAGCTTGTTACACCAAATTCCCGGTGAGTGCAAGAGGGGGCAGGGGAAGGTTGTTGGTGTTGCTCCGGAGCTTGAAGCTCTACCTAAAAAGAACGGGTCGGTGCCAGTGTTTCGTGCTCCTGAGTAGCTCCGGTGCTACTCACACGGCCAAAAAGAAAGCTGTAAATATGAAAATTTCGGCACATTAATTTTGGCCTGTCTTACTACGGACAATATTTCAGTATCGGGGATTATAGCACATATTTACGGGTTACATACTTATAGTGTCCGGAAGTCGAGGCGTGCGCACAAAATATTTTTCAGAATGAAAAGGCCTATTACAACAGCTTCCAACCAATGGAAATTGAGGTAGCTGGCAGAAATGATTCAGAGCGCCAGAGCTAAGATGTCTAATGAACTGATTCGATATTGTTTAGATTTTCGAGGGGACACCACCTGTTACTTCAACAGAGCTTCTCTCTGTGGTAGATGGCACCGTCTAAAAATGTTTGTTTATATTCTCGCTTAATGTCAGATCTTGATTTCTGACATCTGCAGCATCTTATATTAAATAATTTTCAGTGTTTCGTCGGTATCTATGCGTTTTCCATCTCTTTGATTTGGAATCTTGCTTAGCTTATTCCTGAGTTTGTTCTTTATAAAATTACTCGTTCATCAGTTCATTAGTGCGCGAGGAATTGTATATTTTCAGGTAGTGTAGTGTGTAAGGATACTTTTTGAAGAATGGGCCACATTTGTATTTTGTGTGGACAGTATAAAGCCGCAGATTCGAATATTCACCTGTATTCAGTACCAAAAGCAAGTACAAAACTTGACGAATTGACTAATAATGATATTTTCATAGTTCATCATATAAGGTTTGTTTTGGTTCGCAGTCAGAATGGTTCTGAATCGGTTCAAAGCAGTAAGACAGTCGTGGCATGGAAAACTTCGTGCGAGCCCACTCTGAATATACGAGTGTGCGACTGTTTTGAACGGTTCAGAATCGCTAGAACTGCGAACCAAAACAAGCCCATTGTATGCATTGAATTTTATATTTTCTGCAATTTAATGACAATTTCATTTCCAATTCTCCGTCTGTCAAAATGCAGTTAACCTCAAATTTAAATGTTACAAAATACGAAAAACAACACGACAGTGTTTTCTTTGTACAATGTTCGGGGGCTTCTGATTCTAGCTTTGCTATTGGTGAAGTTTGACAGATGTCTCTTTTCAACCAATAGCAAAGCTATAATCAGAACCCGCGAACAGTTCGTTTCAAAAAGAAAGCTGAGGAAATAAATATACCGTTACTGAATTGAAACTAAAACGAAATTGGCGCCATCTGACACGCTAGTAATCTCTATTATCAAGTAGGCCAAGTCGATCCCGAACTTCTACAGGTATAAGTGCAAGCACCAGGGTTTTTAGACATCTTAGCCAGAGCGCACAATAAAATGCTGCACGTTCTTGAAGCAGGTTTGACAAGGTTACCTTTATTTGTGCTGTTTTAAGCCATATCTTTTGAAATTTATAATTGTTTCTAGAGACTATGCTTGATCAAAATCCAACAACAGGCTAGAAGTAAACGTAGTTAACGCGGTGTGTTTGTTTATGAGCGGCAGAATCGCCATATTAGAATTTTATGGTGATTCGGAAAACAGGTCAGGCGCGATCATATCCTCCTTCCTTCTAAACATTTTTTTGTGGACGTGCCTCAAGTTTTCGGACATTTTATAGGTGCGTGTAAGATGTCTAAAAACCCTGGTGCTTGCACTTATACCTGTAGAAGTTTGGGATCGACTTGGCGACACTTGGCCTACTTGATAATAGAGATGGCGCCAATTTCGTTTTAGTTTCAATTCAGTAACATGGTACATTTATTTCCTCAGATTTCTTTTTGAGGCGAACTGTTCGCGGGTACTAATTCTAGCTTTGCTATTGGTTGAAAAGAGACATCTGTCACACTTCACCAATAGCAAAGCTAGAATTAAAAGCCGCCGAACATTGCACAAAGAAAGCTGTAGTGTTGTTTTTCGTATTTTGTACTATTTGAGGTTAACTGCATTTTGACAGGCGGAGAATTGGAAATGAAATTGTCATTAAATATGGAATTCAATGCATACAATATGATGAACTATGGAAATATCATTATTAGTCAATTCGTCAAGATTTGTACTTGCTTTTGGTACTGAATACAGGTGAAAATTCGAATCTGCGGCTTTATACTGTCCACACAAAATACAAATGTGGCCCATTCTACAAAAAGTATCCTTACACACTACACTACCTGAAAATAAACAATTCCTCCCGCACTAATGAACGAGTGACTTTTTAAAGATCAAACTCAGGAATATGCTAAGCAAGATTTCAAATCAAAGAATGGAAAACGCATAGATACCGACAAAACATTGAAAATAATTTCATATAAGATGCTGCAGGTGTCAGATATTAAGTTCGGACATTGAGCGAGAATATAGAAAAATATTTTCAGATGGCGCCATCTACCACCGAGACAGAAGTTCTGTTGAAGTAACAGGTGGTGTCCCATCGATAATCTAAACAATTAAACAATATCGAATCAGTTCCTTCACCAGGGTTTTAGACATCTTAAGTGCATGTCATTGATATCCTAACCTTTCTAAAAGTTCTGAATTTCAGTCAGTCTTTAGTCTTAGTTATGTGCTTCAACTGTTGTATGTACTAATGAAGCATCAATTCATTTTTCATTGCACTGCTAAGGGAAATAACCGGGGTATTTACTAAATATCCGAAATTTTCAAATTACCCGTTTTTTAACATGGCGGTTGCGCATAACAAGTATAGTGTTTGTAAGGAACTTAAGAAAAGTTTAACAGCTATTCTCAGGGAGTGAGAATAGTATAAACTTACACTTACCTTTGAAAAGCTCATATTAATTATTATGATAGCCGGTTTGTTTTTTATTAATACATTTCAGTTTACTATGAAACCATGGAGATTAAATTGAAACCAAACAAAATGGGTGGCAAAACTAGTTTACTGCGCAGGCATCTTAGAGATTCCTTACCAAGAATCCGGAAGCGATTCCTGGATATAAACTAGTCCAAATACAGCTCTTTCAGGAGCATATCCAGAACTCTTGCAAGAAATAATAAAACACACATTTCTCCCACCTCATTTATTAAAAATTATACTTTGCTTTCACATTTCCTTTACAATCGTCGTGTCATTTCTGTAATCGAGTGAACTAAATGTAATAACGATCGAAAGCCCCAAAAGAATCTCATGTCGTACTCATTTTTTTGGGGGCGGGTGCATAAGAAGTTGCAAAAACTGTTTCACTTACTCTATCAAAGATAAACACGAAAACGATGTGATAATATAAATAGGAAACGTCAGTTTCAACAATTTTTCTCCGAAAACACATCCTTCATTAACGTTAATATATATAAAATACAACAAATGAATAAAAGGGCGACATCGCGAATTACTTTCTGTAATCGTTCTCCTCGCAATCACGCTTCAAGTGGCCTGGTTTGTGACATAAGTAACAGGTTTTGGTGTTTTCGGGGCAATTCCTCGAAATGTGCCCGGGTCGTTGGCAATTGTGACATGTATCGTTGCTCGACCGATCCATACCTGAAATACCATCACAAAAAATTACCATTCGTACTTAGTCCAATACATATTTTTCATCAAAATGTCATATTTCATAAATGGACCTATTGAAATACTATGAAGTTCTTCAACTAAGACAGGTTGAAAAGACTCCATTATTTCTTCACCTTTGATTTTTTTAAAGATGACATATCATAGCTAACTAAAACATAACTTTTGTTTTGTTTTTTCTCAAACTACATCCATCAACAATTAGGCCAATCAATATACTACCAGGAAACCGACTGTGCCATCATACGAAAGACTGTCCGTTAGTTATATCCTGTTATCGTTTCCTACTCCCAACTGTCATTGCTCAATTTGTTATAAAAAAATATATACGCATCGAACCTCCTCCTTTTTGGTTTCGTCGCTTAAAAAATAGGTATCAGTATGTTGATTTGAATAACAAAAAATCGGATCTTAAACAAATTGAACATTGATCCGAACTTGGACCGTTTCTGTTCCTAGTGTACATAAATGACTTATGTCAGTCTATCGCACCGATAAAATGCGTCTTATTTGCCGATGACATCACCCTCATAAGCTCTGGCAAGATACATGACTCACTACCTAAAGCTGCCAAACACAATAAGAACGCGGCTAAAAGCTGGTTCACGAAGAATGAACTCCAATTAAATGAGAACAAAACTCAGAATCTGATTGCCTCCTCAAATCCTCTGTATCAAAGGGGTGAGAATATTTCACTACCGGGTATCATAATTGATGATCGATTGAATTGGTCCAGTCACGATACTGATATGGATGTATTTAAAATTACATACTTTTCTCTTTTTCACTCTGTCCTATCCTATGTTATTCTTCGTTGGGTGAACTCTAGTAATGCGATAGGGGTTTACAGGTTACAGAAAAGTGCTATAAGAATTCTGACAAACCTTGGCTATAGAGATCATTGTCAACAATACTTCATCAAACTAAGCATTATGCCACTTCCTACCCTATATATATATACAGTGTGACCCATTTAAAATGGAACCACCCCTGTAGAATACGCATCTTTCAATCGATCTAAAAAAAAAAAAAAATATTTATTATTATTACGCATCAAAAACTGTATTTTGACACAAATTTTCATAACTTTAGTTTCATTTCCAAGGCACTCTATGGTTTATTTCTTTGTCAAAAACGGCAAAAGTTTATTAGGCAATTTTTGTTTTCAAATTTGACTACACCACTGGATTTGTAGTTGCTATAAATAAAAACCATCAAAATTTCATAAACAAAGTATTTGATAATAATTTTTATTTAGATTATAGACATATTAAAAATCTGGCAACACTGCCGATACAAAGTAGATCACCAATGAACTTGTACAGTGAAAATCCGAAGTCAATAGCTCATTCCGTTCTACAGTTATAACTCCTGAAAGTATGGTAATGTGAGCGATTTGTGCTTAAAGCGATTTTGTAATAAAAATCTGACTACGCCACTGGATTTGTGCCGAAATTACACCTTAACAAATAAGAAATAGTGTAAAAAATATTCGGAAGAGATACGATAACTGTGTCGAACTAAATGAAGATTTGGTAGAAGCCACAAAAATTAAAATATTTAATTTTACAGTAATGTTTATTTTAGTTTTTGCTTAATGACGTTTTATTGTCGAATACATTTTTTTTTTTGCAAATAAAAAATAATAAATAAAAATTATAATCAAATACTTTGTTTCCAAAATTGAAGTTGTGGTAACTTCGTTGTTAACCAATATTTTTTTATGAAATTTTGATGGTTTTTATTTATAACGACTACAAATCCAGAGGTGTAGTCAAACTTAAAAACAAAAATTGCCTAATGAACTCTTGCCGTTTTTGATAAAGAAAAAAAACCATAGTGTGCCTTGGAAATAGAACTGAAATTATGACAAGATTGAAAAATGCGTATTCTACAGGAGTGGTTCCATTTTAAATGGGTCACACTGTATTAACGGTTTTGCTGGAAATACATAATAACATGAACAAATTCACCAAGCACTCGGATATAGGCAACTACGACACCAGATCTGCATACCTGTTGAATCCTCAACGACACAGATTGGTTGCAAGCCACCAGAATTCTTTGAACCTCAATCTATACAATGCTCTCGATAAACCGGTCAAGCTCAATCAATCAATCAAATATGCTTTATTGTCCGAAGAAACAATTCTTATCGACAAAGTCATTGTAGAGGTGCTAAAAGTTAAAACCTAAAATTAAGTAATAAAAATAGAAAAAACACCAAGAATGTTAAAAACGGTAGTGATGCAGGCGTTTTAAAATTTGTATGAGTAAAATGTACAAGCACAAATGTTAACTAGTATGACATTTAAGTAAAATGATAAGCAGGTACAACCACATGATGCAAACATATTAAAATTGATACTCAAAATAACAGACCAGGGCTGAAGCCTTTGAAAATGGTAAAAAGTTAAAAAAAATAATAGTAGGATGAAACCCATTGGAAAAGAGAATATAACAAAAATGAAAGGAAAAATAATTTACGGGCGATCTGAGGTCGGAAAGTGGAAGGGGGTGAGTTTTTAAGGGTAAAAAACGGTTTATCTCGATTCCCGGCAAAACTACAAGTCCTATGGAAAAAAGTTAAATGACAAAGTTGTAGGTAATAAAAAGATCTACAACTTTTTTCACATAACCTCAAAACTTATGTGAAAAATTCAAATAACCAAGTTTTTGGTTTTTTATTTTTTACAAAAAAAATTTGTTTTCACGAAATTTTTTTGATTTAAAATATTTATTTTTTCACCTTATTTTGACTTAGTATCGAAAAAGCACCCTAATTTTCAACCGAAAATTCTCCTGTCAAGCTTTTAAAAAAAGTCGGTGGGCTTTTTGTTCGTTGAAATCTCTACTTTCTGATGGTGTAAAAAAAATATACATTACTATGGTAATGTTCTTAGAACATTTTTTTTTAATCATTATGTACAATTTTGAGCTATTTATTAAAATTTACACAATTACTCGAAAAACGTAAGATTCCATGTTACATTGATAAACAAAAAAATTGCAAATCGAAATATACTACTATAATTAACAACCAAATACGTTGATAAAGTTAATATTTAATAAGACATCTACAATATTTTGAGAAAGTTGTAGGATCTTCTTTAAATCATATGCGTAGATGCCTATTTATTGCTATTTTAAGATAACTGAGTGACCTAAGGAAAATTTTAGCCCATCAAAAGGTATTTCATAGAGAAGTGGGGAAGGGGCTAGGAAAACCTCAGACAATATTCCAGAGTTCAATTATCAAAACCATACAAAAATACCATTTTTGCAAGAAAAATTTTCATCTTACGAGAAAAACAAGGACAAAATAATAAAAATGTTAATGAAAAGATTACAGTCACAAGGATTTTCCTGTAAACAAGCAGAAGATTCTGATATAATTAAGACCTGGCTAGCAATTGCCAGAGATACTAATAAAACTGTCATTGTTGTGGGTCAAGATATTGATCTTTTGGCCCTTTTGAAGATCTACTAGAATTGGGAACGTTTGTCGAATCTAACAATGGAGAAATGCCATCAAAGAGACAAAAACTAAGGGAAAAGTGATTAGAATTCAAGATAAGGTATTTATAAATAACAAGATTAATGTATTTAAAAATATTATAATGAATAAGGTAATCAGTATAAAGTATCTAAATTCAATAGTACGATTTACATGTATATTTATATATTATGAGATTTTCTATGACATAAATGTAATTAGAATTTAATAAATCAACTTTTTTACTGAAAAAAATTGCAGCAGTCACATTTTTTAGATGAAATCCCCTTTAAATCCTATCTTTAAAATTTCGAACAACTATTTTCGCATGTTTTTTGCAATTTGTAATTTTTTGTTTATCAATGTAACATGGAATCTTACGTTTTTCGAGTAATTAAAATGTAAATTTTAATAAATTGCTCAAAATTGTACATAATGATGAAAAAAAAAAATCGGATTGGAGTTTTTTCGTTTCTTTGCATTTTCTGAAAACATTTACCGTGGTAATGTATATTTTTTTTACACCATCAGAAAGTAGAGATTTCAACGAACAAGAAGCACACAGACTTTTTTAAAAAAGCTGATATTTTGACGGGAGAATTTTTGATTGAAAATTAGGGTGATTTTTCGATATTAAGTCAAAATAAGCTGAAAAAATAAATATTTTAAATCAAAAAAATTACAGGGTGTTTAGGACATAAAAAGGTAAGTTTTCACCAAATTTCGTAAAAAACTGATTTTTTTTGTAAAAGATAAAAATAAAAAACCAAAAACTTGGTTATTTGAATTTTTTCACATAGAGTTTGAGGTTATGTGAAAAAAGTGTGAATACAAAAGTTGTAGATCTCTTTATTACCTACAACTTTACATTTAACTTTTTTCCATAGGACTTTTAGTTTGGCCGGAAATCGAGATAAACCGTTTTTTACCCTCAAAAACTCGCCCCCTTCCACTTCCTGACCTCAGATCGCCCGTAAATTATTTTTCCTTTCATTTTTGTTATATACTCTCCCTTTTCCAATGGGTTTCGTCCTGCTATAATTTTTTTTGGTTTCAAAAATTATCAACCCTGGTCTATAAGGAGAAAAGCATATTTTAGTGCTGACGAAAGGGTTCACTATTCAAAAATTCTTCCGTATTGTAGAATGGATGGATAAGAAGCAATTCTTTTAAATTTTTTTTAAATAATCCAAAAGATTCAATTTCCCTTAAATGTATTGGTAACTGGTTATACACATTTAGGCCGTTATAAATAAGAGATTCCTTAACATGATTGTTTTTAGGGATAGGTAAGGATAATCTCAATTTTTGCGAGGATCGTGTGTTACGGTATGAGGGCAGTTGCATTATATTTGTGGCGATTCTTGTGTATAAGGCAGGTGGTTTCTAGAATGAAGACAGAAGTAACTGTGAGGATTCTATGATTTTTGAACAGATCTCTGCAAGAATCACGCTTTTTCACTTTACAGAGGGCCCTAATGGCTTTTTTTTGTACAACCTGCACCATTTGTAGTAGTTGTTTGCTGCACACTTCCCAGAAGGCTATGCCATAGACCAGGTGGGGCAAAGTAAGCTGATTTAGCAGCTGTAAAACCCAATGCATGTGATATTAAGTCCGAGAAATTTAGTGAGAGAAACATTTTCAATGTTATGAGTTCCTAGACTCAGGGCAGAAAGCTCGCAGCGGAATGTTAATAGGTTTGTTTTAGTAGGGTTGAAGACCAGTAATTAGAACCAAAAACATCCAAAACAACAATCAAAAGATTTCTTTTTGAAAATTGTTTCTACAGTGTATCGGAATACCTCCAAAAACCCAACTCTTTTAGAGCCTAAACCTACATAGCCAAGCATAGATCTATCGTTTGCTATTGTCTTTATAATCCCATTTTTTTACAACTTCATTATTGTCCTATCGTTTTTATTACTGATATTACTATTGATGTTATTTCATTATATTAACGGAATGGTTTGCCCGCTCGTATTTCATTGTCTGCGTATATTGGTATGATATCAGTAGCGGCAAAAAATTGGTCGATCCCTAAAGCAAAGTATAAGCAATTCTATGAGAAATATGCGTTTATTGTTTGCAAGAAATAATTATAATAAAAGCCAAGGTGATTAACTAGTTACATGACACAGCAAAAAGAAAACACAAAAGCCAATTATTTATGAAGCAAGCGCCAAAAAAACATCATCTACCTCCAGTCTCGGGACAGCTGCGAGCGATGTGCCCCGGCTTCCTGCAGTTGTAGCAGGACGGCATGTCGGGGCTCTGGAGACAGTCCTTGGCAAAGTGGCCTTCGCCGTAGCACCTGTAGCAGCGAGCAGAGTCCTCCTTGCAGTCGCGCGCTAATGGCCCACCTTGTTGCATTTGTGGCACTTCTCACGGCCCCTGTTGTAGCCGCCGCCGCCGCCACCACCGCCGCCGCCTCCCCTACCGCCCGAGTCGCGGCCCCCTGGCTGGGAGCACTCTCTGGCGAAGTGGCCGGGCTGGTTGCATTTGTAGCAGATGCTTCCTGAACTCATGGTGAACCTGGATGGGAAAGTTGAGATGAAGCCTTTGTGTTATAGATCATTTTATGTTTCTTTCATTGTATACTCGTTGAAATTTGTCATTTTACAACTTACAATATTCATTTTCAAGGAAGAGTCATTTGTCTACGAAGTCGTAGAAGGGCCAACAACAAAATATTTGGAATTGCCACTTTCAACTGACAATTGTCACTTCAAAGTGACAATTGTCACTTCATAGTGACAATTGTCAGTTGAAAGTGGCAATTCCAAATGTTTAAAAAAAAAATTGTACTGATGAGGGCCAAGAAGCCTGAAACCGGTATGCGGATTGTTAGGTGAACACGACATAAATTAAACATAATCGAGCTTATCAGAAAGAAACATTTGCATTCAATGTCCATTGATATTTTATGGAAGTATGCATGGATTTTCAGGTGAATATCATTCAATGTTCTGCGTGGTATTTGCCAGGAAAGTAGTTGTTTTTCACCTGAGATCTACCATTTTCTGGTTCAATTTTATATTGAATCCTTTATGTGAAGAAAACCGTTTAATTCGTTTTTTCTATTCATTCCACTTCACATGGCACTTATCTTTCAAAAAAATTGTTGTTGTTCTACGCCTTCGTATTTGTCACATAATCCTCATATACAAAATATTCAATAACTACGTTGTATATCAATTACTGATATTTAACTGCAACGAATGATTACCTAGCATCTGAATCATTTTATGAAATTATTTTTAATGCAATGGAAACTTTCAACCCTATAAAAAAATTAGTTTCCCGCATGGTTCATCTCTGAATTGAGAAATTTAATAAGTCATTGAAAGTGTATGCAAAGCATCATAAAACCACTGGAAATATCAATGATTGTTATGGGTTTTTAAGATTTAGAGAGAGATGTATAGAATTGAGGAATATTTGCTATCAAAATTATATAAAAAAAATATAAAATGACCTTTGATCAAATCCAGGAAACTTTGGAACTACATTAATTCCAAAAAAAAAAGTTTTAGATAACCAATCACAATAAGTTGGTACAAATAATGACTAAATTGTTCAATGTCTTTCAAGATGGTCGTTAAAGCTCAGAAGATGCTGCTAGGATTCATTCAAAGAACCATACCAATCAATGTATAAATCACTTGTGCATCTATCTTAGAATATTGCCAATCTATATTAGAATATACAATAACGTTGTTTGTTACGATTGTGATATTGATTCACTTGTCAAGTTCCTCCTATTAAGATTATGCTTAATGTTTTAAATTGGCAATCCATTTCCCAAAGACTGTTTTATTTCACCATGATATTCGTATACAAAATACTGAACAATTTAGGGCCATGTTATTTCAAACAGTACATTGTCTTCAATCATGACCTTCACTACCACTTCACTCGAAATAATAATAATTTATATAAATAAAGCAAATCACAAAAACACCATGAACTCTTTGATTTTCAAAGGTTTCGATCAGTTCAATAAATTACCAAATCTAATTAAAAGTAGCCCATCTCTGAACATTTTCAAAAATGAACTAAAGAAATTTGTTTCAAATGCACAAATATAATATTTATTATTTAAACCAACTTTTTAATGTATTTTATTTGATGTTTGTTATATATTTTATTGTATATTTTTTCAATATCTACCACATATCTCTTACTTTAACTTTTTTTTGGCTGATTTGTATATTAGGATACCTATTTAAATAAAGATCTATCTATGACTAGAATATTAGGAACGGAAAATGAATTTTCAAATCAATAGACTTTTTCAAGTTATTCATTTAAAAATGCCATCAATTTTATATTTGTAGTTTTAGTGACTAATTTAAATTAATGTTTGTTATCGTGACCTATTTCTACATATTAAGAACCTATATTAATTTTTGTTAAATCATTGTAAATTGTCTCGTCTGTAAATAAATAAATAACTGTTTGTCTTAAAAAAAATGAATATCAGGTCTATGAATGCTTTGTTTTATTGTCAGAGAATGTAAGCTCTGTTACAAAACAAATTCGATTTCTATCGGAAGAAAAAGTTGGTTGAGTTTATATTGTTCCCAAAATTTGACATCTGCCTTGTTCTTATTTTCTTATAGAAAAATAAACTATATTTCTTATAATTTTTCAACAATCTACAACTCAAATTTGAGAAAATTGAACCATTTTTGCCGATTTTTGTAGATTTAGAAAATAAAAGTGTAATGTCAAATGTATCGTCTAGATAATCGGGAAACGTACAAGATTTGCAAAGGAGTTTATTTTCTATTGGGGACAAAAATCAGTGACCATAACTGAAGAAATACTATGTAGTAGATATAGTGAAAAAAACAAATTTAAATTTAATATACCAGTCGCATATAATCCAAATCAAACAGTTAAATAACTTTCACTAGATTATATATATATATATATATATATATATATATATATATATACAGATTATTTTTTTTCAGGAACAAACATTAATTTGACTGTAAATTACAGTCATTACAACACTCAATCTTGATTAGAATTATCCAAGGCATAGATTATTATGACAGAAAAAGCCCCCTTTTATGTCTTTAAAAATGTTTTATAAAGTAAAAATAAAATAAAGCCTAATCCAAGATGGTTTTGAATTGCATTGTAAATTTATCTGGGTGCAGGACAATACATTTTCGGAACAACACTCCTTTTCACAAAATTCTCAATTCAACTTGTACGAGGTTTTGAATTCAGCAATTAAAAACTTTGATATTCAAGGATTTTTGAATTGGAGATGATTGCTTAACCAACCTTTCAACAAATTTTATTTATGTATCTAAATAACTATTGATTGAAATGATTCAGTGAAAAAAAGTATTTCAAGTTTCTCACTCCCCTTTGCTAGTGCCGGAGTATACATAATTTTTTGTATTTTTCCTCAAAAACTGGTGTGCCAAAATTGATTTAAAAAATTGAACAGACATTAAAAATATAGTACTAGATTCTCGTGATCTCTCTATCCATGCTACAAAAATGAAAAATAATCCTGGTTTAAATTTTTAGATCTGACATAATTTTTATATTTAAAAAATTATATATATTTATTTGTAACTGTGAAATGTCTGGTCTTTCAAGTTGGTATCATGAAAATTTTATAATTTTATTTTACCATTTCCTGTTTGTGCATTTTTGAGATATGTTTTCTATATTTTACAAAAAAATAAATAAGGAGCATTTATTATTATTAGGGGTTACATTCCTTAATGTATGCAAGAATTTTGTTTCAAAAACCATATTTTGCACCAAGGAGTGTACTAGGTGGCCACTTTTTCAATGGTAACTTTTGACCCATAAGAGTTAGATAAATGGCTTGAAACAAGATGTACACTAGATTTTCATTATTGGAAATATCAAAAAATTTCAAACTTCCATTAAATCCCATGGAAAAAGTGGCCACCTAGTACACTGCTTGGTGCGAAATAAAGTTTTTGAAACAAAAATCTTTCAGCTTATTGTCTTGAACATGGATAGAGATATCACAAGAATCGGAAGATAATTGACTGCAAATTATTATATCTTCCATACATGATCAACATTTTATCTCAAAATTTGCTCACTAATTTTCAAGGAAAAAATAAAGAACAGAAAATTGGTTTTTTATACCTATCACTAGTAAAACTTGAATATCGTTGACTTTTTTTCGTCATATCATGTTCAATCAACTATTATTACCAGGCAATAGTCTTTAAATTCTAGAAAAACCCACAATGATCCAAGAAACGTAGATACCATAGAAAATCATTGGAACAGGTTATTCTTAAAAACAAAACATTGATAAAATTCTAAATCAAACAAGACATATTTATCATAGTTGAAACTTCTGAAATTATTTTTTCCATGCGGTTATTAAACGACTGCAACATGTGTACTGCAATCCGTTCCTTCATAATATCCAAACTACTGGATTGTTTTCAACAAATTATCTACGATGGAATTTGTTTTCGTGATCTGCTTATCGATAGCAAAAGCAATTATAAATAGCCATAACGTTTATGTTGAATCATTTAATGAAAACCCATCATAACACGTATGGAACTGACTTGTGGAGGATTTTTTTTTGGGGTCACCAAAATGAGAGAAATATCAAAATTGAAAAATTAAAGTTTGACTTTGGTTTATATTACTTGATGTTAATTTTGGAATAGTTTTTTGTTGTTGAAATCAGTAGAGTGAGACTGACAAAACCGAAAAAACTAATCCAAGTCTGGTAAATATTAGAACAAAATAAACTGCATTTTTTTTAATTCAAGGTGATTTTCATGTAGAAAATAAAAGTCAAAATCGATACAGAGTTGAAAGATATATTTGATAATATAATTTTTTTGAAATATCCGAGAAAATAATAATTTTTTATGAGAAACTGAGTTAGATAGAACTTGAGCTCTTTAAGAGAATTCAATAGAAAGTTTAACAGTGTTTGTTGTGAATATTATTATCCTTATCCTGATATTTTTACGGCAAATACTAATCATCAAATGCATGCATTTATCACTGTTTTATCTAACGAAAGATATTTCAAAAAAAATCAACCTTTACAACACCGTGTTTTACAAACTCAGTTGTTTATAACGTCATTGGTTTTTCGCGATACCAATTTCATGAAGTTCTTCGAAGACGAGAAAGGCGCACTCTTCAAAGATCCGTATTTCAAAGAGCAGTGAGTGGAGACTTACAATTCTGGATTCAAATATGTGTTGTGTGAAATTTAATGCTCCAAAATTAATAAAAACAATTGAAGTAGCACATATTTTCATAATTGCATCATGTTCTTACTAACTGTACTTATAGGCCAGTAAATAGAGACATCTACCTCAAAATGGTTATATACAAATATATATAATTTTCAAAAGGTATGACAATTTTTTTTACAAGATTTTTTTCATGTGAAACTATGGCATTTGGGAAAATAACTGTGGGGACCTTTTTTACGTGATTATAGCCACTCTTCCTAAAAATATTTTTTATTTAACCATAAAGTGACTTATTTCCGAAATTAAGGCCAAAAACTTCAACAAAAAGTTTTATAATTTTTATTTTATATTCCCGACCCGCTAGGCTGGATAACTTTTCAGAATATTAATGTACCCATTTTTTCGAATCTATTACCAGAAAAAAAAATTGGTCCAAATCACTTTGTGCTTTTACTGGAAAATTTACTACAGTGACTGGCCTATTACCAACCTAAATTAATAAAAATTTGATATTCGGCAACACGTGAAAAAAAAAATAATAATGCCCAATCAAATCATATAGCTAGTGAATTCGTCTAATTTGTACTACTTACCATCATAAAAATTAGGACGTTAGTTAATTATGGAATGTCCACATAGCGATATTTAAAAATCCGATATGAAAGTAGTCGTGGCGTTCCAGATTCATTTATGTTTTGTATTTTTTACCAAGCTTCGGTAAGGTCATGGTAGGTTGGTAAATAAAAAGACTCGATTTTCGTTTAAAGAACCGCTTGTACTTTTAGAGCATATGGTAAAAACGCGAACTTCGGTGAACTATTTCTCATTCCTTCGCTATTAGATGGACGAAATCGAGCAAGCATTCGCTTTTTCTCGAATCGCTCCACGTGTTTAAGTATTCCATTTTGTTAACTTGTTACAAACAAAGAGAGGCGAATCCTTACCTTTTCACTCGCTGATCCTCAAGTGGTTAAGTACGACGTTATACTACTCGTGAAAGACTTAAAAGAGAAAATAACAGTTGAATTCTGACACATTCGAGTTGAAAATGGTTTTTACCAGAAAAACACTAGGAAATTCTGAGGACGAAGAAACTGACCGGTACTACGCGTATGACATGCCAATTTGACAAAAGAAATGCGCAAGCGTCAGTTTCGCCTGCACAGATTTGACGTAGACAGCGTTTCCGTATCCTGAAGGAAGAAGGAAGTGCGATAGCGTTCTATGAAAAATGTTTCATTAAAGCTTCATTCATATGTACGCGACTTGCGATTGGAAAAATTAAAATTGAACTGATAACGCATATCATATATCAATCTGTCATTGATTTATTTCATTTGCAGCGAAGTACAGCTCTGAGCTACACTAAAAACGAGTCTGCCTTTTTCTTCAATGAGATGATACACAAAATTTTTTGTAACCGAAAGAACCTATAATGGGTTGAGAAAAATCCCTAATAGCATCTTTATGAGTATTTTTCACCGTTTAAAATAGTAAACTGAAATATATCCGACAGGCTTTCAAAAAACCAATAGAAGTTCTTGAATACACAAAGCTGCTCAACAAATTATATATATATATATTTTGGAAGGAAAAGTCACATCGTCGTGTCAGGAGAAAATAACTCAATCATTTATTTCCTTTTGTTCGTCTATTTTTTATAACCCATCAAAAATGATCATGTGTACATTATTTATCACTCATTTTTTCTTCTACTCAAGTGTTTCATTTTATTGAATCCCATGAAAGCAGAGAAATCTGTGACGAACGATTGAATCTGAGAGAGCTTTCTGACATATATTTATTAACTACGAATATTGATAACAGGCTATAAGAGCAATGCAATAAAAGTGAAGTCGGTTTATATGTCTTTCCTTATCATATTGGCAGCGCGCTGTCACAGATTATACATACAGATAGAAAGCTCCGCCCATTTCCTTTGATGTTTGGTTTGCCGCTCGGACCTTTAACTCGAGATAGGCACAGTTGCCAGTTCTTAATTGTTTTATTTGGAATTAGGGCAATACTGCCAACAAAAGTGATAAAGTCGAAAAAAATATTAAAAATGAATTGATAACCATAGAAATGTAATTATAATATACTGACTAGAACGCGTTTAGTCTACTGCGCACCCGAATTTCGTGGCACCCTTATGCGATAGCAAGGAGGACACCAAACAATGAAGAAGAGTATGACTTCATAAGCATATTACATGCGTGCGACGAAGATAATCAACTGAACGTATGACGGTAGTATTTATATCATCTATTTGTAAACATAACGGCGTTGTCGGTTGGCACTTATAAGCGTTGCCAAATCATTCCAATTTTCTTTAATTCCTTTGTGTTCGGTTTGGATGTGTCTTTGTACTTTGTTGTCTTTTTTGTTATAGTGATCATAGTGGATAAATTAAAAACTGTTATATATAATGAAGTGTTACATTAGTTTGTAGTAGTAGGTAATGATATATCGCCTTTTCAGTGTGTCCATAAAGTAACGCATACATTCTTATTAGCTAAATAAACAATATCATTAAAAATTCCCGAAACAGGTCGATTTTTTATTTTAATTTACTGTTTTTTTAAATAATAATCCAATATACAGGGTGATCTACCTTCGAGAGATGACGTCATCAGCGGTGGTTTTATTAAATGAACACCCTCTTTTTTTTTATTTATGAGTTAACTTGCTGATTCCAAATTGGTGGAGGGTGGGCAACAATACAAAAGGTGTTTTCAAAATTTTATTAGAGAGTTATGCGATACTGTATTTCACAAAAAACGAAATGAAGAATAAACGTATTAAGAATTATTATATGAAATTACGTAGTAATGCAGCTACTGGATACACTACCAAAGATGCATCAAAATGTTGCGGTGCGCGTTCTGCGGTCTAAATTATTGGCTATTTGAATATCAGGAAAAAGCTGGGTCAAATCAGGAATTAATGTATTTTGTAAGAAATCCAGGTGCCGACAAAATTACGTCTCGTCTTGTTGATTATTTTCATTAACTGTAGGTCTACCTTGGTTTGGTGCACCCCTCACGTGTCCTAATTCTCTGTATTTTCGCTCTATTCTGCTTACAGTAGATTGTGAAATAAGTTCACTATCTGGGTGCATTTCATGGAATAATCTGCATACCTCTTGTTGAGTCCGCATCATATCGCCAACACCAATCATAATTAAAATTTCAATCCTTTCCCTTTCAGATGAAGGCATTTTCAAAAAACAGTTTTAATATGATACATTTTGAAGCGTCAACAATACAGAATTAAACAAATGGCAAAAAATATTCTCAAACAATGAAAATATACCGACGAAAAACGGAACTAAAAAGCAAAAAATAAAATAAATCAACTTTTAACAAAAATTAAACCGACGAAAAACGGAACTAAAAAGCAAAAAATAAAATAAATCTCCTTAGTCCTAATAACTAAGCATCTAAACTAATGTGAGTAACTAATTTTGAGTCGGCGCCAAACAAACAAGCTAGGTAAAGCGTAAAATGATGGCATCGGATGATCGATTTTTTCGAAGTAATTTAATGATCTTCGTTGATTATTCGTTTGGCGCCGACTCGAAATTAGTTACTTACATTAGTTTAGGAGCTTAGTTATCAAGACTTTTGAATAATTCCAAAATACTTTTTTTTTTGTTAAAAAGTTTTTATTTTTCAATTTTGTGGCTGAAATATACTAATTACTACCTACTTAACTTTTGAATAATTCCAAAATACTTACTTATATCCACCTCACTTCAACTAATAACAGTTAAATAATACGATTATCTACTTCAACTATTTATTGTTATATATTATAAATTATTTTTGATAGTTCTGGTAAGTTCATTTCATCACTTTATATATAATTCCATCCTTCCATAGAATGTTATTATTGTGACGGATGTAGGAGAACAAAAATAATGACAATAGCGATCTGTCAATGTCAACTACATATGTGTGCCAATGTTCACAAGTGAAAAATCAATCATCCCCTATTTTTCTACCCATAGGGGTGGATTAATTCCTTCCGAACACAAATATGATCAACTATGAGGTATATTCTAGGTGATAAAAAAAATCATCCAAATCGGAAAACCCAGTACAGAGTTATGCCTGATAGAATCGATTAACGGATCAAAATTCAGAGGGTGAACGATAAATATTTTCCATTTTGCTACCCTTAGGAGTGGATTTTTTTCGAATCCAAATGGGACTAACTTTGGAGTATGCCCTATCCAATGAAAAGAGAATAATCGGAATCGGACTCCTCTGTAAAAAGTTATGCGTGGTCATACATAAAAAAAATATACGCGTCGACTAGAGAACCTCCTCCTTTTTGGTTTTGTCGGCTGAAAAATGGATATATACAATGACAATGGCACCCACATCGAATGTGACCTTATAACTTACTCATTTTTCAAATATTGATGTAATAGTGCAATGAAAAATCTTGATAGAAATACCTATTCAATTATAAGGATATGTAAAACATGTCTCATATATCTTCATATAATAGATGGGTGGAAGGGTGAACATTTTTTACACAGGTATATAACATTTATATTCACAATTCTCTGTACCTTTGATGCATCATCTATTTAAAAAAAACGTTTTATGATGATATACCCTATTTTCCATTACAAGCAATGCCACTGGAATTGTTCCGCTACTGCGAGGAGGACATAAACAACAATGGCGGCCACCATGCATGGGACATTTCGCGCAGCTTGAAACGCATTCTAGTCAGTATATTATAATTACATTTCTATGTTGATAACTCGCTTTCTCAATCGTATATAGTGTTGAATGCTTGGGTTTTATGTAGAATAATATCATTTATTCCTTGAATTTCTTGATTAATTTTGAGCTTTTGTGAAGTTGGCAATTCTGTGACTTAAAAAACGTTATCATTCAAAATGGAGGTATTGCCGTAACCCCTTCAGTTGTATAGTAATAATTACCTTGATGTAGGTAAAGAAGGGCATCATTATTCCGACAGTTCTCCCAGGGCATTTAACTCGAGATAGGACTCCATCTCTCTCTATTTTGTTCGTCTTGACTAGCCTTCTCCTCTGTGGCGTTGTGTTGTTAGGGCAACCGAACATCAACCAATTCAAGTCACGCCTCCATTTTCGCGCATGCGCATTAATTCAACGCGTTGCCGATTAGAGAGCGTCATGCTTCATTTGTTTTGGCTTCACATTTGCTGTCTTTATTATCATATTATTGGTACTTAATACATATATGCTTCCAGACTATGCGGAACGCGGTGACCGGAAATGACGAATTTAAACCAATCATAAAATTCTAAATATTCGTGTGTTGTGATTGGTTCAAAAAATTTCATTCTCATTTCACATTTTCTGGGGACTGTGAGAGGGCTTTCACACTATGCCAAGTCCGGGATGTCAAATTTAAATATTTGAGCCAATCATCATATGTTGCGTCTTTGGTGGTGCGTTATGATTGGCACAAAAATATGAAATTACCATTTCCAGGCTGTGCATTTCGCATGATTGTGAATGAGCTGTATGATTGTTTACCGTGCGCCAAGGTCATGTCATTTATATCTGTGATATAGAATTATTTTAATTTATAAATACCCATCATTTCTTGAATGAAAAGAAAATGTTTCCTTTAAGGATAGTGTTTTCATTTATGTTGCTCATAGTTTCATCTTTAAGTCAAGTGAGTTGAAACACCTTTTTATTGAACGCAGAATCACTCTCTCATGTTCCAGGCAAGTTTTCCTAGTAAAAACCACACCAACAATTGGGCAGTATTAGTAGACACCAGTAGGTTCTGGTTCAACTACAGACACGTAGCTAATGTGTTATCGATATACAGAAGTGTAAAACGCTTGGGTATTCCAGACAGTCAAATCATTCTGATGATAGCCGACGATATGGCATGCAACTCGAGGAATCCAAGACCAGCAACAGTTTTCAACAATGCAAACCAACACATCAATGTATACGGTGATGACGTTGAAGTTGATTACAGAGGATATGAGGTAGATACATTGCTCATTACAAAAACCAGACAAATCTGATTATCATCTATAGGTGACTGTGGAGAATTTCGTGAGACTTTTGACTGGAAGACTTCCTCCAGGTACACCGAGGTCCAAACAGTTATTGACAGATGAAGGAAGCAATGTTTTGATATATTTAACCGGCCATGGAGGGGACGGTTTCCTAAAGTTCCAAGATTCTGAGGAAATAACAAGTCAAGAGATGGCGGACGCATTGGAACAAATGTGGCAAAAACAAAGGTAAAGATTGTGTTATTATCAGGGTGTACCCCAGATACCTATTCCGTTGTTTCAGGTATCATGAAACATTTTTCATGATTGACACTTGCCAAGCAGCTTCAATGTACGAGAGATTTTATTCACCTAATATTCTTGCTGTTGGGAGTAGCTTGGTAGGCGAAGACTCTCTTTCAGTAAGTCAAACTTAAATGGAATCGAACAATTTTCACCATTGGTTCCTGTAATTTTCAGCATCACGTTGATCCTGCAATCGGCGTATATATTATTGATCGATATACCTATTACGCTCTAGAGTTTCTGGAGAGTGTGGACCCACAAAGCAAAAAATCTATGGGGGAATTTGTGAGTTCATTTCTACTCTTTTAGTATATGTATAGGATATAAGTGTTTTTTTTTTCAGTTGGAGGTGTGCCCTAAAGGCGTCTGTATATCTACAGTGGGAGTACGTAAAGACCTCTTTCAAAGAAACCCTAATGAGGTACCAATTACAGACTTCTTTGGCTCAGTTCGGCCAATCGATTTGATCGAGGAAGTAACTGTCGAGCCGATTCTTGTCAAAAGCACTCCAGACGAAAAGAAGACAAATACCAAGCCAAAGAAATTTAGACATGTAGAACAACTTGTTAATTTCAATACTCTAATATAATCGGATTTTTCAAATTTTCATGTTTAATTGGGATTTTTCACGGGATCCTTTGCCTCCACATTCATCCCAAGTTCAAAATTAAATGTCGAACGCAAAATATTAAATTTTACGGCAAAAAATCAGAAACCAGTAATGTACTAAGCTTGAAGTCGAGAAGCTCATATGGAAAATATTCGAAAAAAAGATCTCGTCATTCTAATATATAACCACAGTTTATAGATAAACTGTGATCTAACTGCAGATTTTCATACAGAAGCAAGGGTTCTATTGGTTGAATGAATACAACGTAATTCGCGTTCATATGAACCAGCCTTCATAGTCTTTGATTGGATTATATAAATAGGGTGAGTTTTGTCCAAGTTGCCTTCAAAAACTTCTGCCTCTGCAATTGTAATAATTTTATCAGTTTTCATTTATTTTTAGTCTCAAAAGTGTTTATATTTTTGTATTCAAAAAAGTTATATCAATAGGGAATTTTGTGTTTATATCTCGAGTGTTGGTGCCTGTTCCAATCTGATTCGTGCATCAGAATATTCAATTATTAATCTGAGTTTCGTGTATTTTAAATTGTCATTTGAACCTTAACGCAGAAGAACGCCGCTTCTTTATCTTGTTGCTTGACTTCTGTTATCAGTTTTTATTGTATTGTGTATTCTCTTGTCTTTTTTTCACAAAATGTTTTACGCTACCAACTGTTCACATTTTTAGACACAAAATCTCTATGAATGACACATTCGATATAAGAAATATATAAGCGCTTCATAATCAAAAGTAATAGAGGAGTGCCGCACAAGTTGCCAACTTAAAAAACCTTCAAAAGTTCGGCCTCTCCAATGGCCATTGTTTGGCTTTTGATATACCAATTGCTTATAAATTTCTAGTATCAAATGTGTCATTCATAGAGATTTTCTGTCTAAATATGTGAACAGTTGGTAGCACAAACAACATTCTGGGAAAAAATATTGACAGATGACAGTCGATGATGCACGAAAGCACAAATCAGTTTGGGACAGGCACAAACACTCGAGATATAGACAAAATTCCATATTAATATAACTAAAAATAAATAATGCAGCATATTCAGTTTGTGATTCTCTACACAACCCTGATGAAATTATTACAATTGGAGAGGCAGAAGTTTTTGGAGTTGGCAACTTGTGCGGCACTCCCCTATTGAATTGGTTTATCAGTGGCGATTTTCCATAAAACTAAAGTAACAAAAATGCCATTGGAGATGCAGCACTTTTGAAAGGTTGGCAACTTGTGCCAGACTCCCCTATCAAAGATTAGAGGTTACTCTACTCTTTGCCCCTATCATAGAAATTGTCTTACGTCTTTTCATAAAAAAGTATTTTATGGACAAACAATTTCCTAGTGACTTTTGAGTCATTTTTTATTTCTAGGTATTATGATCATAACAGATATGCCGTGTATATATTTTCAATTGTCACACAAAATTTTACGACAAGGAATTGAAAAAAAACTAGGTTGGCAACTTTAATGAAATACCCCCATTAAACAAAATGTTAAATTTTGGAGCAAAATATCAAAGCTTGATTTGAGAAGCCTCTTATAGAACCATCTGAATGATATTTTCGGTTTTCTAGAAAATTCAAATTTAGATGACAGCGCTAAAGCGAACATTTCTGTCTTACTTTGACCTTGTTGCCAGTTCTACTTTGTTCACCTATCTCTGCGTTCATTAAAGTAGAACATCCGTTTTTTCAGACACCACAATATTGTCACAGATATTAGGCTCTGCCCATTTCCTGGTTAATTTGGAGATTTTGTGAAGTTGGCAATTCTGAGCTATGTCACCATTCAAAATAGAGGTATTTCTGAAAACCTTCAGTTGAATATTTGAAATAACCTTCATGTAGGTCAAGAAGAGCATCAGTATTCGAGTTTTCCCGGGTCATTTAAATTGAGATAAAACTTCCATCTTTCTAATTTTGTTCCTCTTGTCTTATCTATCCTCTATGACAATACCACAATAGGTAGTATTTTTTAGGAAATTAGAATTTTCATAAACTTTCCTATCAGTGCTCATTTTCAATAGTTTTTGTCCTCCGAAAAAGTTTGTACTTTAGATATTGTTAATCAATTCTGACGTTTTCGAACACTCTAAATGTTGGTACGGGCGGGAAAATGTTCTCCAACATATGAAAAAAAAAAACGAATTACGGAATCCACAATAAGTTTTTTAAAACCGTAGGATATTCTATTCCATAGTTAACCAACCAGGTTTACAAAATCAACGTATTAAACTCCCAATGAACAACCGGCCTTCAAGAACTAAACCAGAGGTTAGTTGGCTTGAATTCGATATATTGGAAAACCACCCCTAAATAAGACAAACGAACGAACCTAACCGTTTCCTGTCAAGTCTATAAAATAAGCAGTGGCTCCCCCACATACATACACTGACATCAATAACGCATAAGATGACCCACATTCATGACTGCGCGAATTTTTCGAATCCTAGTTTTAATTATACATATTTGCATTTGATTGCAACCAATTTCAATAGTAGGGTTAACCAAAATCTTCCATTTTTGAAAGCAATATAGTAATAACTGAGACTGGTGAATTTGCACATTGCTTTATCTTAACTCCACCTCTGATCTCTTCTAGGGTACTTACGTTTTTTTACTTCTCAACAGGATCTGTTTTATAAAAATTTGCGCTCTCAAGTTATCATTTTTGAATCAATAAGGCGGAGTTCAAAAAACAAACTTTTTCAAACCAATCGATTTTACAGGTTAGAAACCACAAGAAATTATTTTTTTATTGTTTGTATCTGCTTTCTGCTTCTATGCTTATTTTTGATTAGGCGTCAGTCAGGTAGGTGAGGTTTTCAACGAAAATTCGAGAATTGTTGAGGTTATGTTATTTTGTCAATTGAAATATAGTTACTCATCATCTTCCAGATATAGAATGGCTCCAAAACATGTTTTAAAGCTATCCTCTATGAATGAAATCCTCGACAATGATAAAAATCACTAAAAAGGGTGAAAATGCCTGAATTGTTTGGAAAAGTTGGCTAAGCCCCACCCACTTTTGACGTCAGACTTACACCAATAAAAACAACTTTAATGTGATTTTGTTTCATTTATAGCATTTTTACCGTTAAATGCTCTCTAATACTTTTCAAACCAGCTAAAAAGAGTATTTTTGTGAAAAACGGGCAGTTTAAATGAAATCGAAATTAATTTCCATAATCAAGTAATCTTTGTTTTCAAATGAAGCCGGTTATAAACACGATATGAAGAAAGATTTTAGCATTTTTACTGTTTAAAATGCATTAGACGGTGGAAAAGGAGTAAATGACAAAATTCAATTAGAATTGTTCTTAAGGGAAAAAACAAGGAACAAAAATCCCAGCTCCGAAGTATTCGAGAGCACCAAGTTTTGATTGTAGATTCGTATGCAGAAGACAAAAACATGTAAATACCCCAAAATTCCCAAGATTAAAAGTAGAGCCCAGGTACAGCAAATTTGCCTAAAATAATGGCTAAATCTAGAATTAGGCGAATAAAAAACTCGAAACATTTTATTATTAGAAATCACATTTGAATTTTTTCATATAACTATCGTCTGAAATTCTTATACCATATTATTCTGATAGCATATTCCCAGAGTTCTTTCAGAACGTCAGAAATTTTTGCATAACACCATTTTGAATATTCAAAATGTATTTGAAAAACAGAGAACAAGGCTGAGAGTCAAGCTGATCTAGTATTTTCAACCTGTTGTAATAAACACAACTTTTTTTCTCAAACAAGAACATACAACAATTAAAAACAATGATTGCACATTTCTTTTAATTTGCCCATTTGTATAATCTGCAGGAAATAACCGTTTTCTATGATAACTTACTCCACAAATATATCGCTGATAGAAAAAGGCACCGAATGAGACTTTTGAACTAACTTTCAAGGATATCTCTAATAATTCGATATCTCAAAACATTCCCTGCATCCACCATCAATTCCTCTGCAAGTACTCTGACAGACACATTTTCCATCATCAGCAAACCGAAGAGCCTGTTCCGCAATACTGAATGGGGGGATGGATCGAACTCCAAACAAAAAATGTTTCTTGGTCTCGGGTACTTGGCTACATTGGGGATTTTCTCCTAGATGGTAACCAGGAAATGATGCGATACCATAGGGTTGGTTAGTGTTATTTGGAAGGCTAACTGTGTTGGATAGGGTCAGATTCAGCTTACCCCTAGGGCAAAATTGATCTCAATAAATATCAAGAAATAAATCATTCTCATCGCTACCTGAATTTTGCCAATCAAATTCGTTCCCTCAGGGGATGATGGGAACATCCCTTGATAAAACCAATTTGTTGGAAGACGAAATAAATTATCATTGCAATTTTTACTGATTTGAGAATCTGAAAAAAGTCAAAATGGAAATACTTGAGAGAATCAACTTGAAAATCGATATTAGAGGATAGCGAAAAAACTATCTAGTATCACCTTTTTCATACGTTTGAAGAATATTGTCAGCTTACATGTTATTTTGGTTTAATCCATAGTAATTTGTCATATGGTATTTTACTATGGGGTGGCTCGTGCCACGCTCATAAGGCTTTTAAGTTACAAAAAAGGGTAATTAGAGTGATGGCGGGAGTACATTTGTTAAATTTTAAATCATGCCACTTCCTACTTTATTTATATATTCATCTTTACTGGAAATTCATAGAAGTAAAAACAAATATATCGTTCAATCTGAAATCCATCATTACTCCACTCGCAATGGCAGCTCAATTATAACACAGACTACAGATGTCACAAAAATTCTCTAATTGTACTGTAAAAAGATACTTCGGCTGAGCTAACTTTAAGTTTAAAATAAAAAATTTTCTGAAATTGTTTTTATCTATACAATTCTATTGACGAGATAATTAGTGGTTGCCACAACAGTGAATAGGACATATGAAGCAACATCATTATTAATTCACCTCTATAAAGTTTATGAACAGGAATAAAATTAAGTTGTAAAAAACATATGGACCATCTAGGAAATATTATTAATTCTACGTAGCTAAAATTGAAATTTATGAAAACAAGGGGGAGATAGCGCAGATACCGATATTTGAAAGAAATCATATGGATTGAGCACTTTGAAGATATCTCTAGAATTTAAGGTTTAGGCTGCAATTCAGATATATTTTGAAATTTGGCATAATGATGTTGAACTGATACACTGGCAAAGTTTATCTACGCAGATAGAATATTGACATTGACCACATACATCGGTCTCATAGGAATATGATATTGGCAAAAACTTATAAAAAATTCTCAACTTATACTAAATAAAAGTTCACAAGAAGATTACTCTGCAATGATACAGATGACAAAAAATATGTATAGAAAAATTTTAAGAAACAAAGATATTCGACTGAGATCTAGGCTATGGCTACCATACTATATCTTTACATAGTTAATATGATAATCCAAACGAATTATAAATTTAATAGCTTTTGAATTCAACTGTCTATGGGTTGGAACTATTAAGATGCAACTTAAGACACTTTTCGTATATTTTCTGCTAGCATAATTATTTTAGTATTTTGATTCGTTATACATAGATTCTGTTTTGTATTGGTGATATATTATTTTTTTCACACTAATTCAATTTTTTAATAGTATGGAACACTATATAAATTCTTCTATTTTATCTTATTTATAATGCTCTTGAGACGTGGTTCAAATTAAACATCAATCGATAGCCGAGAATCCATTTATTCTGATTTCCCATGTAATTGGAATGTAGAGTAGACAAGTATTATCTGAATAGATTTGGCTCTTTTTAATTGATTGATGGACTGAAGTATTAGGTTAGTTGTGTGTTTAGACCTGAAAGGATTATAATTACACCAACTTTGAAATGTTCTGAATGAACAAACTCCATTTGTAAATATATTTTAGATTAACATGTTTGTTAGTGCATAGCAAATTGTTCAAAGCCTAGACATTTCGGGGCTCGTATTCTATTATACAAAAAAAATCAAATGGACGTTGTGTTCATTGAGATCTATATAGGGTTAAGTTTTATTCATCAATTATCAAATTTTACTTTCTAATTCAACTTCGTGGAACCTAAGTGATAAACACTTTTCTTGCTATTTTTTAGTATTTTGATTTTATACATGTTTGTTTTGTATTGTACTATTTTTTGACGGGCCACTAATTCAATGTTTAATAGTATGGAAATAAATATCTATCTATCTATCTTACCTGGCTGATACGCGTTCGTTGAGAGGGTTTGTTAATAATACCTCGTCTCTTATGTATCTGTCTATTAGTCTCTCCATTTTATCTATGAGTATCGTTATTTTGCAGCTTTTGTATGGATTATGTTTGGTGAAACCAAAAATATATCTCAACCTCTTTCTCCAAATGATTATTTAAGAATTTTTTATAACATCAAATATTGTTACGAATGAGGAATTGAACCCAACCTACTTCTTGTCCATTTCAAGGATTAAAACAGGCAAATCCTCACAATGTCTCTATTTGTGATTCAAACTCTAGTTTTGAAAATATTCAGCACTATGTCGAATCAATAGCAGCAACAGTTTTTGAGAAAATTAAAGTTAGGAATAAAATTAACATTTTCAACCAAATTTTCTTCAGAACGGGTGCTCCCATCAACTTGACTAAAGAGTCTATTGGTCATGAAAACTAATTTTCCATAATTTTCAGTCAAAAACATAAAAATATCATTTAAAAGTCATCATCCCCTGCAACCCACATAAATCCCATATAGCTTTTAACAGGCCCATATTCGATGCCAGAACTGTAAACATACATCAGAATTTGTTTTTGAGATATAAAAAAGGTATATCTAACATCCGAAGAGTAATTGGACCCATATTCATGGGAATTATCTCCTTTTTCCTGAAGAGTACTACCTACCCTGAAGTTTGAAACACCCTGTATATGCTTCTGTTCAAGAAATATATTCAAACCTTTCAGATGTCTCTTGAATAAAACTAAAATCCAATCAGCATATCTAGACGGTTACCCCGTCATTATGGGGATTTAAATTTGGAAAATATATCAGATATTCCTTTTTTTTTCAAACTTCACTATGTCTAATTATGATCACTGATTTTTGATGATCAATGAAGAATGTACTTAACTTTCAGGCATTCCAATTTGGAAACCATAATTTACAAGGTACGTCAACCACATCATTCTTTACCAATACCCAGGAGCACAATGGCAAAAAAATCTCATTCTTGATAGCCGGCCATAATTTAATTAAAAATGTCGTATTCCTCAAGACAGCTCACTACAAAAACCTATACAATAGGTGTATGTTGGTCGCATAACCATAAAAAAACAACTACTTCGAGGATTTGGCCAGGGAAGTAGTTGTTTTTTTATGGATATGCAACCAACATACACCTATTGTATAGGTTTTTGTAGTCAGCTGTCTTGAGAAATGAGACATTTTTCATTTTTAATGAAAAAAAAAATGCCCTCAAGGAATTACTTCTAGAGAATGCATTTTACACATTGGAGGAATTTTATGATGTAACATTGTCATTGTTTTTAATTTTTTTGTTTCTACAAGTGAATTGCTGTCTTTCTCCATTGTTTGTCTAGTTATGCTCATGTATATTACTCTTTTGAGAAAGTATGTTATTTATCGAGCATCTTATATACCTTGAGTAATCACTCTTCTGAGTATCCATATATTATAGACTGCTCTCATTCTGATGGTATTGTTCTATATTTTATTTATATTTTTTATCAAGGTGTTCTATTATTTTATAATGCTAAGAGATTTTGTCTTCGAAAATAAAGCTTATTTAATTGATTCATTTTACTAAAGCGTTGAAAATTAGGGGTTTGTTTCAATTTATAACCTTTTTGGGAAATGCATTTTCAGCAGAGTTGTAGAGTGTCAAAGTGCCAAGTTTGGACGAACTATTTTTTGATTGATGGCTAGATTCATCAGTTTCCAACATTACGAGATCCATAATCAGTGTTGGGAATCTCAACATAATGGTAAATGTATAGTTAACCCACTCATGATCTCTAAAATAGCTGTACGACTTCTCTTACATGTTTTTGCCTCATGAACAGGTTTCCAAGTCTCAGCCCTTATATTAGCTTCACTTGTATGTTTGTTTGTAACCGACTCCTTTGGGCGCGATTTTGACCCACTTCTAGACGTACGAATGATTTGAAATTTGGCAGGTGTACATAATTCCGGTGCCAATGCATTAAAAAATTTTTGTTTGAAAAAAAAAAAAAATGGCGGCTCCAATATGGCGGACGAGTTTTGTGATTATGGTCTGATTCTATTCAAAATTGGTATGTGGGGGTTTTTGGGGTCGGAGATTATGTTTGTAACCACTCCTTTGGACGCGATTTTGACCCACTTTAAACGGACAGATTTCATTAAAACTTTGTAGATTTATGGAGGACCGATGACAATACACTAATTTGATAAGATTATTCCATTTTTTTATTTGCAAAATAAGATTCATAAAAAACTAAAAAAACACGCATTTATAAATAAACCAAACTAAAAAGTAGGAAATAAATAATAGTTTAAAAAAACTAAAGAACACGCTTTTATAGAAAACCAAACTAAAAATTGAAAATAAGAAAAAAATGTATTTTATTTTAAAAAAAGCGTGGGGTGCATGGTATCAATAAACACACCTAGGGCAGTAAAGTAAGAAATGTCTCAGATCACAGGTAATTGTTGGCCAAGGCAATACCATGCACCCCACGCTTTTTTTAAATAAAATAATTTTTTTTATTTTCGATTTTTATAGTGTGGTTTTCTATAAAAGCGTGTTTTTTAGTTTATAAAACTATTATTAATTTGTTCTTAATTGCGTGATTTTCAAGTTTTCAAGCACCGTTTTCTTGCACAAAATCACACATTTCTTTTTACCAGCATAAACTACATACACTAATTTTTGGCACAACTTTGGCCCGAAATATAGCCAGTTCTATCGATAAAAATCCTTCAGTTACAAATAGCCTAACTTCTCACATCTGACAAACTAGTAAATTTCACTTTTGACATGTTAGTCATAACAAATAAGCCAACTTTCGAATTCAATCATGAATAGCAATTGTTGCTCATGTTTGAAAAGGAAAAGTTGGCGGCGATCCATTTGATATTACTAACATGCAAACAAGTGATATTTACCAAAGTTTGTCTGTCAGATGTGAGAAGTTAGTTTGTAATTGTTGGAAGGATTTTTTCGATGGAACTGGCTATATTTTGTGCAAAGTTGTGCCGAAAATTTGTGATTTACTGTTTATAGTTTAGGCTGGTTGAAAGAAGGAGGCATTGTGAGTGATTTTTGTGTAAGAAAAAGGAGCTTGAAAATCATGTGCTTCAAGAATTAAAAATAATAGTTTAAAAAAACTAAAAAACACGCTTTTATAGAAAACCACACAAAAAAAATTAAAAAAAAAGTATTTTATTAAAAAAAAAAAAAACGTGTGGTGCATGGTGTCGCCTCGGCCAACAATTACCTGTGATCTGAGACATTTCTTACTTTACTGCCCTAGGTGTGTAATGTACTATATAATTATTGATACCATGCACCCCACGTTTTTATTTTTTAAATAAAATACTCTTTTTTCTTATTTTCTATTTTTTAATCTGGTTTTCTATAAAAGCGTGTTTTTCAGTTTTTTTAAACTATTATTTATTTCCTACTTTTTAGTGTGGTTTATTTATAAAAGCGTGTTTTTTTAGTTTTTTTTTCAACTATTATTTTTCTGCAGATTAAAAAATGGAATAATCTTATCAAATTAGGTAATCATAATCTCCGACCCCAAAAACCCCCACATACCAATTTTGAATAGAATCAGACTATAATCACAAAACTCGGCCGCCCTCTTGAATTTTTCAATTTTTACAAAAGAATCATAATATTCGACCCCAAAAACCCCACATACCAATTTTGAATAGAATCGGACCACATACCAATTTTAATAGAATCAGACCATAATCACAAAACTCGGCCGCCCTCTTGAATTTTTCAATTTTTACAAAAGAATCATAATATTCGACCCCAAAACACCCCACATACCAATTTTGAATAGAATCAGACCATAATCCCAAAATTCGTCCACCATTTTGGAGCCGCCATCTTGAATTTTTCAATTTTGACAAAAAAATCATAATCTCCGACCACGAAAACCCTCAGATACCAATTTTGAAGCGAATCGGACCATAATCACAAAACTCGTACGCCATATTGGAGCCGCCATTTTATTTTATTTTTCACACAAAAATTTCTTAATGCATTGTCACGGGAATAATGTACACCTGCCAAATTTCAAATCATTCGGACGTCTGGAAGTGGGTCAAAATCGCGCCCAAAGGAGTCGGTTACAAACAAACAAACATACAAGTGAAGCTAATATAAAGAGTGTAAAAAGACTTGGAGAGCGCCGCATTTTCTTCCAGATTTATGTTTAAAACACGTCACAAAGCTATTTTCAGGGAGCACGAGTGGGTAACTATACATTTACCAACAGAATATCTTTGGTGAATATAAAGTTACACCACACATGCACTCTGAATATGGGGAAAATACTTTTCTTACGTGTTTTTGCCTCGTGAACACGAATCCGGCGGTCTCATACCGTTCCCGTGTTACAGCACTTTAAAAAAAAATTAACCTAATTTTCAAGCACCGTTTTTTCGCACAAAACTCACTCAAAATGCCTCCTTCTTTTTACCAGCATAAACAATACACCCTAAATCACTTAATTTCGGCACAACTTTGCACAAAATATCGTCGTTTTTATCGAATAAAATCCTCCTTCTTACACAGTTCCTAATAAATAAATTTCAGACTTTTGACACATGGAATTTAGTAACTTTGCATTATTTTTCATGTTGGTGATAAACGAATCACCGCCAACTTTTCGTATTCAAATGTGAGCAATAGTTTCCCCTTCATTTAAGTCTGCGGTGATTCATTTATTACCAACATGAAAATTAAGGCAAAGTTACTAAATTCCATGTGTCAAAAGTCTGAAATTTATTTATTTGGAACTGTGTAAGGATTTTTTCGATAAAAACGACGATATTTTGTGCCAAAACTTGCCGAAAATAAGTGATTTAGGGTGTATTGTTTATGCTGGTAAAAAGAAGGAGGCATTTTGAGTGAGTTTTGTGCAAGAAAACGGTGCTTGAAAATGAGGTAATTTTTTTCCAGTGCTGCAACTCCGGAGAGATATGAGACCTCCACATTTTTCTTCCGGATTCATGTTCAGGAGGCAAAAACATGTAAGAAAAGTATTTTCCCCATATTCAGAGTGCATGTGTGGTGTAACTTTATATTTACCATATCTTTTTTGGCTAACATCTGCAGAGCATAAAAAAAGCTAGTGAGATAAATTTGTTCAAGTGCAAAGTGTGTTTGTACCTTTTTCATCACAGAAAATAAATAGTTCCTGGAATGAGTTTGCTCGCTAGTTGCTAGCCCTGAGATGGTAGCGCTGCTTCAATCAGCAGGCTGCAATGACTGAAAACTCCTGGCCGCTACTTCTCAAACTGAAAACCTTGGAACATTTTTGGAAATGGAATCATCATCAGTTATCAATGGATTGCTTTGGGAAATACTGTTATGGAAATTGGCCATTGAGGAACTTTCGCAACTCCCGCCATCTATGTCCGGACCGAGAACCTTGGTAATATTTTGGACTGGTCCTACTGATCAATGACAATGGATTGCTGTTAATAGGTACCGCCCCCTCAATTGGCTCCCAGCCCCCCTCCCTGAATTGTCGGTCCATCATTTGGCAAAATGTGATGTTAAAAGAAAGGGAAATTCCACCAGAGCCGACTGCGGTAAAGGTAGGGTATAGCTCTGACGGGCTTTACTGGTACTCGTACTGGAAAATGGAATGGGACCCCTTCTGAAAACACGGGCTCCAAAAACCCAGCTGTTAGCCAATGGAACCGAATATTTTTAACCATATGTGGGTAGTGGGAGCCTGAAAAATATTCAGTAGGTGATTTACCAGTTAAATATTGTGAGAGGAAAGGCGATTTTAAAGAGGAAATGCACAAAACAACAGAACCATCGAACGTAGAATGAGATTGGACATTCATTTAATATTACGCTTAAAAAGTTACAAACAAAAATGTAAATGAAAAACTGTGTCCTGCAAAATTAATATCCAGGGATCTTTAACCGATCATGAGTCAAATGAAAATTTCCATACAAATTATGAAAGATTTGCAACAAATCAGACAAAAAATAAATCTAAGGGTAATGCAATGTTCACACACACAACATACTTCTTATAGAAACTTATGAATTCCAAGAAGGATGCTCAGTTTCGTTCTTCGGATCTGGAGGTTGACCTCTTCCTGTTGTTCTCTTTGGAATGTGACCTGGATCTGGAACGGGACTTGGAGCGGCTCAAGCTTCTGGATTTGGAACGACGGGATCTGGATCTGCTGCGACTCATAGATCTGTTATTTCTTCTTCCGCCGCCTCCGCCACCGCGTCTGTCTTCGAACACCTTGATTCTGCGTCCATTTATCTCGGTATCGTGCAGCTTATCGATAGCGTTTTTCATGTCGCTATAAGAAATGAATTCTACCACTCCTTCGTTGGGAGCTAGTTTGTGGGCATCGGCAAACGTCACCTCACCCGCTTTACGCATGTAATCTTTAAGGTCCTGCCAGCTGCAGCGACTCGACAAGTTTTCCACGATGACTCTATACTGCGTGCGAGTTGGAGGACCGTACTTTTCTCGGGAGCGAGGATTATCGCTATTTCTGCTGCGTGGGGGGCCGCCATAACCTCTGCCGCCTCCGCCGCCGCCACCACCTCCGTCTCTTCCACGCCACTGGTCGCTTCCACGGGGAGTTCCGCGAGCCCTTTCCACCGTAATTCGTTCGCCCATCAAATCTTTTCCGTTCAATTCGTAGCACGCGTCATCGGCGTCTCTATGGTCGTCGAATTCTACGAACGCATAACCGTTCTTCATGGATACCTCCTTTAGCCTGCCGTATTTTCTGAAGAACTTTTCTAGATCACGTTCGCGGATTTTATGGGTAAGTCCACCGACAAACACACGGGTACTCATTTTCTATTCGAATCGGAAACTTTTATCGTAACACCAAGCGGAACGATGATCGAAATCCACTATGGCAGCCAGATATCAAATAAACACGTATTTCACGTCAAAAATAAAGATGGAGAGACGGAAACCAGCCACAGAACGGATATTCACAAGAAAGGACGCGGGAAAGACAAGTGACGAAACAAATTATTCATAGAACACATTTTTTAAGGAACTTCATAGAATGTTGGGGTGCATTTTATTCTATATTACTATTTAAAATGTAATTTCGAGGATTCTGTTCGATTAGGGAGGATGAAAAGTGACAACTTGAATGGAAATAGTGTGGAATCAAGCTATAGGAATGACTGATCCGGAACCGGTAGAAGTTTTAGTCACAGAACACATCTGTACAGAAGCGGAAGTAAACAGCAAAGTTGCCAACCTCGATTTTTCGTGTACAAACTAGGAAACTCTGAGCACGTTTTTATATCCAACAAATTGGTGTGGTTGGAGTGGAAGATGGTGGAAGAGAATGACGCCATTTTCATGAAATCCACACCTTATTTCAACCAGTTCTAAAAAAACGATTTGGTGGAACTGTAATTTCAACCACCACATTACAGGTAATGTTGATATATTACAACATCAAAGATTAATATACTGTAACTTCTGTTTCCCAGTTTTGAAATGTTTTGTAGTCTTTTGCTAGCGAATAGATGCACTGCATCTTCAGATTCATCCAGTTTATCATATGACGAATTAATTATCTCCAATGTTTACAAAAGCCACCAAAACAATTACTAGATATTGCGGTTTGTACTTTGTCTCATTTCCGCGATTATCGAGGGTAACTGTGGAACAAAGTTTAAAAGAATTCTAAAGAATAAAAAATAACTACCCACTAGCGGAAATTCATTTTATTTCTTTGGCAGATCACTGCAGTTATCGTCTCACCCTCAACTTCCAGATTAACATCGAAAATTTCAATGGATTCTACTTAATGAGCCATGTTTCAAAAATATTGACAAGTAAATACTGAGCATTCGATCATAAACCTAACCTTACAAATAATCATATTCACCAAACTCATGAACACTTCAAGCCGGTGGAGAAATCAAAATATGTGGTGAAGAAATTTGTTGGATCTAAAAACGTGGTGGTGGTTGGACAACTTTGTGGATACACCATACTTCCACCACACCAAATTGGTCCTCTGATTTGCATATTGCTTGCCTTATTGAACCAATTAGTTAGACATCAATAATATAAATTTTCTTGGACCGATATAAGATTTTTTGCATTAATAATTCATACATTTACAGGGTTGGTAAAACTGCTTATAAATAACAAAAACCTGTAGGTTTGTTCGTTTGTTTAGTGGCTATTTGACATGTTATCTTTCTTTTTCTCACGCAATTTATCAGTTTTTTATTTTTAAATATTTGATAAATCTGCGAAAAACGAACGAACTCATGGTTTGGCATGGCTAGAACTGTTTTCCTCTTGTGCTGTTCGAGCGTTGCTGACAGATTCGTCTAGAAAATGATAAAATATTTCAAACTGCCGGAAGGTCTATCCAGTAAAATATTTGGAAGGGACTGGAAGGTAATGTATGAAAAACGTGTTTTCATGAAGTGGTATCGTCCGGATTCATTAATCCATGGAAATATTTTCATTCGATTCTGGTTCCAAAAGATGATCTCGATTTATATCTTTGTTCATTATTTTCATCTTCGATTGTGGCGACTGGGTCTATTTCGGTCAATTTTACAGTATAATGTGGTACGGGCACCGAATCTTCAGTGAATTTATATAAACTTCGGTCAAATTTTGATAAGAAAGTTCTTTATTGCCACATCGCTTCAACCATTTTGAACATGGTCCATTGCTATTGACAGGTTTGAGAACGGTCCTTTTTTCTGCCATATTTTGAATAACTTTTATTTTACAGTCTCTATAAAAACATTTCTTGGTCATTTCACTATGATCAACAAAACGTTTTTACTTCCAAAACCCAAACAATGTCAAATTTATGGAAATACCACAACAAAATTAAAAAAACCCATTGAAAATTTTCACTTCTCAGATGGGAATATCTCGTTATTTCGATTCGGGAAATTTTCAATGCATACCTTGAATCTTGATGGATGAGTCAATTGCTATAAGTAATAAAGCCAACAAAAATCAAATCAGAGTTTCCCAGTTTACATGCGAAAAGTTGAGGTTGGCAACCTGGAGAGAAGTCCCCCATTCGCCTTATGCGAGCAGGGAAATGTTAAATTTGAATATTTGAGCCAATCATAATCACCATCGAATATTCAATGTATGATTGGCTTAAAAACTTGAAATTGACCTTTGGTGATTATGTTTCTCCTAGCACAGTATCAAGAGTAATTGGAAAAATATGCAGCCGAATCAAAAATTTTCCTGTGAACAAAAAAAATCACTTGCGGATTTCGCCTCGATGCAATCTGGGCTTGAAGACAAAATCGTGAAACGTCATCAGCCCGTTGTCACTTTTTCCACCTATCTACTAATAATAAACCAATCATCGATGGCCGACTGGTAATTGGTAACCTATTCAACGGTGTGTGTGCGTGTCATGAATTTGATTGTCAAAAATGGTTCAAGCCGGTTCGAAAAAATCAACAAATCCGAAGATAAATAGTAAAGCAGGAATAAACAGTCTGATTATTTTTGTAGTGCTTCTTTTGGCATGTATTGCCGGGTTCTCTTCCCGACTTTTTGCGGTCATCAGATTCGAGAGTATCATTCATGAATTCGATCCATGGTAAGATAAATGACTGTCCCTCTGTCTGTTATTCGTGATTTTCTCTTTCGGTTTTTTCCAGGTTCAATTACAGAGCCACAGCCTACATGGTAAAACATGGGTTCTACAATTTTTTAATTTTTAACCCCTTGGGGGGGGGGGGCCTTAAAGGCAGTATTCATTACCTTTTGCATTTGCTCCACATAAATGTGCACATACGAGATGTATGTGTGTTTTTGGCACCAGTGTTCAGGTATGTATTTCAAAGAGTGTTGGCCAGAAATAAGTAAAAGATAGATTATTTTTTAATAGAATTAATTGTGATTCTTTAATTATTGTCAATAGTTGATCAAGAAGCTATACAAAGAATGATAAACTAGAGTGAATTCAGTATTGAGACAGCACAATGGTAGGTAGAGATGGGGAAAACACGAGTGGACACGATTGTCATCGTGTACATCAGTGTCATGTCATGCAGCAGTTGAAAGGTTACGTTTGTTAGGTTAAGAAGGGGGTATCTAGTGCACTTTATTCAATTTTGTTTACCGTTACCTTGCAAAAATGCCCTGGGGTCTGGAGTAAGTACTTTTCAGTAGCGGAAGAAGAAATTATGGCGAATGATATCAAATTCATGATATGTCTGGTGTATCGCTTTCACTAAATTATTTGGTATTCTATGGAATTTCTCGTACTAGCTTCGCTTCGGACATCTTTGAGAGAAACTGTTCATTGAGTGGGGGAAGGACAAACATGCTGTCTCAATAGTGAATGCACTCTACCATTGTCGTTATTCATTTTTGTTGAAAGTGTTTTTTTTCAAATCCATATTTTCATTTTCTAAATATGAATACACAATATATATACATTGATTGGTATAGAAAAATAGCGAAATTACATCAAATATTACAATTAGACAAAATTTCCTAATCAACAAAGTTGCTGGTCCCGGAACCTACATATTTTAAATAAAGTGGCGCTATAATCTTAAATTATAATATCCTGTCATATCAATGATTTAGTACTCATTCTGAGCTATCAACAAATCCTATCAGTTCGGCTTTGAATGAGGGGTAACTATCTATATTTTTTATGGAGTGTAGCAATGAATTGAACGTTTGAAGATATTTAGTTAAGGGATTATCTAAACCTCTGGTGAGTACTCTCTTTTGGAAAACATTCTTCTTTGCCTCATTCATCTTTATGAGTTCTTAATTAAGACTGGAATAGAAAATCAAATAACTATCTGAATGAAAATGCAAATTTTCAATTTCAGATTTTTTCTTTTGGGTTAGGGCCTTTTCAGAATATCTATCAGATGTAGTTCAATGTCCAGCGTGGCTTTAGCCGGGAAGTAGTTGTTAGATGTTAGACATTCACAAAAAATAACCTCATTTTAATCGTGGATTTTTCAATTCATGGATAGCATATACACTGTTTTTTCACATTTATTTGCAACTTATTAGTTAGCTGCTATTCGGCATATAAGTAGTTGTAGATCACTACTATGTTTTCCAGTCCTGTTAGGTCCTTCATATACTAAAATAGTATCATCTGCAAAAATATAATAGCTTTAAGATTAACTTTTTTAAATTTAGGCTATGTAAAGAGTATAATGTGGTCCAAGGACTGAGCCTTGTGGGACTCCACAGTTTATATTTGCCATTTCACTATTTACTTTATCCAGAGATACATAGTGTTGCTGATCCTTCAAAAATGATTTTAATGTTTTCTCTTTTTCCTCTTAGTCCTAAAGGTTCGATTTCTCGATTAATATTTCATGATCCACTATATCGAATGCCTTCTGTAGATTGATGAAAGCCTATGGTTACACTTTGGGTGTTTGATTGTTTCTGAAAGCCGTATTGATACTTGTCTAATTCAACATATATAGTAATGAAGTTCATGATTCGGTTTTTATTAAGAATTTCCACCAATTTTGATAATGCACAAACTACGGTAATAGGACGATAATTTTCTTGACTATTTTTGTGTCCTGATTTATGAATAGGGGTAACCTTACCCATTTTTAGTTCCTTTGGTACCCTGTTTCAAACATTTTATTTACAAAGTCAATTAAGATTGGTATTATTGTCTCCTGAACTATTAACAAGTCCTTTACGATAATATTATTGTTACCTGGAGCAGAATTCCTATTCATTTCATTCAAAACTTCTCTTATTCTTTTTCGTTTGTATCAAATATAGATACAGGGAGTTTTTTATATTGATTTCTCCGAAATAATGTAGAGGTGGATTAGTTATAAGTTTATATTACAAAAATATTTGTTTAATTATTTTCCAATTTATTAGTCATTAATGTTTTATCTACTTCTATTGTATCTATACTACTTTGTTCTCGTGTTTTATTAGGTTATTTATGAATTTCCATTGTATTTTTGGATTTCCATCAGTTTCATTCTATTTTTTTAGTGTCTTTTTTTATTTTCAACTTGATTTTTTATATTTCTGAAGTTACATAGGATTCTTCAGCTTTATGTAAATTAAACTATAGAATCTGGACCAATGTCTTATATAATTCAATGAAACCAATTTCACTGCTCCAGTCAATGTGAAAATAACTTTTTTGATAAAGGTGGAATTAGATAAGTGTTTAAAGTGCTTTCCAAACAAATAAATGTTTAATCTTATCAGTTATTACTTACATGGGTTATTGATTGAATAGTTTATGGGAATTGGCAGGTTTTCGTGTTCCTATAATGACAGACTAAGTGGATAAGAGCCTGGGAAAATGTTTGGCATTTTGCGACTCCCATTTCATATAAATAAAATTATAGTTTAAAAAAAACACGGTTATAAAGCAAAATGAGAATTTTTTGGTCAATGACTTTATTCTTATTATTTTCAACTTTTTAGTCCTTATTGCTTTATAAGCGTGTTTTTTGGTTTTCTTAAACTCTAATTTTATTTTTAACTTTTTAGCCCATATTACTACAAAAGACTAAAAAGACTACGGGAGAAAAACTCTTCGATTGTTTCATCCACATGAGATGAAAACTATAACTAAATTTTGGCGAATGTGCATTCACCATATCTTTGAAATGTAAATCATGCTGTGAATAAAAAGTGTGTTAAAAAAGACTACGGGAGAAAAACTCTACGATTGATTCAGCCACATGAGGTGGAAGTTATTAACATGTTCGCTACCAAGATTATAATATTTTGGATACTGAGAGACCACAAAAAAAAATATTTTCTTTTGAAATAAAATTACATTAATTGTGCTCTAAATCGATGTAGTAAATATCGGATGAAGTAGTCAGTACTAGTGAGTAGTAGTCAGTAATAAAATAAAATCACTTGCATGTATAAACAACAAAACAGCGATTTAAATAAAAAAAATGTGAGCAAAAAACAGCAGAGCAGTAGGGCACGTGTTGTTTGTCGGCAGTTAAAAACAAAACTGGTTAGTGACTGAGAGACCATTTGAACACTCACAAGCCAGACCTTCCTATAGACTACTGCAAAATATAAATCCTTTACAGTAGACGGTTCCGATGAAAATCTAATGAAATAATATTGCTATGGCTCATATTTGAGACGGCGTTCCATCAGAAAATCTTGAGTGGCTCATATATGGGACGCTTGGTAACAAACGTGTTAATAACTAAATTTTGGTGAATATGCTGAGAACCAGTGTATTCGCCTTATCTTTGTATTGTAAATTATGCTGAGAACGGCCTCAGTGCATTCACCATATCTTACTAGTAGCCACTGAATAGTTCCACTATTCACCTGGCTTCATCATCAGATCAGCTCCAAGATACCAAATTATAGTATAGTCATCCAAACTACATATACATACCAAGTTTCATTTCGATACGACAATGAGAAGTAGGTTAAAAGTGACTTCCAAGATTTGATTACATTGTTAGACAAGTGAAGCTAATAAAGCGTGTTAATAAATGCTTGTAAAATAGTAGCGAGTTATTTAAAGCTCCAAGTTGGTAAAGGAAGTGGTTAAGGGTTATCATTCGTTGCATTTTCTTATCATTAACGGTCAATTATGTAATCTTTCACTTCATTATAGCAATTATATGTTAATTTATTTTTAGAACAAAAGTAAAAACTGAAAAAATACTTTAATACGTTAATAATCCTGAAATATTGAAAAGAACAACAAAAATATTCCCTTTGTATAAAGCCGACATTAGGTTGTTCAAACATTTACTATTTCATATTGGAAGATAATTAACATGCTTTTATTAGCTTCACTTGTAACTAACAAACAGTTTAATCAAATCTTGGAAGTCAATTTTAACCTACTTCTTATTGTTGTATGGAAATAAAACTTGGTATGTATATGTAGTTTGGAAGACAATACTATAATTTGGTACCTTGGAGCGGATCTGATGATGGGGCCAGGAGTTGAATAATGGAACTCTTCAGTGGCTACTAGTAAAATATGGTGAATGCATTGAGGCCGTTCTCAGCATAATTTACAATTCAAAGATATGGCGAATGCACTGGTTCTCAGCATAATCGCCAAAATTTAGGTATTAACACGTTGAAGGACAGTGAATATTTGTACAAGATACCAATTTTGTCAGTACAGTTTTTTGAGAGATAACTGATTTTTAAGCATGACTAACTATTACTATTACTAAAAAGTTGGGAGGGTGGGGAATGTAATTTTTTTTTTTAATGTGTGACACTACATCACTGAGGTGTGAACATATGGTGACAGCGGCTATTAGGTTCTCATTGTATAGTATAGATAGATAGATAGATCTTTATTTTAAATAGGATATCCTAATATACAAATCAGCTAAAAAAAGTTAAAGTAAGAGATATGTGGTACATATTGAACAATAATTGAATTGAAAAATATACTATAAAATATATAACAAACATTAAATAAAATACATTGAAAAAGTTGGTTTAAATAATAAATAAATATCATATTTGTGCATTTGAAACAAATTTCTTTAGTTCATTTTTGAAAATGTTCAGAGATGTGCTACTTTTAATTAGATTTGGTAATTTATTGAACTGATCGAAACCTTTGAAAATCAAAGAGTTCATGGTGTTTTTGTGATTTGTTCTATTAATATATAAATCATTATTATTTCGAGTGAAGTGGTGGTGAAGATCATGATTGAAGACAATGTACTGTTTGAAATAACATGGCCCTAAATTGTTCAGTATTTTGTATACGAATATCATGGTGAAATAAAACAGTCTTTGGGAAATAGATTGCCAATTTAAAACATTAAGCATAATCTTAATAGGAGTATCCCTACGCGACTTCAAAATGATCCTCATACCACGATTCTGAAGTTTTTGGAGTTGAGACAATTTATTCAGATTGAATAGATATAGGATAGAGGAACAGTAGTCAAGGTGGCTGAACAATTGTCTTATAAACTGTGATTCTTGACTCAGTTGATAGATTATTTTTTATGTCTATTAGGCTGTATTTATATTTGGTAAAAAAAGAATAATTTCTTTGAAATTTTTTTATGAATATAATCAAAATGATTATCAAATGATAAAGTATTATCTATTTGGAATCCCAGATATTTAGTTGTGTTCACTATTTCAATATTTTCATCATCAATGTTGAGATTAATATTTTTTATGTCTATTAGGCTGTATTTATATTTGGTAGTGATTATCATTGCTTTTGTTTTCAATACATTCAGCTTGAGTTTATTCATTTTCAAATATTTGTTGACACGTGCTAATGTGGTATTCATTCTTTCTATTGCCATTTCTAAGTTCTCATGACTACATGCCAATAGGGTATCATCCGCAAAAAAGTTCAGAAATTCGGAATCAACAAACAATGGCATGTCATTTAAATAGAGTAAGAATAGAAGGGGACCCAGAACACTACCCTGGGGAACTCCAACATCATTTGCAATTTGGTAAACGCAAACGCTGCCTGGCATCGTGTCATTTCAGCAACCAAGCTGAGGACCCATATCAGGGTTGTGTCGCATCACACCTTCAGGAAAAGATGCTGATCAGTGTCTCTGTCCTTCAACGTGTTAATAACTGGATGAATCAATCGAATCAATCGAAGAGTTTTTTCCCGCAGTCTTTTTTAGTCTTCTGTAGCAATATGGACTATAAAGTTAAAAATAAAATTATAGTTTGAATAAACTAAAAAAACACGCATATATGGCAATAGGGACTGAAAAGTTGAAAATAATGAGAATAAAGTCATTGACCAAAAAATTTTATTACCCCCTTCTTGCACCCCCTCTGAATTATGAGCACCCCCTCAAAAAATTTAAATGAGAAAGGGGGTCGTGTGGCACCTTGTTCAAAAGGGATTTTTATTCTCTGTTCAGCAATATTAAGTTTTTTAAATTTGGTGCAATCATAACTAAGAAAATTTCTTTTGAAAATGTAAAATTTTGATACTTTACGTAGAATGAAGAAAATAATGTCACATAATGTTTAGGAAGTATTTTTCAATTTATTTTACAATTAAATTAAATGTTCAAAATGACCACCATTAACTTCTTGACAATAAGCAAGTCGATCTTGGAATTCTCATACAACATTTTGTAGGACCTCAGGGGTTATATTGTTAATTTGTTCCTTTATCCTAACTTTTAAATCTGCCCAGAGCCGGATTAAGAGGGGGGCAAACGGGGCTGCAGCCCCGGGGCCTCCACAAGAGAGGGGCCTCCACAATATAAATTTTTAGGTAAAATTTCCTAACAAATACCGAAGGATATGCAAAATTATATATAAAAAATCTGACAACAAAAGAGCAGTTCTCCCACTTTTTCCTCTCATTTTTCGTTTTAAACATTCAAAAACATGTTTCGTATTCTTGTCAAAATCCATGGTTAATATTAATCTTTGATCTGATGAATCATGTGTATATGCGAGAAACAATCACCAAGTAAAACATCATACTATTATACAAAATATTATATCGTATCGAAATTAGCTGTAAAAACAAGAACAATTGAATTTAAAAAAAATATACATTTTTTGTTTATTAAATGAAGGATTTTCTGTCGATGTATTCTTTGAATGACACAGCGATCTAGATACACAATGAAATTCAATAATCATAAGCAAAAGAAAATAATATTTCAATTTATGAATATGATTGCATCAAATTATTTATAAGAACCCTGTGCGCATTCCATAATAGAACAAAAGGTCAAATTCTATTGACTATTTTTCTGCCGATTCTACAAACACTTTGCCCGTCTATACCTGTTTTTCCTATTTATTGGCGTTGACAAGTGTCCGCTGAGTGGCGCGCTTGTAACAGAGAAATCCCCGAAATCTGAATGTGTGAGTCTAAGAGAAGGATGACATTCCGCAACAAATGTAAATCCTTCTGAAAAGGGCTATCTATCTATCTATCTAAGATGTTCTACTATCAAATTCTTGAAAACCAAAATTTCAGAGCTACATTCTCAAACATTGAAATTACAGTGATTATTTTTTGACATTGCTAGAAACCAATGGAAACGTTCAATTCAAATAATTCATATACGTTTTGGCCAATCAATAGTGGGAATATTCTACCTAGAAAATTGTCGTAGGAATAATTTGAAGTATTTTGTTTTTATTGTCTGACAACCTATATTTTTAATTTGACGTCTGTCATCAATTCGCATGAAAAGTGTGGAATGAATCCAAACCGGTTTAGTACATTATATAATTTTGCAAGGAAATGTGTTTATGATCGTAACATCAAAAAATAATCTAAAGAATACCACACGAGAGTTCGATATAGTAGAGAATAATTATCTAGATTTCTTTCTCAAACTTGTTGGCAATAGCCACTCGAGCCAGTTGGTCTCTCTTGTCTATTGCCCGGCAACAAGTTTTCGAAAATCTGTCGAATTATTTTCACTCTCTGGTGATATTACAACTGAGAATGTGATGATGTCAAATTGCACTGGAAAGCGCTCATTTTCCAAAATGAAAAAAACAGGCGAATTACGATGAGACAAAGCCGCCTATCAAAGTTATCGCTTCTTAGCATTGAGAATGATTTTCTCCGGATGCTGGATTTGACCGAAATCATCAATGATTTTTCGTCAAAAAAAGCTCGCAAGAATCCATTTGTTTACGCTGTAATTTAATTTATTTTTTGTATTTTATTATACCTACATATGCTCGTGTCAAAATAATTTGATTTGTTCTGCAATAAATAAAAAAAAAAACTTGTTTGAAAAATAATTAGGGGCCTCCACTCCTTTGTTGCCCCAGGGCCTCCACACCTTTTAATCCGGCCCCGAATCTGCCCCTTCTCATTTAACATTTTTGAGGGGGTGCTCACAATTCAGAGGGGGTGCAAGAAGGGGGTAATATTTTCATACTGTAGAAATCGACCTGTTTCAGATTTTTCTAAACAGATACATAACCCTAAAAATGAATTTATTCCCATACCTATGGACCGCAGTGTATATTAGATATGTGTGTTGAAGTATGTTATGTAAATTGGCAAATGACCTTTGTTTTTTTAATACCTGTACTGTCTTCTATTTTTCTTTTTCTGTTTTTTTTACAATTTTAGTTACTTGTCTTATATCAATACCATGTGATAAAAAAAGATGAATAAAGTTTATTATTGTTATTATCAAGCACCTCACGCTTTTTTACACAAAATAACTTTTTTTGGTCAATGACTTTATTCCTATTATTTTCAACTTTTTAGTCCTTATTGCCATATATGCGTGTTTTTTAGTTTTTTCAAACTATAATTTTATTTTTAACTTTCTAGTCCATATTGTATAGTATCGTCTGTCCCGATGTGTGTAATCAAATCTGACCCACTTCTAGTTGTCCGATTAACGTGAGTGAAATTAGGCAGGTGTTCATAATTCCGGTGACAATAGAGAATGTTTGCTAGATAAAAAAACAAAATGGCGGCTCTAATATGACGGACTAGTTTTGTGATTATGGTTTGATTCTATTCAAAATTGGTATGTGGGTGTTTTCGAGGACAGAGATCACGATTTTTTTGTAAAAATTCATAAAATCAAGATGGCGGCTTCAATATGGGGACGAGTTTTGTGGTTATAGCCCGATTCCAATAAAAATTGGTATGTGGGGGTTTTTTGGGGTCGGAGATCTTGATTTTTTGTCAAAACCCACGAATTTAAGACGGCGACGGATTTTGTGATTATAGCCAGATATAATTCAAAATTGGTGTGAGGGGGTTTTTGGGGTTGGACATCATGATGTTTTTGTCAAAATTCATGAAGATGGCGGCTCCAAGATGGCGACGTGTTGTTATTATAACAATATTTTGAATAGAAACGGTCGTTTGCTCGATCTAGTACTATCCAACCTAGAGTGCCATGTATCTCATGAGGATCTACCGTTTGTTATGGAAGATGAATATCATCCTGCATTGAATATTGAAGCGAAAGTACCGAAAACCACGCCAGTAATAAATTATAACAAAAACATCAAAAACTATAATTTCAAAAAGGCTAATTTTCCACTGCTCTATGCTCATTTGTACGAAACTGACTGGACATTCTTGAACAATATTTCAGATGTTAATACAGCTCTGCATGAATTTTACTTAAAACTATACTCAATTTATGACCTTTACGTACCATCTTTGCAAAATTTTGTAACGAAATTCCCTCCTTGGTTCACAAAGGATATAAAACAAGAAATCAAACAAAAAAAATACATTTTTAAAAAACTCAATCAAACAAACTCTGAGGTACACAGTCAACAATTCAAAACACTCCGCAAGTCCATTAAGAGAAAAATCAAAACTGCATACCAACAGTACCTAACAAAAACAGAAAATTCTATAGAAGAAGACCCTGCAAAATTCTGGGCATTCGTTCAAAATAAAAAAGGAACATCTAGAATACCTGGTCTGCTAAAATACGAAAATGAAGAATACAGTACTCCTCAAGATATTGTAACAGTTTTTGCTAACTATTTCCACAATGTATATGTAAATCCTGAAGAAAACATAAATCACCTTATCTCAGAGCCATCAAATAATCCAGTTATTACTCTGAAATATTTAAATAATAGTGAAGTCTTAAATGCATTCAAAAAACTCAAACCAAAACAATCCTGTGGTCTTGATGGGATCCCTAGCTACGTGATCAGAGACTGCGCATATGCATTTACTGAACCACTTCAAATCATTTTCAATTTATCCCTGAGAACGAACAACTTTCCAGATTTGTGGAAAAAATCCAAAATATGTCCAATTTTCAAATCTGGCTCTCTTAACGAATCACAAATTATCGTCCGATTACCTTACTGTCAGGCTTTTCAAAGGTCTTTGAAATATCTATATACAGTCAAATATTTCCCAAGGTCAAAAATCTTATCCAAACAGAACAACATGGATTTATTGAAAAACGTTCTACTGTGACCAATCTAATGTGTTTTACTCAAGCCGCATGTGATACAATAGATGCAAAAGGGCAACTAGATGTCATCCACACAGATTTTTCGAAGGCCTTTGACAAGCTTGACCACTCGATACTATTGAGAAAGTTGGGCACTCTTGGGTTTAATCAAGATCTTCTAACATTTTTCGCAAGCTATCTTAAAAACAGGACATTATCTGTAGAGTATAGAGGTCATAAATCCTATGAGTTTGAGGCGACCAGCGGTGCTCCTCAGGGGAGTAACTTAGCACCACTACTTTTCTCACTATTTATTAATGATATAGGTGATGTCATAGAAAGCAACGTTCTGTTATTCGCAGATGACATGAAAATCTTCAGGAGGATCGAAAATGTCCAAGACTGTATCCTCCTTCAACAAGATCTAAATAACCTTTATGAATGGTGTCTTACAAATAAACTTCCACTCAACATAAATAAATGCAAGTATTTAACAATATCTCTGCGCCACAACACCAACTTATTTAACTACTCAATCAATGAAACCCCGCTACAATATGAACAACACATCAAAGATCTTGGAATTTATTTCAATGATAAACTAAACTTTTCTGTACACATCTTCACATAACTTCAGTGCATTCAATCAGGTTGATTTCGAAATGGAATTACAAATGCAGAATTGGCAAGAAATATTTTTTACAGAGGATATTGACATAAAAGTTGATATATTAACTAATAATATTAAATCTGTTTTTGATCGTCATGCTCCGCTTAGGAAAGTAAGATCGACTAAACCGAGGGCTCCTTGGATGACTAATAATTTAAAGATCATGAAAAAACAAAGAAACAAATTACTTGCCAAGTACAAATCAACAAAAAACTTGGATGATTGGGAAGCATACAAGCGAGCAAGAATGATTTCACCGCAGTTAGGACTGAGAAGCAGAATTATTTAAACTAACCATTAAAAATATATCAGTACCACCTGATTGAACGGAAAGATCCTGGAAAGCACTTGAACAGTTGAATATCCATTCTAAGAAATCTGATATATCAGTACCACCTGACTTGAATGATGCTGAAGCTATCAATTGCCATTTCATTAACTCTGTCAATGCATTAGAGTGTCAAGTTGATGATGATCTTGTACAGTATTATAATACCCATAAAGTGTATTATAACCTAGACCACTGCAAAATTCAACCCTTTCGGGAGCATGACGTTCTGGAGGCTGTAGATAGTATCAAATCAAATACAGAAGGTTCTGATGGAATAACCCTCCATATGATAAAAATGTGCTGCCCCTTTTTATTGCCATTTATCGCTCACATATTCAATTGCTGCCTACTTGAGGGATATTTTCCTATAAATTGGAGAAATGCAGTTATTTTACCATTACCAAAGGTCTCAAATCCTAAATGTCTGTCTGATCTGAGACCTATCAGTAGGCTTCCAGTGCTATCCAAGATGTTCGAAAGACTGATTTTCAATGAAATTTTACGTTTCCTCACAGAGAATAAACTATTTTCTGATTGCCAATCTGGTTTTAGGTCTGGGCATAGTACAATTACAGCATTAACTAAAGTATTAGATGATATATTTCAGGCAACTGATGGTAGCAATACATCATTACTGGTTACATTAGACTATAGTAAAGCTTTTGATACCCTGGGTCATAATCTATTATTGGCGAAACTAAATTATTACTGTTTATCTAAGGAAACCATAGGATTAATTGGAAGCTATCTCTCCAACCGATGTCAGTATGTTGTCCTAGAGGACACCAGTTCAAGTGCAATGCCATTACTCGAGGAGTTCCTCAGGGCTCAATACTAGGCCGCTACTCTTTTTACTTTATACTATGGATCTAAAAGAACTTTCTGGTGACTGTTATATACATCAATTTGCTGATGATACTCAAGTGTATGCAAGTTTCAACAAAGATAATGCTGACATGATCATTACAAAAATCAATGATACTCTTGATAAAATATTGAAATACTCCAATAAACATGGTTTGAAATTAAATCCCACTAAATCACAAATGATATGTTTTGGTAATAGTGATTATGCTACTGAAGAAGTAGTAATCAATGGTGTGAGTATTGAGCCCTGTAGAGCAATAAAAAATTTGGGACTATTCATTGATGATGATTTACGGTTCAAAACGATATTAAGCATATAGTCCAGAAAAGCTATATGTCATTAAGAAATCTTTACCACAACAGAACAATACTAAACAAAGAATTGAAAAAACAGTTATGTGAATCACTAGTTTTGAGCCACTCAAATTATGGCGATATTATTTATGGACCATGTCTTGATATTCGAACTTCAACTAGAATTCAAAGAATTCAGAACTCATGTATTCGTTTCATCTGTTCGCTAAGATTACGAGACCACGTAACTCCATTCAGAGCTGAACTAGGGTGGCTTGATATGCAGGACAGAAGGAAACTTCACCTTGCATGTTTTGTTCATAAAGTATTAGAAAAAGGAACTCCCTCGTATATTAGAAAAAAAATGTCATATAGGTCGGTTGTGCATGATGTAAACACCAGAAATAGAAACCTACTTGTAATACCCAGGCATAACACTGCTGCATTCAAAAGGTCATTTTCTCATTCTGCAGTAAAAATATTTAACTCCATACCAATTCCTATCAAGAACAAATCATCTTATGGATTTAAAAGAGCCTTTAAGGAATACCTTATGGTTCTATAACATTTTTGTTTTATATGTTGTAATTATATTAACGTTCTCCCTTTACGCATTCTTTGCATTATTTACATGTTACATTTTAGTTATTTGAACATACCTGTTACTCCCGTGATTGTTAATTATAATATATATATGTAGGCATTATTCTGTATGAAATAATTTATTTGTAACTGGTACTCGGTTGAGTTGAGCAGTCTAACTGGACTTCGCCGAGGATAATTAAAATAAAGACATTTTACTATTATTATTATTATTATTAACAAAAACTATTTCATCAGCCAAAAAAATGCTAGGATTCATCTTTTGAAACTGCAGAGATTTCACAAACATAAAATGTTATGCAACCCTATTTAATGCATATGTCAGGTCCAGAATCGAATATTGCTCACTAATATGGTCCCCAAGCTATACTATATATATTGAGCAAATAGAATCAGTTCAAAGAACCCTCATGAAGTACATGGCATGGAAAACGGATGGACAATATCCCCCTCAAGGCATAGACAATAACATCCTTTTAAAACGTTTTGAAATGCTCTCACTCAGAGAACGGAGAATTAATTATTCTTGTATTTTTTTGTATAAACTCATCCACAATCTCGTAGACTGTCCAGATCTGACTGCTCAACTGAACTTCTATGTACCAAGAATTAACAGCAGATTTGAACAGACATTTTACATTTCAGTCCCGCGAACAAATATCATGGCAAACTCACCAATAAATTCAATGTGTAGTAATTTCAACACACTTTGTAAAAAAATTGACCTATTCCTAAGCTCACTGGACCAATTCAAATCACAGTTAAAAGCCCATAACTGAAAAAGTTGAAAACTGCAAATAAAATGTAACACACATATCACAATAATCTTAATCTGTCCTGTAATTGGGTGTACTCCTGTTTGGACAATAAAGTGTTTATTTATTATTTATTTATTATTATAGCCCGATTCCATTCAAAATTGGTATGTAGGTTTTTTTGGGAACGGATATTATCAGAATTCAATAAGTTGACGGATTTCATGAATGTCTAAAAATAATTGATTTGTTGAAAATATAAACAGGATGTTCATAAAATCGTGGATTTTTCAATTCACAAAAAAATCTTTCTATCAATATTCAATTGAGAATGTTTCCCTTTTCAACGTCTAAAAATAAATTAATAAAATTATTTAAAGACAAATTTTTTGGCAAGCTTTTATACAAATACACTAAAAAGGAAAAAATAATTTCTTTAATTGTTTGACCTGGGTTATTCTGTGAGTAGCAGATTCAAAAGCTTGCCGCGGCGGATATTAAGTAGGTATCATTTCGCGGCAAGATTTTGAATCTGCTGCTCACAGAATAACCTAGATCAAGCAATTAAAGAAATTATTTTTTCCTTTTCAGTGCATTTTTTTGTATAAAACATGATTGTTTTATTTAGTAGTGTAACTCAGGTCAGAGTATTATAAAAAGTACTACCTATGTGCTTCAATTTTTACTCTATTTGATTTATACTGTACCTATGTCTTTTTAATATATGCATCTATATGAATTGGAATTTATTTCTGTATTTCTCACTTGCACATTAGGATTCCTGATTGAATAAAGATTCCGTTTATTCATCAGAAAAACATACAAATGAGTAATCAATAAAGTCCAAAATACGACATACATTTATATTATAATTGAATGACTGCAAAAAATCAATGAAATTTCTTTCCAGTGGCCTAACGGCAATTTCTACCTATTTCCTGACCAAAGAACTATGGTCGGCGGGAGCTGGTCTCTTCGCAGCATGTTTCATCGCCATCGTGCCTGGATATATTAGTCGATCGGTGGCAGGCAGTTATGACAATGAGGGTATCGCCATATTCGCCTTGCAATTCACCTACTTCCTCTGGATCAAATCCGTCAAAACGGGGTCGGTGTTTTGGTCGGTCGCCGCCTCTCTCTCGTACTTCTACATGGTGAGACTATGATCTGTTTAATCTTCCGGGTTTTTTTCTTAAAACTACAGAAATTTTGGCGAAAAAACGCCAACACTTACAATATACACATTTTTTTGAAAATTAATGATAAAAATTATTGGGCTAGACTTTTTTTTTGCTTCACCCTGCATAATAAAATACTTTTTCTCAATTTTGTAATGTAGGTGTCGGCGTGGGGTGGATACGTCTTCATCATCAACTTGATTCCTCTTCACGTGTTCGTCCTGCTGTTGATGGGCAGGTTCTCGAACCGATTGTTCACGAGCTACACGACGTTCTACATACTGGGGCTCATATTTTCGATGCAGATTCCCTTCGTTGGGTTCCAGCCTATCCGAACGAGCGAACATATGGCTGCCGGAGGTAAAACTAGCAAGCAAATTCGAACAAAGAACTCTTTTAACGCTTTTTTAATTTTTCTAGGTGTCTTCGCGTTGATGTTTGCCGTGGCTGTTTTGAAATACCTCCAGTCGATGTTGTCGAAATCAGAATTCAAATCTCTGGTGGTTTTCGGCGGACTTGCCGCCGCCGCCGTCGTATTTGGATCGGTGGTTCTCCTCACTTATGCTGGATACGTTGCACCATGGAGTGGGAGGTGATTTTTTTCATTATCGACACACAAGAATGATGATTATCACCTCTTCCGTTTTTTTCCCTAGATTCTACTCGTTGTGGGATACTGGCTACGCCAAGATCCACATTCCCATCATCGCGTCCGTTTCTGAACATCAGCCCACCACTTGGTTCTCGTTTTTCTTCGATCTGCACATTTTGGTGGCCACTTTCCCCGCCGGTCTCTGGTACACTATCAAGCATATAAATGACGAGAGAGTTTTTGGTAAGTAGCATTCGAGAAATATATTTTTTTCAATTATTCATTGTGCTCGCGAGGAGAAGTGAACGGCATTTCATTAACAGTTTCCCTAGAAGACATTGAAAAAAAAAACTATATTCCACTCTACAGGGTGTAAACTAAGTTGTTGCACTCCCTGTGTATTATGGCATTTGTGGAATTTTGAACTGACTGAGAAACGTAAAAAGAGAGTCTACCGGCGATATGTATTCAAACTACAATAAACGTCAATTTTTATTTATTTATTAACGGACCATTACAAAAAGAATGTACAAAGTATACATTTTGCAGATGACTAAGATTATGTTAAAACTAAAAATTAAAACTATTACAATTTTTTTACTGCTTTTCTAAAGGAGGGTAAAGATGAACCGAACAGCTCAGGCTTGTTGTTGTGAGGCTTTGCAGACTTCAGTATTCTGTCAAGAGATGCGTTTTAACCATAATTCGTTCTACAAAAAGGAATCTTGAAAATGTCACTATTTCTATTTCTTCTAACATTTACAGAAAATGAGGTAACAGTATGAGAAATATTTTTTTTCTTGCTCCAAAGTGGGAAGAAGGATTATGCGGAGGGCGTCCGTGCAGACCTCTTTTTGAAAATTCGTAAAAAAATCATGGACAGGGATATCGGTCTGAAACTCTGACTACATATGCAGAAAATATTGAAAAACACTATTTTGGAAATAGTTTTCCGGGAAAAATTTTTGTTTCTTCGATTTTCCTGTTTTTTTGGAAGAATTCTTTCCTAACTCGAAAACGGTTAGAGATAGAGAAGTTCTGCGAACGCCAATCGATTCAGAATGTCCGAGTTAGTCTAGAAAAAAAACTTCGATTCGATCAGAGAGAAAAAGTTGAGAAGTGAAATTTTCGAAAATCCAAAGTAGTCGTATCGATCTTCGGTTTGAATCAAAATGTTGGAAATCTAGCATATGTGGTTGCTGAATCCATCAGTGAACCGTAAAAAACCGAGATAGAATAGAATTGTTTATTTGACTACTTTATACAGCGAAGATACAAAAAGATACGTCAAATAACAAAAACAAGAACAAGGTAGTATAGATAAAATATTAATTTTTCAAAAGATTGAAATAAATACAAAAAAATATTAAAATACTAAATGTTAAAATTCTCCTTTTTTTACCCGCTTTATATTAGCTTCATTTGTAGTTTGTTTGTTTGTAACCGACTCCTTTGGACTTGATTTTCATCCACTTCCAGACGTCCGAATGATTTGAAATTTGGCAGGTGTACATAATTCCGGTGACATTGCATTAAAAAAATGTTGTGTGAAAAAAAAAAAAAAAATGACGGCTCCAATATGGCGGACGAGTTTTGTGATTATGGTCCGATTTGCTTCAAAATTGGTATCTGGGGTTTTTGTGGTCGGAGATTATGATTCTTTTGTCAAAATTGAAAAATGCAAGATGATGGCTCCAAAATGGTGGACGAGTTTTGTGATTATGGTACGATTCTATTCAAAATTGGTATGAGGGGGTTTTTGGAGTCGAATATTATGATTCTTTCGTGAAAATTGAAAAATTCATGATGGCGGCTCCAAAATGGTGGACGAGTTTTGTGATTATGGTCCGATTCTATTCAAAATTGGTATGTGGGGTTTTTGGAGTTGAATATTATATTCTTTCGTAAAATTGAAAAATTCAAGATGGCGGCTCCAAAAGGTAAGTTTTGTGATTATGGTCCGATTCTATTCAAAATTGGTATGTGGGGGTTTTTAGAGTCGAATATTATGATTCTTTCGTAAAAATTGAAAAATTCAAGATGGCGGCTCACTGTGTATATTGACAACGTTAAAATCTTTGAATGACTTCTAAAATCGAGATTTGACTATTAATACAGCTGTACACATTAATGATTTGGAAAATAATTACAGTTACTAATAGTAATCACGGAATTAATAGTAGATTAGAACAAATAATAGTTTAAAAAAATTAAAAAAACACGCTTTTATAAAAAACCAACTAAAAAATAAAAAATAATATTTAAAAAATTTATAGAAAAAATAAAAATATAATTTTAATAAATTTAATTAAGAAAAAATTTAAAAAAAAATTAATAATAATTAATTAAAAAGCACCCCACGCTTTTTTTTAAATAAAATAAAAAAAAATCTCATTTACATTATTATTAATTTATATTTATTAAAAAAATTTACACTATTCTTAATTCAAATTTATTAAAATATTTCCCAATTTTTTAGTTTGGTTTTCTATAAAAGCGTATTTTTTTAGTTTTTTTGAACTATTTATTTATTAGTTTTTGCTAGTCTTATGCAGTCTGAATTTGCTTGGCCTGATTAATTGACAGCTCCTGGTGGGATAATCGTGAAAGTCAGAATGTTTTCTGTAATCTCCTTTGTTTTTATGAATTTCTAATAAAAGTTGGTATAAGTAGATAGATGGTAGTGTCATGATTTTTAGGGATTTAAAGAGTGGTCTACATGAATCAGCATAACCAGCACCAGTGATTATTCTTATTGCTTTTTTCTGAAGAATAAATGTGTCAACAGCTTTTGCGCTATTTCCCCATAAAATTGTGCCGTAAGAAATTTGGCAGTGGAAGAATGCATAATAAGCTGATAACATTGCATGCACGCCAATAATATTCTTCAGTTTAGGAGTAGGAGAGTAGGAATATATATTTGGAGATTTTATTACTAAGCTGTTCTACGTGAACTGACCAGTTCAGTGTGTCATCTAGAAAAATGCCCAACAATTTGACTGAATCCCTATTGTACGCAATTGGTGAGAAATGGGAAGGGGTGCCGTTTGAAAAAACATAACTCAGTTGTGCATCTTATTTTGAGCCATCCTGTATATAAATAGAAATATTTTCAGAACGTGCCTCATTTTCGGACCTATTGTTTAAATCAAGTCAATAGTTTGGATAGAAAAAAAGTTATGGAGCTTTCACGCATCCCTGGGTCATCACCCTGTATATTATTCTCTGTTTGTAAATGTACCATTCTCTATAGGAATTTTTTTCTTCCGAAAATATAGCCTTTTAACACGCTTTATATTAGCTTCACTTGTATGTTTGTTTGTAACCGACTCCTTTGGGCGCGATTTTGACCCACTTCAAACGGTCAGATTTCATTCAAACTTTGTAGATTTATCGAGGACCGATGACAATACACTAATTTGATAAGATTATTCCATTTTTTTATTTGCAAAATAAATAATAGTTTAAAAAAACTGAAAAACACGCTTTTAAAAAAAGCAAACTAAAAAATAGAAAATAAATTTTAATAAATTTGAAATAAGAATAGTGTAATTTTTTTTAATAAATATGAATTAATAATAGAGTAAATTATTTTAAAATAATAAAAATAATAGTTAAAAAAAAACTAAAAAAAACGCTTTTATAAATAAACCAAACTAAAAAGTAGGAAAAAATAATAGTTAAAAAAAAAAAAACGCTTTTTATAAAAAACCGAACTAAAAAATAAATAAATAATAGTTTAAAAAAACTAAAAAACACGCTTTTATAGAAAACCAAACTAAAAAAATAGAAAATAAATTTTAATAAATTTGAATTAAGAATAGTGTAAAAAAATTTAATAAATATAAATTAATAATAGTGTAAATTATTTTAAAATAATAAAAATAATAGTTTAAAAAAAACTAAAAAAACACGCTTTTATAAATAAACCAAACTAAAAAGTAGGAAATAAATAATAGTTTAAAAAATCTAAAAAACACGCCTTTATAGAAAATCAAACAAAAAAAATAGAAAATAAGAAAAACATGTTTTATTAAAAAAAAGCTGGGGTGCATGGTATTGCCTGGGCCAACAATTACCTGTGATCTGAGACATTTCTTACTTTACTGCCCTAGGTGTGTAAGGTACTATATAATTATTGATACCATGCACCCCACGCTATTTTTTAAATAATTTTTTATTTTTTTTTATTTTCCATTTTTTTAGTCTGGTTTTCTATAAAAGCGTGTTTTTTAGTTTTTTTTAAACTATTTTTTTTTATTTGGTTGATATTGGTCTCTGTATAAGTAGGAAAATGTGTCAACAAAACGTCAATTTTAGTTAGGTCACAATATTGGTCAAGAAAACACAGTTATGCCTGAGGTGAGGCTGGCAACATCATAACAATAGAAAGCAGGAAAAAATGATGTGGCGTTTTCATTTTGAAAAATGGTTAAATTTTGGACAACTGCAGTTTCACGTGCGATGAACACCTGATTTTGGGTGTGTGTGTGTAATGTTTTGGTTATAGAAATGCGAATTTTGAATTTTTTCAGTAGCCTAAATTAGCGCTGAAAAATGTGCAACCCCATAAACCACACTATACTTCAGTAGGCTGTCTTAATGTTTTATATTAGTGCTTCAAATGATCGAAATAAAAAACAGTAACAGATATTTACCGAAATCAATAATTTTTTTAGTTGTTCTCTACGCCTTGAGCGCTGTATACTTCGCCGGCGTGATGGTCCGTCTCATGCTGACTCTCACTCCGGTCGTGTGTATGCTGAGCGGCATCGCCTTCTCGGGGCTGCTCGAAGTATTTTTGAGGGAGGATGATAGCGAGAGGAACGAAGAAAGCGAGGAGGAAGAACAGAGCACGCCCAGCAAGAGACTCTACGATAAAGTGAGTTTTTTTTTTTTTCAAATTACTCGAACAAATTTCAATTGGCACATTGTGCTATTCGCGATTCTCTGATAGTTGGCGATAAGGGGTCTAGAGTTGAACCTTGGGGTATACCGATATTTTTTTATGTTTTTCTATGTTTCTATTGTGTCGTTTTGTATGTGTGTTAGGTGAAGAAAGAGACACAATCGAAAAGTGGCAAAGCTGTTGGTGGATCTAAGATACCAACTCCTAATGCGGTATGTTGAGAGTTTTCTTTTGCTTGGGAAAATTAATTAGCACTATGCCTTACTAACAAAGTCTGATAACTGTTTTATTTCCTTTATTTTTTCGAGAGAAGGAAAAAATAGTTGATTTAGAAAATCAAATTAGACAATTGGGTGGATTTTGAATATATTTTGATAGCTCGTTTATGCTTTTCTTCAATTAGTTATAATTTTCCTATACACACTGAGAAAAATAGAACTGGAAATGCTTGACAGCAACATTTTTTGTTTTTCCTTAATAACACCCACACTGTTGGGACAAAAAAGAATTTCAATCATTATTTACTATAAATTATAAATTTTGTTACGGTAATGTCCTATCATTGAAACCGGCGTTTCGACTTTTATAAAGTCATCTTCAGGGCACTACAATGTAAAATGGGAATAAAAAGATGTCAATAGAAATGTTGACAAATTAAATGGTAAATGGTGATGTGTCATATCAATTTTACATCTTTTATATTGTAATTATAAAAGTCGAAACTTTTCCACCTCCTTTGCAACCACTTTCGTACTCTTTACACCTCCTCCTAAGATGGGGCGAAAAATCATTTCGTATTACATTTGGTATGTACTTTAACTATCTGTAATCGCGTCTGCAATCGAAAAACCTCTGCATTGCTTTCCAATGAGTGTCAAACCATTCTGAATGTCATTTCCCAAGGACCAGGGTCGATAATTTTTGAAACCAAAAAAAATTATACTAGGATGAAAGCCATAGGAAAAGGAAGAGAATATAACAAAAATGAAAGGAAAAATAATTTACGCGCCATCTGAGGTCGGAAAGTGGAAGGGGGTGAGTTTTTAAGGGTAAAAAACGGTTTATCTCGATTTCCGGCAAAACTACAAATCCTATGGAAAAAAGTTAAATGGCAAAGTTGTAGGTGATAAAAAGATCTGCAACTTTTGTATTCACACTTTTTTCACATAACCTCAAAATTTATCTGAAAAGTTCAAATAACCAAGTTTTTTTGTTTTTTATTTTTATCTTTTACAAAAAAAAATTGTTTTTCACGAAATTTGGTGGAAACTTACCTTGTTATGTCCCAAACACAGTGTAATTTTTTTGATTTGAAATATTTATTTTTTCACCTTATTTTGACTTAATATCGAAAAAGCACCCTAATTTTCAATCGAAAATTCTCCCGTCAAAATATCAGCTTTTTAAAAAAAGTCGGTGGGCTTTTTGTTCGTTGAAATCTCTACTTTCTGATGGTGTAAAAAAAAATACATTACTATGGTAAATGTTCTCAGAAAATGCAAAAAAAACGAAAAAAACTCGAATCCCAAAATTCAATAAGACATCTAGAATGATTTGTTGAAAATATGAACAGGATGTTCATAAAATCAGATGTGGAATCATCTGCGACTGAAAGATAAACTTTAGTCACTATCTTCCATCGTCAAGATAACCTCTTGTGGGGTATTCATTTTAATCGTGGATTTTTCAATTCACAGAAAAATATTTCTAGCAATATTCAATTGAGAATATTTCCCTTTTCAACATCTAGAATATTTTGAGAAAGTTGTAGAATCTTCTTTAAATTATATGCCTATTTATTGCTATTTTAAGATAACTTATATAACCTGAGTGACCTACGGAAAATGTTAGCCGATCAAAAGGTATTTCATAGAGAAGTGGGGAAGGGGCTAGGAGGGTCTGGGCCTTACTACCTAGCATTTCTAGCATTTTCTGAGAACATTTACCATAGTAATGTATTTTTTTTTACACCATCCGAAAGTAGAGATTTCAACGAACAAAAAGCACACAGACTTTCTTAAAAAAGCAGATATTTTGATGGAAGAATTTTCGATTGAAAATTAGGGAGCTTTTTCGATACTAAGTCAAAATAAGGTGAAAAAATAAATATTTTAAATAAAAAAAATTACAGTGTGTTTGGGACATAAAAGGGTAACTTTTTATAAAAAACAAAAAACTTGATTATTTGAATTTTTCACATAAATTTTGAGGTTATGTGAAAAAAGTGTAAATACAAAAGTTGTAGATCTTTTCATTACCTACACCTTTTTTGCATAGGACTTGTAGTTTTGCCGGAAATCGAGATCAACCGTTTTTTACCCTTAAAAACTCACCCCCTTCCACTTCCCGACCTCAGATCGCCCGTAAATAATTTCTCCTTTAATTTTTGTTATATTCTCTTCCTTTTCCAATGGGTTTCATCCTACTATTATTTTTTTTCACTTTTTACCATTTTCAAAGGCCTCAGCTCTGGTCTATAAATCAACTTCCTAATTTGATCATGTGATTGAAAAAGCTCTAGATTGTCTTTAGGTAAGAAACATATTTTTTTTTTTGCCGCTTTACATTTTTCCCAGTGTATTTTGTGGTGGTGGATAACCTGTATGTTTCTTGTAGAAAATAAACAAAAATAAGTGCAGTTTTTTATATATTTAATCATTTATGTAACTTTGTTGTAAATGCAGTTGTATATATCTAGATGTTGAAAAAAAAAGGGTTGATAAAAGATTGTATGGGAAAAAAACAAATATTAGGCTATAATATAGGATACAAAAATATAGGTTTGTAGAGTAACACCAATGAATTCACCAAAATTACCCTTTGACCCCGAGATTGCTAGCCAGGCTGCCACTGCTTATGCTTCTGGATATCCAAAAAAAATTTGGCTACTTTAAAATTGCTTCCGACACATTACAGATGATAAACTGATGATGGTCGCTACCTTACATTTCACACAGGATTTTTTTTTACTTGACATTCCTGATAATATATGACAAGATGCTTTGAGACTATATGGAGTACATGAATATTAAATCCGAAATGATATCAGTAGCTTCAAATTCCAAATTAAAGTTTCTGATGGCTGCTGCAAACAAACGTCATATACAGGGTGTAATCTAATCTCTTGCACACCCGTGAATGACGAGTGTATAATGCCATTTTATTACGAATTACACTGGTTGAAAATCTGGAAAAAAAATGTAAAATTCGACAGAAGTTTGGTAGCGCCACCCGCCTAATTTCAGGTGGTCTGCTCAGAAGAAAACTTTGGCGTTTGCTGAATGCCATAAACATTTAACTCGACATTTGAATAATGTAGAATGTTGAACTGATTATGTGGTAAATGTACACATTTCAGGCTGCCTGAGATAAATATTCATTTTTAAAGTGAAGAATACAACTAACCTTGTTATATCCAAACCAAACTGGTAATAAAGTCAGAACTAGTTGATATCATACTCTGCTTTGAGGCGCTTATCATAATTATCTCAGTCACTTCTGAGAAACAAATAACACGAACGGTATTGAAAAGGTAAATATTTGTAATTGATAATTGTTTTGAAAAATAATATCTCGACCATTGTAGTGATTCAGACATTCCGATCACGTGAACCAAACATTGTTGCCAAGCAAGATTCTCGCATTTACGGATAAAGCTGTCTATGAACGAAAGTTTGTTAGATTCTACTAGATAGATAGATACTTTATTAATCATGCTATGTATACAAAATACATTTATGACAGGTCACAGTTACAAAAATAGTAAAATTGTAGTTCACAAGTAGTAAAAAAGTTTTTGTCAAAATATGTGTGAATAAATAAATAAAATAAAATGAATATAATAGAGTAATACATTAATATGTTATTCCAGACATAATGGACATCACATACAAGAACTTGAGCATAAGTCGATCAATCATATCATCAATTATTTAAAATAATTGAAAAGTTATTGACAAGTCATGATTCCCTGAGCATAGTTACACCTTGCCTTACATTTAACATATTCCTCAAGAGAGTAGAAGGGGTTTTCGAGCAAAAATAATTTTATTGTTTTATTGAAAGCAAACGTTCCTAATTTTCTAACTTCCCCTGGAAGAATGTTGTAGACGTTCAAATTCAGTGAATTATTTTGAGATTTACTGAGCCTATGTCTAGGTCCTCTTATTATATCTGCACCTCTGGTATTGTGTTGGTGAATGTCTGATTGTGTTATTAATGTGGGAATTCTTTTGTGAATTTCTATCAAAGTATTCCAAATGTAAATGGAAGGAAGAGTCATGATTTTTAAATTTTTAAACAGTGGTCGGCAGGTTTCTCTATATTTTGCATTGCACAGAATTCTAATAGCTTTTTTTTGTTGTCGGAAAACGTGTTTTCTGATTGGCTGGTGAATGAAAGATCCTAATTAGCAACCAATCAGAAAACAGTACGCGATGTGCAGCAGAATTAATTTGTACATTATTGTCTTTGTCTTTTGCTGGCTCTTAAAATTAAACACCGAGCTGTTCCCAGCGTATTTTGAAGAGAAGACGAGATGAATCACTGGTCGCATTTATGAATAAAGTAGTAAATTTCAATTCTGGATGGATTTTGGAGTCACCAATCACTATTTGGGCGTTTTCGTACTAGATATATTAATATAATATAAATTATTTTTTGATAAAATGGCAAATTTTTGAAAATACAAAGACAAATTTATTTATTTATACTGATTACAAACAGACTGTGTCTAATAACATGTATCAGTTGGAAAATTACAAACATACAGAAATGAAGTATAACAATGGACCTTTACATTTACGAAAAAAAAAATCCAAAACTCATATAGGTCGATTATATTTCATATGAAACGTCTAATTGACTTAGAATGCCATCATATATTTTTTATTTCGAAAAGATATTGCGTTTCAAAGTGTACCCGTGACGTCACGTTCATCGAAAACTACCCCCTCCATAATCCACGTTCAGAAACACGCATTACTGTTCTCGTCAAAAATATAGCTCACTGCTTGATATACACCATTAATATATAATTGAACTCTGTTTATTGATAGACTCATCAACAAAAAAAACCCATTTCAACAACGGTTTTCTTCATTTAAAACATTCAAAGTTTCTGAACGGGCCTTCCTTTTGATGAAGAGCTACCATTGCAACACAGAAATATTAAAGACAGTTCCCATTAAAATCATATTGACATTTGAGGTTAATGTTTATTTTCATCAACTTATTAATTTCTCAATATCATAAACGATTTGGTGTGTTTAAAAGCAGGTTCGGAAAATTTGCCAAGGGTGGATTATGAAATGCTTTGTTTATGCAACGTTCCCAAGAACTAAGTGAGCTAATAACTAAGGATTCAACACTAGCAAATCAATGGCGTTTATGGAACCCTAATACAAGAACTAAGAACCATGATTAGAAAGTTGCTAACTTTTAACCAAGAACTTTGGTTCTTAGTTGAAACGTTAGTGATTGTTTAGATATAATCAATCATAAATGCATTATACTGTGAATATATATGTAGGCTTTGTCTGTTTGTATTATAATATAAATAAATTCATATTCGTACCTGTTAGTGTTTCCTTCATGTGATGAGTCAATATTTATTAAGTTTGAACTACTGAAAATATAATTAATAATTTAGAATGAAGACTTGAAGTATGTTCATACAAATTTCGTAAATTTTTGAAAATTGATTTACTTATTTCACACAATTCTTTGTTGAGGGATACTAATCTATTTTTTACAAATACAGGCTTACATTTTCTATGGTAAAATTTTTCCCTAGGGTTTTACAAAGCTATAGAAAAAATATTTCTGAAGATATTGGCATTCCTGAAGAGAATGTGACAACAAACCTTAGAAAACTTTGACATAATACTGCACATTCTAGTTATTCAAAGTATTTTTGAATTTCAATCAATCAAAATAGAAGAAATTATTCTTTCGACAAAGTTGTTAAAGAATTGTCCACGTATGCTCCTGAAATAAATTGTATTGTGCCATTTGGAGTAGCAGATATTAAAAATTTTACAGTATTGCATTTTTCTATTCTGACCAAGTCATGGACAGACGAACAGGATCAGAGGGTTTTCAATTTCCAGACAATAATTGAATTAACTTTCTTATAGCAGCTCTGAAAGGGATCGGCAAATTTCTTTCAATTTCAGATATTTCAGGCCAATATATAAGCTCTTATAAATAAACAATTTGCCATCATAGGCACAGATTTTGTGAAAATCTTGTGAACACTTGATTTACTCATATCAGTCATCAGCCAATCAGGTATACATCCCCAACCCATTATCTTTTTAAACTTATCAGAACATCCATATATTTAATTTACTCAATTTTGGTAATGTATTTCAAAATGAAGTAAACATTTTCAGAGAGCCCCAAATAATATAACTCTTCTTTTCCATAAGTGCAATAGATAGGCCTAGCTGCAGTACTTCGATATTTTCACAATCAGGATCGGATGAAGACTGACTAGGAATATACTCAAATTTTTTTTGGTGGTGTTATTTTGGTGAATCGAAACTCTTGAGTAAATATTTCCCATGGATGTAATGTCACTCAACACAGTTTGCTAGGAGAAGAACTATTCGAAACTCTTGAGTAAATATTTCCCATGGATGTAATGTCACTCAACACAGTTTTACTAGCTGAAGGAGTGATGTTTTCATTTGGTTTGGGTTTCTTCATCGTTGGTAGGTCATATACTTATGATGAAACATTGTCAGACCAATGTCATTTCAGGTTGATATGTGGACAGACATCTTGCTTCAACATAAATTTGGATCCCCTTGTTCTAGCATATTCCTAATTCGTAGTATCTTCTTTCAGCTGGAACCAAAGAACAATATGTTTATAGGACTGGATATAAAATACAGTACTGATCGATGATTTTGCAAACTTGCATTGAGTGAAATTAAAGATCGTTCCTTGATGTACTCACCTGGAAATGTTCTGCACAAAAGCATATATTTCCGCTTTTTACAAAAGTTTGATTCACTTTCACTGGTGTTCAGACAACCGTGCACATAGCACTTTTAGACATTTTCATAGTTATTAAAATTAGAAAATAATTTCCGAAATTTTTCAATACCAAACATTCATGGCGAGCTTGTTCATTTGCAGCAGTTCTCTGCATATCTCGTGTCTCGTATCATCATGTATCAGATATATGCAAAAAAGAGCTGAGAGAAAACGATTGATAATGTTTTATTCGTGAAGAAACGAGCGAACCTATCAAAGTATCAAATAACAAATGTCATTACTCACAATTCCATGATTAGCAACTCATACACGATGCCAAATCAACTTTTAGTGACGTGACGTCACAAAACCACTTTTCGGATTATGGAAAAACTACCCATCAGAAAATAAAATAAAAAATCCCAAGTGATATTAGCACATATACTTTCTAATTACAGTGTTTTCACATAGTGCATAAAAAGGTCCATTATACAGATACATATATATATATATATATATATATATATATATAAACAATATTAAAACTATTAAAATATTAAAAAATAATGTACAAACATCACAAGGCACTTATACTATCCTGGTTGTATCTCAAATGGGAGAGTAGTGAGATCTTAGAGATACTAAGGAAATCAATTTCTCCTGTTCTCAAAAGGTTGTTAACACTGACTAAGCAGTTGTTAATGGGGGCGCTTACATTGTGAACTTTGAAGGTGCTATTTCTGATTCTCAGTCTTATGTCTGGTACGTTGAAGTGAATGTTCATCAGTATATCAGGTACATTGATCAAATTGTGTAAGATATCAAAGACGAAAAGAATCTGGATCCTTTCACGTCGTTCGCTCAAAGGCATAATTTCAAAATCTCTTCTTTGGTTTTCATAGGATATACGCAATGGGTATATTCCATATTTTTTAAAGTGCATGGATCTTAGAAACTTTTTTTGATTTTTTTTAAGCATGACGGAATATGTTATGGTCTCAGTTTTCCAAATAATACAGCAGTACTCTAACTAAGATCTAACATAAGAATTAAATAGTATTATAGATGTTTTGTATTTAAAATCATGGCTTGATCTCAAGATGAAGCCGAGTTTTCTGTAGCACTCAAAGCTAATTCTGCTAATATGTTCATTGAACGACAATGTTTTAGTAAAAACAACACCCATATCCTTGATTCTATCTAGAGTTTCCAGCTCAACATCATTGATGGTATAGTTTCCGACTATTTCTAGTTTTTTTCTAGTGTATGATACTATTTTACATTTCGACTCATTTAGTGATAAGTCATTATCATCACAGTACCTACAGATTGCATCAATTATGTCTTGGAACTTTTTTGTGTCTTCTACTGATGTTATTTTGAGAAACACTTTCAAGTCATCTGCATATAGAAGAAATTTTGCACCTTCAAGATAGTCATTGATATTATTAATGAACTTGACAAAAAGCAACGGTCCCAGTATTGAGCCTTGGGGTACACCCGAGGTACTAGTAAAACTCTCGGACTGGCAGTTATTATATTTAACAAAGTTAGGACGATTTGTCAGATACGATTTTATAAATGCGACTAATTTTTCATCGAATGAAAATTATGTTAACTCATTCAGCAAAACATTGTGATTTACCCTATCAAATGCGTTTGCTAGGTCCGTGTAATTTTTTTATTTATGAACCCTTGTTGTTCTTCTAAGAGTACTGAAAATATGTGACAATTTATTTTTTTATGCATTGTCTTCTCAAATATTTTTGAAGGTGATGTTATTTCATTGGTTTTGCCAGATTTATGAATTGCAATTATACATCCCACTTTGAATCTTTCAGGAAACACATGATCTATTGAAAATAATTTGTAGTGGTGATGATAATAGGTCAGCGAATGCTTTGAAAAAGTAGGCTGGTATTCCATCTACCCCCATTGCCGCCTTGGGTTTCAATGATTGAATGGCCTCTAAAATATCAGATATTTCAATGTTTTTAAATTGTAGGCTAGTAAGACCATAATCTTTATGTTCGGTTTCCCTAGAGATGAGTGTACTTTCACTACATACTGACTTAAAATATTGTGCATAGGCATTGGAGATATCTTTATCTGATTCTAAGATTTCATTATTATAAATAAATCTACTCGATATAGATGAGTTACTTCTTTTATTTTTCATAAAGTCCCAAAAGTATTTTGGATCCGAATGAATTTGTTCCTCAATATTTTTCATAACTCGCTTTGATAAGTTTTTTGTTTCACTTCTCAGTTTCCTGAATCTTTGCAATTATTCGGGATTTTTATTTTATTTTTACACAGCGTTTCTTCAGCTTTATTTTTTGAACAAGCTCTTTTGAGTACCAGTGTGGATATTTGTTTTTGTATTGTCTTTTTTGTGGGATGCATTCATCCATTATATCGTACAGAGTGTCATAAAATTGAGTAACACATTCATTTGGATCATTTGAGTGAATTATATTTACCCAATCACACAAACCCAGCAGATAGTATAACCTATTAAAATCACCTTTTTTGTAGTCATAGTTATGCGAGTTGGTATCATGGAGTTGAGATTGTTTTCTTTTGAGAAACATATGCTGAACTTTATTTCTAAGGGTGGGTGATATTAGTCAATACTTACTAGAGGAGAGTCTGAGAGGGATACCATTGCTTCTGTCCGGCTCGTTAATACCAAGTCCAAAGTATTGTTTACAACATTTGGAACATCATTCATGGAGTAGAGATCATATTTGCATAAAATGTTCAAGATTATTTTAGCCTCAAAGGAACCAGCTTCAATATCATATTTCCGGGACATTAAAGTCACCTACACATAATACATCAGAATAAAGATCATTACATGCTTCAAGAGAGTCAAGCACATGGTGTACTGTTTGATTAGTTGTTAATTAAGATCTTTCCTCTCTCTGTAATAATAATATTTATTTCTTTGGTTGAAAAGTACATATGGAATTTTCAAAGCACAAGAACATTGATTTCATTCTCCAGCCAATCAGAAAACACTAGTAGAATCTAACAAACTTTTGTTCGTAGACAGCTTTGTAAACCGTGCATGAGAGAATTTTGTTTGGCAACAGTGTTCAGTTCACGTGTTCTGAATGTCTGAATCACTACAATGGTCGTGATATTATTTTTCAAAAAATATACAATTGCGAATGTTTTCAACACTGTTTGTGTCGTTTGTTACTTACCAGTGACTGTGATAATTATGTGCCTCAAAGCCAAGTATAAAGTCAACTAGTTCTGACTTTATCACCAGTTTGGATTTAACAAGGTTAGTTGTATAAATTTACCACACAATCAGTTCATCATTCTACCTTATTCAAATGTCGAGTTAAATGTTTATTGCATTCGGCAATTGCCGAAGTTTTCCTTTGAACAGGTCACCTGAAATTAGGCGGGCGGCGCTACCTAAAATTTTGTCGGATTTTACAAAAAACAAAACATGTTTTCAATTTTTTTTCCCTATTTTTAATAACTGTAATTCGATATAAAATAGCATTATACACTCGTCATTCATGGATGTGCAAGAGGTTAGATTACAACCTGTATTATTGAAAATGCATTCAAGTTAAATACAGTTATTTAAAAGAAAAATGGTAGAATCCGTGATGAACTAGTTACTTTGGATAATTGTAACGTTTCTTCCAAGGCGGGCAGGGTCCCCAAGATGAAACACGAGCAATCTAAGGAAACGGACACTATCGGACCGAATTTGAGGAGCATCGTCACAGTCGTCATCTCGTTGCTGTTGATGTTGTTTGCCGTCCATTGTACCTGGGTCACTAGCAACGCTTACTCGAGTCCCAGCATCGTCTTGGCCTCTTACGGCAGCGACGGAACTAGACAAATCCTTGACGATTTCAGAGAAGCCTATTTCTGGCTGTCCCAGAACACCGCCGATGAAGCACGAGTCATGAGCTGGTGAGTATAGCTAGTTTACTGCCTGCGTCTTCAATTGCAAACTTTACCAGTTCTTGTAGTATCGATGTTTCCATTGAAATGAGTTGGCCATGAGGAGCAAACTGAATGCATAACAATTGACAAACAGTTCTGACAGCTGTCATCGAGTGACACTTCATTGTCCTCTAAGACAGCCTGTCAATTTTACAGTTTGTTTCCATGGCTATCTTCGTTTGGCAATACAATGTGGTGTATTTCCATGCAAAACTTCTTTAAGGTGGGATTACGGCTATCAAATAGCGGGCATGGCCAATCGTACCACCCTCGTGGATAACAACACTTGGAACAATAGTCACATAGCTCTCGTTGGAAAGGCGATGTCTTCGAACGAGAGCGCCGCCTACGAAATTATGACCGCCCTCGACGTCGACTACGTACTCGTCATCTTTGGCGGCGTCATCGGTTATTCCGGAGATGACATCAACAAGTTCTTGTGGATGGTTCGCATCGCCGAAGGGGAACATCCCAAGGATATCAGGGTAAGGTTGTTTTATCATTATTTAAAGAGAACATAACTCCATATTATAAAATGTATACGTAGATGACATGCGTGGGACCCAAGATGGAGCCTTGTGGTACACCCATTTGCTATACAAGTTCTGTTCTTTTTGGTAGCCTGTAGTAATGTTATCGTCCGTTGTTTTTGAATAATCGTCTATCGTGTCCAGGAAAGCGACTATTTCACGGAACATGGCGAGTTCAGAATAGACGCGGAAGGTTCCCCGACCCTCCTGAACTGCCTCATGTACAAACTGAGCTACTACCGTTTCGGCGAGCTGAAATTGGACTACAGATCTCCGGCCGGTTTCGATCGTACCAGAAATGCGGTCATCGGCAACATGGATTTCCAGTTGAACTACTTGGAAGAGGCTTACACCACGGAACATTGGTTGGTGAGGATTTACAGGTGAGGTTAGCTTCGAGTGAGCGGCATAGATCCCTCTGCTTACTAAGATTCGATGTCTGTGAGCTGGTGTGGTAACCATTTACCTTCTGAATGATTATTTTTTTCAGGGTAAAGAAACCGGACGAGTTCAATAGACCAAGGATACCCGTAGCCAGTAGATTAGTGAAATCTCCAAACTACATCTCAAAGAAGGTAATTTTTTTTTGTATCGATAATCAGGTTTTAGCTTTACTGCATACGGAAATTAACAAATACTTGGTGCAAAAAAAATAATAAAAAAATAAAATAAAAAAAAAGTGCAAAAAAAATGAAAAAAGTGCAAAAAATAAAATGAAAATAAAAAAAAATAAAAAAAAATACAAAAATTAAAAAAAAAGTGCAAAAAAAACAAAAATACAAAAAAAACTACTGTGTGTTGCGGCAATATTCAAAATTTGATTTGATTTACCGGTAACTTTGTATTGACCTCATGTGCAGAGATCAGTCTCTCACTGTGTGTTTGTGACTGCATGTCGATGAAAGCGTGTAATGCCAACAACAATTTCTGTTATATTTGTTAGGTCTTTTCAGAGTATCAAGCGAAGGAAAGGGATCATCAAAACAAACCGGTTGTAGTTAAAGGAAAGAGACCGTCTTCGAAACAATAAGTTGGATGATGAAATAAGTGACAGAAAAGAGTAGTTATATAAAAAAAATATTTTTGTTGTTAGATATTGTTTTTTTTATTATCACATTTTTTTATCAGCCCACATGTACTGAAACAACTTTCAATAAGCTGAAATATGTGTTCAGGTTGATTGTTCTTCTGAACAATGTTTTTCACCATGTGATAACCGTGTAAAATGCTAATACATTTTTGCACTTTTATTAGTTGTTTTGTTTGGTGAGAATGGAAAATATCTGCAATTGGATACTATAAGGGCATATCAGGATAAAACAACTACTTTCCTGACTAATACTTCAACGGACATTGGATTACATCTTATAGATAGTCCGTAGGAGTTCTTCAAGGTGCTTGCAATAATCAAATCAATTCTGACCTAGCAGGCAAACACAAAAAATCTGAACCCTTAAACTGAATTGATTTGCTTAGTATTTCTCTACTTTCTCGTAGCACCTTGCAGAATTAACTATCAGATCTCTAATCCAATGTCCAAATATTAACTAGGAAAATAGTTATCTGAATGGATATTCATGCTTTTGTAAATTCTCTAGCAGAACTGCGTCTAGAGGGATATTTGAAAATAGTTTTTTTTCAAGGTAATGCGACCGGTTCTTGAAATTTATATAAATTTAAATTTTAATAATTCACCAAAATGAGGAATAGAGTAGAGAGACTAAAACTCGATTACAGCAAAACGGAAAGCGTTTGAAATCAAGCTCTCTATGCTCCAAAGCTTAATTTTATTTTCTTCATATTGGGTGACAGGGGGTTTTTCTTTCCAAGCTATCGACTTGATTTTTTACAACCTTTTATTTAGTTTCACCTGTCGATGTCTGTGGGTTTGTTATCCACATTGTGGTTGCCGAATAATGTTTGGGGAAATTTGTAACCGATTCAAATGATTGTTTGGAAAATTTTTTTTGGGTCGAATAATATTTTCCAATTAAATGGCCCGATGAAATTGAATTTGCGTCAAAATTTGGTTGGGGTCGAATCAAATTTTTTGTAACCATATAAGTTGTGGTTTGCGTAAAATTGTTGTGTGGGTTGGTGGGAAAGATTTTGTAACCCGATTCAAATGGGACGAATTGTGTTTGCGTCAATAATTATTTTTGGGTCAATAATTTTTTCAATCACGAATTAAATGGCGGTCAATAGGGTTTGTTTTGCCGTGAATAAATTGGTGAGTGCGATCAAGATGGGACGGTTTTGTTACCCGATTCATAATTGGTATGTGGTTGGGTCGGAGATATGATTTTCGTCAATCCAGAATTCAAGATGGCGACGAATTTATAGCGATTCAATAAGTATGTTTTGGGTGGAATTCGTAATCCACGAATTCAAGATGGCGGCCAAGATGCACGAGTTTGTAATTTAGCCCGATTGCAATAAATTGGTGGAGGTTTTGGGGTGAAATCATAATTTGTTGTCAAAATCCCCGAATTCAAGATGGCAATGAGTTTTGTGGTTATAGCCCGATTCCAATAAAAATTGGTATGTGTGGGTTTTTGGGGTCGGAGATAATAATTTTTTTTCGTCAAAATCCACGAATTCAAGATGGCGACGAGTTTTGTGGTTATAGCCCGATTCCAATAAAAATTGGTATGTGTGGGTTTTTGGGGTCGGAGATAATGATTTTTTTTCGTCAATCCACGAATTCAAGATGGCGACGAATTTTGTAGTTATAGCCCGATTCCAATAAAAATTGGTATGTGCGGGTTTTTGGGGTCGGAGATAATTATTTTTTTTCGTCAATCCACGAATTCAAGATGGCGACGAATTTTGTAGTTATAGCCCGATTCCAATAAAAATTGGTATGTGCGGGTTTTTGGGGTCGGAGATAATTATTTTTTCGTCAAATCCACGAATTCAAGATGGCGGCTCCAAGATGACGACGAGTTTTGTAATTATAGATCCGATTGCAATGAAAAGTGGTGAGGGTTTTTGGGGTCGGAAATCATAATTTGTTTGTCAAAATCCCCGAATTCAAGATGGCGACGAGTTTTGTGGTTATAGCCCGATTCCAATAAAAATTGGTATGTGTGGGTTTTTGGGGTCGGAGATAATGATTTTTTTTCGTCAATCCACGAATTCAAGATGGCGACGAATTTTGTAGTTATAGCCCGATTCCAATAAAAATTGGTATGTGCGGGTTTTTGGGGTCGGAGATAATTATTTTTTTCGTCAATAAATTCAAGATGGCGACGAATTTTGTAGTTATAGCCCGATTCAATAAAATTGGTATGTGCGGGTTTTGGGGTCGGAGATAATTATTTTTTTATCAAATCCACGAATTCAAGATGCGTCAGTGACGACAGTTTTGTATTATAGCCCGATTGCAATAAAATTGGTGAGGGTTTTGGGGTCGGAAATCATAATTTGTTTGTCAAAATCCCCGAATTCAAGATGGCGACGAGTTTTGTGGTTATAGCCGATTCAATAAAATTGGTATGTGTAGGGTTTTGGGGTCGGAGATAATGATTTTTTCGTCAATCCACGAATTCAAGATGCGCAGATTTTTGTAGTTATAGCCGATTCCCAAAAAAGTGGTATGTGCGGGTTTTGGGGTCGGGTAATTATTTTTTTCAATCAATCCACGAATTCAAGATGGGCTCAGATGACGAGAGTTTTGTATTATAGCCGATTGCAATAAAATTTGGTGAGGTTTTGGGGTCGGAAATCATATTTGTTTGTCCAAAATCTGAATTCAAGATGGCGACGAGTTTTGTGGTTATAGCCCGATTCAATAAAGAATTGGTAGTGTGGGTTTTGGGGTCGGAGATAATGATTTTTTCGTCAATCCAAATTCAAGATGGCGACGAATTTGTAGTTATAGCCCGATTCAAAAAAATTGGTAGTGGGTTTTGGGGTCGGAGATAATTATTTTCGTCAATCAGATTCAGATGGCGGCTCCAAGATGACGACAGTTTGTAATTATGCCGTTCATAAATTGGTGAGGTTTTGGGTAAATTATTTGTTTGTCAATCCAATCAAGATGGCACGATTTTGTGTTATGCCCGATTCCAATAAAAATTGGTATGTGTGGGTTTTTGGGGTCGGAGATCATAATTTTTTTGTCAAATACCACGAATTCAAGATGGAGTCTCCAAGATGGCGACGAGTTTTGTGGTTATCGGAAAAATTGGTATATGTGGGTTTTTGGGGTCGCCCATGACTTTTGCACATATTCTCCACATCGGCCAAAAAAACAATATATGCATCCAAAAACAGAACAAAGGCTTTTTATTAGACTTCATTTCCATTACTAAACCCCTTGTAAAAAAACAGTACGCCTATATTTCGCACGAAATTTTTTCAATTGAAAATTATCACATGACATCCCCAAACAACAAATTCAACAATGTTTAGCATTTTCTAATTATTTTGTTTTTGGTCACTTTGTCAGAAATTTTCAAGTACGCCCATGATATTTCAATTGTTTCCATTTCTGATGACTTCCAAAAGTCTCCGTATCATAAAATCAATATATGCATTAAAAAGAAGAACAAATGAAGATATTTGTGCTTCTTTCACTTTCTATCAGTAGTTTACAACCCTTTTAAAAAAAATTGAGTACGCCTGATTCTTATGAATTTTTTCCAAATACAAAAATCTTGCAACAGAAAACAACAAATTGAAAAAAATTATTGTTATTATAATTTTTTTATTTTTCGTCACTTTCACAAATCATTGAGTACGCCCATGCTCTTCACCAAATTTCTATCTAATATTGGGAAAACATCCCATTATACAGTTACGAAATATAAAACTTATGATTTTTCAATTCCCTGCATTTCTGACCCCCTTTGAAAAAAACAGGTACGCCCATGACTTTTGCACATATTCTCCACATCGGCCAAAAAACCAATATATGCATCCAAAAACAGAACAAAGGCTTTTTATTTCCATTACTAAACCCCTTGTAAAAAAACTGTACGCCTATGTTTCGCACGAAATTTTTCTAATTGAAAATTATCACATGACATCCCCAAACAACAATGTTTAGCATTTTCTAATTTTGTTTTTAGTCACTTTGTCAGAAATTTTCAAGTACGCCCATGATATTTCAATTGTTTCCATTTCTGATGACTTCCAAAAGTCTCCGTATCAGAAAATCAATATATGCATTAAAAGGGAGAACAAATGAAGATATTTGTGCTTTTTTCACTTTATATCAAGTTTCGAACCCCTTTCCAAAAAAAAATAGTACGCCTATGATTCTCAATCATTTTTCCCAAATGCAAAAATCTCGCAATAGAAAACAACAAATTGAAAAAATTATTGTCATTCTAATTTTTGTATCTTTCGTCACTTTCACAAATCATCGAGTACGCCCATGCTTTTCACCAAAGTTTTATTTATTTCCATTTCTGAGCACTTTTAAAATTCTCCATTTTGGACAAAAAAATCAATATATCAAAAAGAAGAACAAATGAAGAGAGCTGTGCTTTTTTATCTTTGTATCATTGTTTATAACCCCCAAAAAAATTGGGTACGCCTTTGCCTCTCACGAAATTTTTCCCAATACAAAATAAAAATAAAATGAAAAATAAAACATGTGGCTCCCAATTTCCTGATTGCCTTAAAATTACAAAAGTGATCCCAATACCAAAAGAAAAAAATGCAGAAGAATTGTGTAAACTAAGACCCATCTCAATACTTCCCGCAGTCGGTAAAATATTTGAAGCTGCTCTGAAATCGCAGTTAGTAGAACACTTTGAGGTACATAACATCATTCCAGATTACCAATATGGTTTCCGGAACGGAAAATCAACCACAGACGCTGTAATGCAGCTGGTAGATAAGATCGTCATAGGATTTCAGAAACGTGTCCACACAGGAACAGTGTTCTGCGATCTTCAGGCGGCATTTGATTGCGTGTCACATGAAATCCTGCTTAAAAAATTGGAGTGGTTTAAATTTGAGGAAAACTCAATTAACCTAGTTAGATCATATCTATCGGAACACAGACAGTACGTTTTTTTGAATAATAAGGCATCTGATACCAAAGAAATAAAAACGGAGTTTACCAAGGTTCGGTTTTGGGACCAATTCTATACTTAATTTATGTGATTGATTTCAAAACTGATGATGACTCTGAGATTACGCAATTTGCTGACGACACATCCTTAACGCTCCAAAATACAAACTACGAGGCTATAGTTAATGAAATGAAAGTAGCAGAATCGAATGCTGATAAATGGTTGACAAATAATAAATTAAAACTGAATACAAATAAAACGCAACATTACTTGTTTACACACAAACAACTGCCTGTAGATCAAAATGAATCGATCAAATTTCTTGGGTTCCAAATGGATCCAAAGCTCTCTTGGGAAAAACATGTAGATTTTATTTGCAAAAAATTGGCAAAGAGCATTTATGTTATAAGAAGTTTAATGGACATTTCATCTATTGAAACCATTATCACTGCTTATCATTCACTTTTTATGTCCCATATCTCTTATGGTCTAGTACTTTGGGGGCACTCACCTCATGCAAAAAGAGTGTTTGGACTGCAAAGAAAAGTTTTGCGAGTTATCTTCAAACTGGGTTATCAAGAAGACGTTAAAACAACATTTATTAATAATAAAATGTTTACACTACCTTCTCTTTACGTCTATTCGTGCATAAATTATGTAAAAAAAATCCTCACTTATATCTAAATCAAAACGATTTTCATTCACATAACACCAGACAATCACAACAAATTAAAATTGAATTCACAAGACTAAATCACTGCCGTTTTTCGAAAAATTATGATGGTCCTATTTTATTTAATAAACTACCAGAAGATATAAAAAACTTAAATACAGCTTCGTTTTCAAATTACATGAGAAATATCTGCTTGGAAAACGCTTTTTATAGTATCGACGAATTCTTATCATTTGACTTCAACACCAACTAATTATATTTCGAAGTTACAATCTACGTAGACACAAAAAAATAAATTATAGTTATGTATATTCTAGTGAAACAGTGATATTTATATTGTAATTTCACCTCTCATTTGTTTATTTAGTTATTTATTTAGTGTTTTTATTTATATACTCTTGACAAAACCTTATAATACTATTGTATTTTTTATGGTGAATAAAGGATATTCTATTCTATTCTATCTCCAACAACCAGCCTGCCAATACACTAGATCTTTTCCTCACCACCAATCCTGACCCGTATAGAATAGAAGTTTGTGCCCCACTTGGAAACTCTGATCACACCCTCATCTCCACAACATGCTCTTTCCATTTACCATCGAGCTGCACAATACCACCCCGTCTCATGTGGCATTACAATTCGGCCGACTGGGAAGGTCTTCGTATGTTTTTCTCATCGTTTCCATGGAAGAGAGTTTGTTTCTCTTCAGTAGATCCAACACGATGTGCTGAGACAATTTCTGAAATCATCATGTTGGGGATGCAAACTTACATACCGAATACCGAAAGAACATCATCCGATAAGACCTGGTTTAACAGAAACTGCTCTAGAGCTGTGGCTTCCAAACAGGCAGCATACCATCGATGGCTAAAAAATCCGGGCCCTGAGACCAGAGCAGCATATGTCGAGGCTAGAGGCATATGCAAAGAGACAATAGAATGCTCAAAAGATGCCCACAATGCCAAAATAAGATCAAAACTTGCTGAATGTCCTAACGGATCCCGTTCATTTTGGTCTTTCGCCAAAGCTGTGGGAAGAAACTTCACTTCCAGCTCATTTCCTCCTCTAACCAAAGAAGATGGAACACTAGCAACGACTGCCCAGGAAAAAGCCAATATCTTTGCACACCTATTTGCTGGAAATTCCACTCTGGATTCATCGGGAAAACAACCCCCGAACATTACACCTATTGACAGTCAGATGCCCGAGATCACCTTTCGCCAACGTACTATCAGAAAGATTTTGCTGGGTCTCAACACCAACAAAGCCTGTGGATCTGACGGAATCCCGCCGATTGTTCTCAAGAAATGTGCCCCCGAACTAACACCTGTTCTTTGCAAGTTGTTCAACCACTCTTACAATTTGGGGGTATTTCCGTCCAATTGGAAAATTGCAAGAGTACAGGTTAGAGGTAAATAAATCGAAATTGAATGTCAAAAAAACGAAAGCAATGCTGATAGCAAACGGCAATGTCCGCACACAATTCGAAGAAAACAATTTGAATTTTGAAATTTATAATGAAGAAATTGAACTTGTGGATGAAATTAAATATCTGGGGGTAATAGTTGATTGTAAACTGAAGTTCGATAAACACATAGATTATACTTGTGGTAAAATAGCTAAAAAGTGGTGTTTTGCGTAGGGTGAGTAAATATTTGACATTGTATTCTAGGAAGTGTAGGGTGAGTAAATATTTGACATTGTATTCTAGGAAGTTGATTTATAACACAATTATTCTACCTCATTTCAATTATTGCCCCACAATTGTATACATGGCAAGTCAGAGTGAAATAGAGAGATTGCAGAAAATGCAAAATAGAGCCATTAGAGTTATATTACGGTGTGATTATAGAACTTCGGTTCAATCTATGTTACACACCCTGAACTGGTTGGATGTCAAATCATTCATAAAGTACAATGTTATGGTATTCATCCACAAGATCAACATAAACACATGTCCTCAATATTTAAAAAATATATTAGTAAAATTCAAAACTGTTCATGACTATGATACTAGAGGTAAAGATAATTTTGTTGTGAAGCAAGCAAAGAAAACACAGACACAGCGTTCAGTATTCTACAAAGGTGTGGTGGAATATAATGAACTAGGAAACGAACTGAAGATGAGTCCACTGAATATGTTTAAGAATCATGTCAAGGATTTTATCAGAAGTGAACATATTAATGTTATATTATAATTTTGTAGTGACATATTATATATGTATTGTTGGAATGTATAGCGAAAGGCTAAATAAAATTACTACTACTACTACAGCCAGTCCCTAAAAAAGGCAAAAAGGCCCTACCTAGCAACTACAGACCTATCGCACTGCTATCTATCATTTCAAAGGTCATGGAAAAAGCCATCAACATCGAGCTCATGAAATATCTGGAAGACTCAGGAATTGTCAACGATAGGCAATATGGCTTCCGCCATCAGAGATCAACTGGTGACCTGCTCGCACGCCTCACATATATGGCAGCTATCTATTGAAAAGTATGGAGAAACTTTAGCTGTGGCATTAGATATCTCCAAGGCGTCGATCGAGTTTGGCACCAGGGACTCCTCGCCAAGCTTCCGCCTTATGGCTTGCCCCTCAGCTGTGTTCTCTGCTTGCTAGTTTTCTCTCAAACAGGTCTCTCCATGTAGTGGTCGATGGAGTTTCATCTGACACTCTACTCATAAATGCTGGTGTTCCAGGATCTATTCTCGCACCAACACTATTTCTACTTCACATCAACGACCTGTTGAAAGCAACTTCATGTCCAGTACACAGCTTTGCCGATGATAGTACCTCCATACCGCTTTCTCCAGGGCCCCTATATCAGCCCGTGAAACCAGAAATGAACGAGGAAGAAATGTTAATAATATAAATATGGACTTAGCAACAATTCTCAAAGTGGGGATCTAATAACTTGGTAGAATTTAATGCAAACAAAACACAAGCATGTCTTTTTTTAGAAAAGCCGATCTCACTGTGCCTAACATAACTTTGTCAAGAGTAACCATACCACTGAAGTCATCCATATCGATGCTTGGTATTACTATCAGCAATAACCTTTCCTGGAGAAATCACGGAGGTCCATTGCCAAAAGTGCATCCCAAAAACTTGGTTTTTGTTTCGTCCAAGAGCTATTTCACCCCACTCAGCTGCTTATGATCTATAAGGCACAGATCCGACCTGTCCTGGAATACTGTTCCCATATTTGGAGGCGCACCTAAACATATCCTGAGGCTATTGGGTTCTGTCCAAAAAGGGCAAATTGCTCTCGCCGGTGATGCCTCGCTACAAACTCGCCACTTGTCTGGAACACCGTAGAAAAGTTGGCGATTTGTCTCTATTTAATAGATATTTTCATGGGCGATGCTCTTCTGAAATATCAACAATCGTTCCTGCTTTGGCAGTCTCTTCGAGATCAACCCGCAAGTTCAGTCATCACACCCCTTCGTGGTCACTTTGGAGACCTGCAGAACACACTTTCCAAAGACTCGCTCATCCAACTAACAGCAGGCTTTGGAACTATTGCCTAGGGAGGTGTTCCCGAGGCATACAACCTCCAGAAATTTAAGAAGGACACCAACTCCTACCTTCTTTCCCTTGGTTCCCACGATGTTCTCTGAACATTACAGGATATCCCTTTTCGTGGGAACCAGAACATAAAAAAAAAAAAATCTTCCAACAGGAAACAACCAATTGAAACTATAATTATAATTTTTTAATAATTTTTATTTTCAGTCACTTCTACAAATTCTCAAGTACGCCCATGGTTTTCACCAAATTTTCTCCATTGGAGGAAACATCCATCCATAGTAACGAAATAATAAACGATGGGATGATTGTAATTTTTAAATTTAAATCCATTTCTGACCCTTGAAACAAATCCAAGTATGCCTATGACAAATTCTCTACATCCGACAAAAAAAATCAATATGTACATTCAATAGAAGAACAAATAAATATCTATGTGCTTTTTTCAAATTAAATTTCCATTTAAAACCCCCGCAGTACGATGTTCCGAGTACGTCTAGAAAAAGAAACAACGAATTTGGAAGACGACCCCCACATCAAAAACCCCCACATTCACTACGTCTTCTCTTCCTTCTCCTTGTTGTACTTCTCCAACTCCCTGAGGAACTGCGCCTTGGGCTTCATGACGTTCGGCCTGTCGCCGCGACACTTGGGGCAGTACCATTTGCCCTTGGGTTTGGTGGTTAGGGTGACGCACGAAAAGTGGAACCACTCGATGGGGCACAGGTCGTTGTCGCACATGATCATCTCGCCGTAGGAGATCTGGTCGCAGAGACAGTACGTCGGTTCGTCCGGGTCAATGACCGGCTCCTCTTCCCGCGGCGGAGATTCCTCCTTCTGCACCTGCTGGGCGGCCTGCGCGGCTTGGCGCGCCTTGCGTTTCTTTTTCTTGCCTGAAAAAGGAGCATTTTTAAATGTTATCGGGGTATCACGAGGTTAAGTATTAGGGGCACAATGTTTATTTATACTCTACAATACAATTAAAAATTAAAGGCAAAAGGCACTAAGGAAATTGTTTCAATTTTAAATGTGTTTTTTAGGAATATGTGTTTAATATATTTTTAGGTTACTTAGGCTATATTTACAATGTGATTTGTATACCTTTTCTATTTTTTATGACGTGTCTAAACAAATTATGTGTGTTTGTTTTCGAGTGTACATAATATTGTAACATAAAGACCAATAAATTCTTATCTTATCTTATCATTATCTTATCAATTACATCAAAACTTCAGACACCTTTGTAAATAAAAAAACTCACTTGTCGAAGTCTTCTTCGGCACGCTGGTGCTCGGCGTGCTCGTCTTTACTTCCTGGCTTCTCAACACATGTTCGGCCGTCACTGGCTCTGCAGTGGTGCTCTCCACAGTATCGTGCCTCGTCCGGCGGGCCCGTTTCGCAGGTCTCTCGCTGCTTGTCAAAATGGCACCTGTGCTCGTGTTGTTGGCAGCCGTGGGAGTGGTGGGGACAGGAGGTTGTTCTTTCACTTCCACCGGGGTCTGCTCCTCCTTGCCGAAATCTGACACAAAACATATGTACAGGGTAACCCAGAAAGCATTTGTATGAATAATTTACCTAAATTTTTGAAGTCTTGGTCCAACAGTCTGGTCTTGACTTCAATCTTGTCCAGAATGGCTTGTAACAGACTCATTTTCTCGTCGCCCAATTCTTGGGCAGCGATGAGAGCTTGTTGCATCCTCGTGAAAGTTTTCGCCTTCTTCGTGGGATTGTCGTTCCCGATGCTCTTGAAATTCTCGGTCTGCATGGCAACTTCTCGTACTCTTGCTGCAAAAACACAGGATTTATGATGAAATAGCATAGTGAATGGATACATTCGAGGTTATAACTTTATTGGGATTCAATCGTTGCCATATGTTGTACGAGGGGATATGGTGATAAATCGAATGGGAAGCCCTAAGCAAACGATGGATTCGAGCAGTCTTACCTATGTAGTAAACATCCAGCTCTCTCATTCGCGAAATAAGCCTCTGCAATTCGTCGGGGAGATTTTCCACGCAGTCTAGATAATTTTCCACGTAAGTGGCTGAATAAACAGCTTCCACTGAGACCTGATTCAACATTCCGACTGCATTCAGTCAGAATAATAAGAGGTTCATGGTAAATAGAATACTTTCAATTCAAAACCAAACATCTGCCATTTTGTATTTCTTGAACTATTTAAGGTCGTTTGATATTGACAAATGACAGGAATCTGACATTGTGTTCCATCTCGATTTCCCAACAGTTATAGAGTTATACATGTATTAAGTACCAATATTGATAATAGAGACAGCAAATGTGAAGCCGAATCAAATGAAGCATGACCATCGCTCGGACTCTTTCTAATCGGCAACGTTGAATTGATGCAAGGAGAGTAAACTGAATAGGAGGCACTAATAAGCTCTAGCCAATCAGAATCTTGAAGTATTAACGCATCATAGTGACGTACTTGGACATGAGTACAGGTGGCCCACGTAACATACAGAGTGGTCCAATATACATTCAAGAGCCTGTAACTCTCAGATACCAGAGTGCGGAATACGCTAGTCCGCCACTGTCCAGAGTGAATGGTGGCCATGACATTACCATTACGTCACTATGACTCGCAAATGATCTTTCATCTCTTTCTATTAGTGTCACCATTGTCTTATGGGGAATAGACTCTCCTATAACGTTTACTCTCTTTGGGCGTTACATGTATTGATTCGGTTGCCATAACTACGCGTTGCCAATATGTTAAGGAAAGACATATATAACCTAAGATGTCTAAAAACCCTGGTGAATGAACTGATTCGATATTGTTTAGATTTTCGAGGGGACACCACCAGTTACTTTAACAGAGCTTCTCTCTCTGTGGTAGATGGCGCTGTCCTAAAATGTTTGTCTATATTCTCGCTTGATGTCAGAACTTAATTTCTGACATCTGCTGCATCTTATATGAAATTATTTTCAGTATTTTGTCGGTATCTATGCGATTTTCCATCTCTTTGATTTGAAATCTTGCTTAGCTTATTCCTGAGTTTGTTCTTTAAAAAATCCCTCGTTCATCAGTTCATTAGTGCGTGAGGAATTGTTTATTTTCAGGTAGTGTAGTGACTTTTCGTGGAATGGGCCACATTTGTATTTTGTGAGGATAGTATAAAGCCGCAGATTCAAATTTTCACCTTATTCTGTACCAAAAGCAAGTACAAATCTTGACGAATTGACTAATAATGATATTTTCATAATTCATCATATTGTATGAATTGAATTTTACATTTTCTGCAATTTAATGACAATTTCATTTCCAATTCTCCGTCTGTCAAAATGCAGTTAACCTCAAATTCAAATGGTACAAAATACGAACAACAACACGACAGTGCTTTATTTGTGCAATGTTCGGGGGCTTCTAATTCTAGCTTTGCTATTGGTGAAGTTTGACAGATGTCTCTTTTCAACCAATAGCAAAGCTAGAATTAGAACCCGCGAACAGTCCGCCTCAAGAAGAAATCTGAGGAAATAAATATACCCTGTTACTGAATTGCAACTAAAACGAAATTGGCGCCATCTGAAACGCTAAGAATATCTATTATCAAGTAGGCCAAGTGTCGCCAACTCGATCCCAAACTTCTACAGGTATAAGTGCAAGCACCAGGGTTTTTAGACATCTTAATATAACCCGACTTCAATTTCATTGCATTGCTCTCATGACCAGTTATCAATATTCGTAGTTAATAAATATATGATCACATCTGGTCATATTTGGTTTTGCTAACTACAGGTTTTTCTCTTTTTATTGCCATGATCTAGAAAGAGATGAAACCTGTAGTTAACCTTTACCAGAAAAACATGACCAGCTGTGTTACAACCCGCCCTCAGATGAGCTGCATTACCCCAGAAGTATCCGTTGATATGGATTCCTCTGAACTCTACTGATTCAATGTATAGAATTGGCATTGAAATGTAACATTGGTTTTTTGATAAGTTGTTACAGTTTGATGGGAAAGCATCCTAACCGTTCTCCAATGAATCACAATAAAAAACAACTATATGAGAATAGGGAACACGAATGACTATTTCAATCTTTATTTGTATCAGTTCGTTCCTCAAAAATTACATTTTGAAAAATAATTTCTCAAATCCCAAAATTTTCAAATTTAAAGGTGTTCTTCAATTCAAACTCGATTTGACCTTTACTTGAATAACTTTCCCCAAACAGTAGCGCCAATTGTGATTGTTTCAGAAATATTGACAGACAATGATATTTCTTATAAAACAAACATAAATTCAACCTCATTTATAATGTGATGTTTCAGTTACAATTGGAAATGATAATAAAAATATGAGTACAAAATATAAACGAAGATGAAATTATAGCTGACAGTTCGAAGCAACTAGCGGTGAAAGTTAAAATTGTGTGAAGTAACGTCCATCAGAGGCGCTAGGAGTACTTTTTAAATTTGATGAAAAAATTGTCGTTTTCATTTTGAATTGTGAAAAACATTGAACATTTTTTTTATTTCTAAGTTTGTTGCTGATCTTTCTAGGTGATAATCTTAATGTGCAAATCAAAAGGGTCACATTGTGAGGAAAAAATATTGTATAGGAAAAATCATATTTCTATTTTGAGATACTTCGATTTGGAAATGAATATCACCACTGAGGAATAAGTACAGAATTCAAAAAGAACTTCAACTCCCTCAGCTCTACTTGAATTGCTATAAGAGCTATGATTTTTAAAACCTTTTATCTTGATATTTACAACTTAAACCTGTTGATTTTTTGGGTGTTTCTGGTTAGTGTGTTAATTCACTTTAGCTCCATTGAAATTTTAGAACTCTAGATGCCCGCGTTCTCTGTGGATAACTCATAGGTTGAATTGATGCTAAGGCGCGTTTAAAACGTTATTTCGTGATAGGGCACTTCGTTGTATCGATTTATTGAGAATATTTGTGGAAACTTCAGGCCCATTATAATAAATGGAAATTAATGAGTTGTCTTGATATTTTTATGAGTTGAAAATTCGGGTGAGGTTTTTCAGAGCTTGTTGATGGTCCTTACAAGAAGCTACGGCATGATCTGAAGTAAAAACAGCTTTCACTAACACTGCCTAAACAATTATGCCAATTCTTCAGCATTTTTCGAGAACTATATTTACCTCAAATATTTTCAATAATTCCAAAAACAGATAAAAGAACAAGTGTCCACTTATTAGAAAAATCGAATTAAACGGTTTTCTTCACATAAAGGATTCAATATAAAATTGAACCAGAAAATGGTAGATCTCAGGTGAAAAACAACTACTTTCCTGGCAAATACCACGCAGAACATTGAATGATATTCACCTGAAAATCCATGCATACTTCCATAAAATATCAATGGACATTGAATGCAAATGTTTCTTTCTGATAAGCTCGATTATGTTTAATTTATGTCGTGTTCACCTAACAATCCGCATACCGGTTTCAGGCTTCTTGGCCCTCATCAGTACGGAGTAGTCAACCAGCCAAAGGTGCAAAGAACTCTGGCTGAAGTGAGACACAACGTAAACAAACCATCATCGATCTTGTAACACCTATAGGTACGCCGGAAAAGATAAACTTTAACTGGCGGTACCTAGTGACAGAAAGAAACACTCCGAAAATCTCCCACCTCGATAGGTTTCTAAATAAAAGATCCCTTCTCAGTAGGAGTGGCAAGCCCGTCTAGCATATAGTGAAAGAAAAGTGCCATGTGAAGTGGAATGAATAGAAAAATCGAATTAAACGGTTTTCTTCACATAAAGGATTCAATATAAAATTGAACCAGAAAATGGTAGATCTCAGGTGAAAACAACTACTTTCCTGGCAAATACCACGCAGAACATTGAATGATATTCACCTGAAAATCCATGCATACTTCCATAAAATATCAATGGACATTGATCTTGTAACACCTATAGGTACGCCGGAAAAGATAAACTTTAACTGGCGGTACCTAGTGACAGAAAGAAACACTCCGAAAATCTCCCACCTCGATAGGTTTCTAAATAAAAGATCCCTTCTCAGTAGGAGTGGCAAGCCCGTCTAGCATATAGTGAAAGAAAAGTGCCATGTGAAGTGGAATGAATAGAAAAATCGAATTAAACGGTTTGCTACACATAAAGGATTCAATATAAATTGAACCAGAAAATGGTAGATCTCAGGTGAAAACAACTACTTTCCTGGCAAATACCACGCAGAACATTGAATGATATTCACCTGAAAATCCATGCATACTTCCATAAAATATCAATGGACATTGAATGCAAATGTTTCTTTCTGATAAGCTCGATTATGTTTAATTTATGTCGCTCTGGCTGAAGTGAGACACAACGTAAACAAACCATCATCGATCTTGTAACACCTATAGGTACGCCGGAAAAGATAAACTTTAACTGGCGGTACCTAGTGACAGAAAGAAACACAGAGTTCTTTGCACCTTTGGCTGGTTGACTACTCCGTACTGATGAGGGCCAAGAAGCCTGAAACCGGTATGCGGATTGTTAGGTGAACACGACATAAATTAAACATAATCGAGCTTATCAGAAAGAAACATTTGCATTCAATGTCCATTGATATTTTATGGAAGTATGCATGGATTTTCAGGTGAATATCATTCAATGTTCTGCGTGGTATTTGCCAGGAAAGTAGTTGTTTTTCACCTGAGATCTACCATTTTCTGGTTCAATTTTATATTGAATCCTTTATGTGAAGAAAACCGTTTAATTCGATTTTTCTATTCATTCCACTTCACATGGCACTTTTCTTTCACTGTCCACTTATTCACGATAAACTATAGATGTTTATGGCGCTATAAATCCATCCATTGAAACAAAAGTCAAATGATTCAGCAAACATAAAAACTAAAAGAAAACGACGGAGAAATGTTACTGACAGGAAGAAAAACCGCTGTGAAAAAGTAGAAAATACATGGGCACTTATGGCTTCTCCGCACAAGTTGCCAAATTGAAAAAAACCTTCAAAAACTTCTGCCTTTCCAATTGTAATAATTTCATCAGACTGAATATGTTGGATCATTTATGTTTAGTGACAAAGTGTTCATATTTTTGTATTTAAAAAAGTTATATCAAGAGGGAATCTTGTGTCTATATCTCGAATGTTGGTGTCTATTCCAATCTGACTCGTGCTTTTGTGCATTATCGACTGTTGATCGATGCCATTTTAACCCTAACGCAGAAGAACGCCACTTCTTTCTCTTGTTGTTGTTATTGTGTATCTTTTTTTCACAAAATATGTTTTGGTATATCAAATTGGCGATTTCCCATACAACCAAAGTGCATTTTTCAAAATGACGATTTTTGTACCTTCCTGAAAACCTTACCTTTTGCATCATCATTATATCAGACAGTTTAAATAATGTACGCCAATGCTGCCAAACAATATTTCGATTCGATTCGATTCTGTACTGAAATAGAAATATTGAGTTTCTAAATTTGGTTGCAATCTGATCAATCATCAAGGTAAAATTTCTATTAGATTACAAAAATTAATTAATAAATCTATATATTTCGAATGAATAAATAAATCTATATATTTTGATTGAAAACGGGCAAATTGTAAAGTTGAAAGGAAGAATTACGGATTGAAGCATTACCCTTCCCAGCTTTATACATCTTTATAGATATTCTTGATTTCTTACCGATGAAGATAAGAAATTTGTGGGTTTTTCGCGGACATAATTGAAAAAGTCTATAAACCTAACCTAAAAACTACGAAGACTACTCTAGACCCAACTATAAACTAATGAAAAACAAACAAACAAAAATTATGACAATAGTATGAAATTGATAATAAAATAGGAACAACGATTCAAACAAGAAAATTCACACATATAAACACAATGAATATCCACTATGGGTATTTTTACATAAGATGTAAGAGAGAAACTACACTAATAGATCAACTCTTGACTAGCACATGTTATGCCTCCATTTTCGCGCGTGCTCATCAATTCAACGTTGCCGATTAGAGAGAGTCCGAGCGATCGTCATGCTTTATTTGCTTTGGCCTCACATTTGCTCTCTTTATTATCAATATTGGTACTTTATGCATATATACAGTGCGCGTCAAAATTATGGAACAAATTCGATATTTCGCAAGCCATGAACTTTTGACAGAAATCCTGAAATAAGTCGATTTTTATTTCAAAATGCCGATTTTTCTATGTATTATCTAAAGAGGTTATGTCACTGGTTTTGACATGGTGACGTAATCGGTAATTTTTTAAAATTGGAATAGATGTCTTGGGATACCTCATCTGAAAGGCCTTCCAATACTGCATTCAATGATAATAATTAATTAGATTTTTTTTTACAGGGTGAACAAAAATTAATATTTTATTTCAATAAGAGAATAACTTTATATCCAACAAAATAGAACAGTTAAATAGGATGTTCGAAATGCCATCCACCAGTCTCTTGACAATAAGCAAATCTACAGACACATTCCTCTTGCACATTGCGAATAACTTCCGGAATAATTCTGTTAATTTCGATCCTAATTCGATTTTTCAACTCTTGTAGATTTTGCGGCCTATCTACATAGACCCTCGATTTCAAATAACCCCACAAGAAAAAATCTAGGGGCGTAAGATCTGGAGATCTTAGAGGCCACGCTATCGGCCCGCGTCTACCAATCCACCTCCTAGGAAAACAGTTATTCAAAAACTCGCGAACATCACGTGCATAGTGCGGGGGTGCACAATCTTGTTGCAACCAAATACTTTCATTTGGTGAGTTAGGATTGTTGGCGTTTGGAAAAATATCGGCAAGGCTAGGTATGAGTTCATTTCTTTAAAATTCCAAGTAACGCTCCCCTGTGAGATTTCCTTCGAAAAAATACGGGCCAATAATCCTGTCGTTTATTATCCCTGCCCAAACATTGACTTTCTGAGGGTATTGAGTATGCCCGTCCATCATCCAGTGAGGATTATCCCTACTCCAATATCTGCAATTCTGACGATTTACTCAACCATTAAGGTAAAACGTAGCCACATCGGAAAACAGAATTTGTTTTATAAAACGTGGATTGCTGTTACACAAATCCTGCATTATTTCACAGAACTCCACACGGCGATCGGGATCATCATCATTAAGTTGTTGATGTAGCTGTACTTTGTATGGATGGTACTTTTCTGCTTTTAGAATACGTAATACAGAACTTTGGGATATGTCAAGGTCTGCTGCAATTTGTCGTGAAGTATTGTGAGGATTATTCTCTACACCCAATGGAACATCAAGTTTCACATCAATCTTACTAACTGTTGAACGACTGATAGGTCTATCTGGATACTTCGCATTGAACAAGTCGCATACCTCTTGCTGAGTTCTGGTTCTATCTCCGCATCCAATAAAAATTAAAATTTCTATGCGTTGGGTTTCACTTAAAGTAGCCATAGTTTACTTTTAGAACCTTTTCACTTGGAATTTGTGAAGAATATTTGTTGATATTTCAACTGACATTTATTTGACACTAACTTGCCTATTATGGCATTAATTTGTGGTTGTCTTTTGTTTCCATTTTAGACTAGGAAATAGCTAACTATTAATATTTGAAAAGGATCCATTGGTGTAGTAGAGCACTGACTCACTAGTCTGCCAGGGCAGTCTAAGGGATTAGAGCCTTGGCTCAAAAAAGTAAAATTTTGCATTTTTTAACACGCTTTTATTATCTTCACTTGTAACTAAATAACTCACAATGTAATAAACTCTTGGAAGTGAATATTCACCCACTTCCAATCTTCCGAATAATCTGAAATTTGTCAGACATCTCAAGGACCGATGACAATACAAGAATTTCATAATAATAATGTAATAAAAATAAAAATATATTTTTCCAAACGCCAACAATTCTAACTCACCAAATGAAAGTATTTGGTTGCAACAAGATGGTGCACCCCCGCACTATGCACGTGATGTTCGCGAGTTTTTGAATAACTGTTTTCCTAGGAGGTGGATTGGTAGACGCGGACCGATAGAGTGGCCCTTAAGATCTCCAGATCTTACGCCCCTAGATTTTTTCTTGTGGGGTTATTTGAAATCGAAGGTCTATGTAGATAGGCCGCAAAACCTACAAGAGTTGAAAAATCGAATTAGGATCGAAATTTACAGAATTACTCCGGAAGTTATTCGCAATGTGCAAGAGGAATGTGTCCGTAGATTTGCTTATTGTCAAGAGACTGGTGGATGGCATTTCGAACATCTTATTTAACTGTTCTATTTTGTTGGATATAAAGTTATTCTCTTATTGAAATGAAATATTAGTTTTTGTTCACCCTGTACAAAAAAAATCTAATTAATTATTATCATTGAATGCAGTATTGAAAGTCCTTCCAGATGAGGTATCACAAGACATCTATTCCAATTTAAAAAAATTACTGATTCACCATGTCAAAACCAGTGACATAACCTCTTTATAATATACATAAAAAAATCGGAATTTTAAAATAAAAATCGACCTATTTTAGGATTTTTGTCAAAAGTACATGGCTTGCGAAATATCGAATTTGTTCCATAATTTTGACGCGCACTGTATGTATAAAACATACAGAAACTTTTTGTTGTTCACTGGTCGGGTGGTTTGAGCTTTCGAATATAGATGTCCATCAACTCTGAGATTTCCCACTTATGTTTTCGGTAAAGGTTATAAACGCATAACCTCACTTTAGTAAATGTGATTTGTACCGTGTTTGAATGTATTATTTTAAATAAGATTTGCATCACCGAAAATAGAAGATGTCTCTGGACACGTCGACTCCCGTTTCGGCATTTTCGATGTACAAAAAACAATCCCAAAACAAACAAAAAAAGAAACGTGCAGACCACACACAAGATGCACCACCCGCGAAAAAAAGCAAAGAAGATTCGAAAAAACAGAAACTTCAAAACGGGCATGGGCCTATAAAACCCAAACATACAAATAAAGTTTCGGAAAACAGCAAAAAAGTCACTAACCGAAACTGTAGTGGTCCAAGCGAAGAACCGAAGACAAAGAAAAAAATCAAAAGAATAAAGCCTATCCGAGTCGAGAGTCCACAGAATGCTACTGTAGAAGAAGAGGATCAACCCCCTATGTTAGTTCCTATCAGCCCTTCAGTCGAAACCACCCCTAAAGATACACAAGAAGATTCCTCCGTTACTGAATTGATATCAGAACTGAACAAAACCGACCCGTCACCCGAGGGCCTGAAGCTCTTCAAGTGGCTCATCGCCCCCTTAACCCCAGCCAAATTCTTCGACAAGTATTGGGAAAGTGAAGCCTTACACATCAGTCGATGCACCCCAAACTACTACAGCCACATTTTAAGCACCCAAAGACTAGACGACATCTTCAGAGAGTTCCCTTTGTACTATTCGAGGAACGTTGACGTCGTTTCGTACGAAAACGGTGTCAAAGAGGTCCACAACGAAGACGGAAGAGTTGTCGCATCAGGCTTGTACGATTACTACTCCAACGGGTGCAGTATCAGGGTGCTAAACCCCCACACTTACGACCAAAAGGTTCACTTACTGCTGGCCACGTTGCAAGAGTATTTCGGGACCATGGTTGGGGCCAACGTCTACCTAACGCCTCCCGGTAGCCAGGGTTTCGCCCCGCATTACGACGATATCGAAGCGTTCATCGTGCAGCTGGAAGGGAGGAAGCATTGGAAGTTGTACAAGCCTAAGTAAGTGAAAATCGACGTAAAGTTTGAGGAACGTTATATTTGAGTGTGTTTTAGAGGAAGCGACATCCTCGCGAGGAACTCCAGCCACAATTTCAAACCCGAAGACATCGGGGAGCCGTTCATGGAAGTAACGTTGAACGCCGGCGACCTGCTGTATTTTCCCCGAGGCACGATACACGAAGGGAGAACGGACGAAGAGGCACACTCGCTTCACATCACCGTTTCCGTTTACCAACGCAACTCGTACGCCGATTTGTTGGAACATATTTTGCCAGTTGCTTTGAAGAAGGCAGCCGCCGAAGATTTGGAGTTTAGGTGAGTGTTCCGTCTCTTTATTCCCCGTGAGAGACTTGCCAAACAACTATTTTCCCGGCTCTTATCCTGACGAATATTGCATAATCGTGCAGAGTCGTACAAGGTTTATTTTTCAGATTATCTGTCAGATTGTTCATCTGGGTACTAGCAGGGAAAGAAGTTGTTTCCTGATGGATTTATTTATTTATTTATACTGAGAAATCAACAGGCCTAGGCCCAATTACAGACAGACAGTTCCTATACAGTAAATACATTATTTATTTATTTATTAACGGGTAGTCCCAATTACAATATATTGATGAACAAAAACAGTAATATAACCTAAAACTATCTTAAAACCTAGAATAAAATGAAATTTGACAAAATAATATAATCTAAAGAATGCAAAATACCAACACTAATATTAACAAAATGAGAATTCAATTTTATGAGAGAAAACGATTCAATTCTGATTTAATAACTCCATTTGAATTGCAGAATAAGTCAACTTGTTGAAATTTGTTACCATTTCTAAGCAGTCGAGTTATCGGGGAGAAAAACCCAGAATTTGTAGAGTGGAAAGGTATTTTAAATGTCTCTTTGCCAACTCTAGTCTGCCTATTAGCATTCAACTCAATCGGTGATAAAATCTCCTGACAGTCAACTGCACCCTGCAAAATTTTATTTAAGAATCACATGTCAATCATGGTTCTACGGTTTTCTAGAGTCAACAGATTCAATTGTTCCCGAATAAAGTTGTAAGAATAATCGCCCCTTTTCAGACCCAACTTGTATGTACAGACCCTAAGGAAGGTATTTTGTACATCTTCAATGTGTTTTATATGAATGTCATAATATGGGCACCAGATTATTGAACCATACTCTAATAGCGACCTCACCAGTGAACAGTATAACAATTTTAGAGTTTCCAAACTGAAATCTTTACAAGTTCTAATGATGAAGCCCAACATCTTGAAGGATTTTGATATCATATACTCGTTATGAGCTTTGAAGTTCAGTTCGGTATCAAACATTATTCCTAAGTCTTTTATAACTGATGTCCTTTCAATAGATGAGTTATTGATCTTATAGTCATGGTAAACTGGATTATTAATCCTGAAGAATGTTTGGCAGTGACATTTGGAAATATTAAGGTCCATAGAATTAAGAACACACCAATCATAAAATTTGGATATATCTTCCTCTAAAAGTGTAATATCATTTGTAGAAGCGATGGATTTAAATATTTTCATATCATCGGCAAAGATGAGGAACTTACTATTTTTTATAACTGAACTGACATCATTGATGAATAAATCAAAAAGTAAAGGTCCACAGTGAGACCCCTGAGGAACACCTGAGGATCCAGTAATAGCGGATGAAGTACAGTTTCCAATTTTTACAATATGACATCTACATGATAGAAAATTCTGAATCCATTGCAATATTGAACCATGAAAGCCTAGAGAGGACAGTTTGGCGATGAGTAATTGATGATCGACTCTGTCGAACGCTTTAGAAAAGTCAGTATAAATAGAGTCGACCTGTAATCTGTTTTCCATAGCACTCAAAATACAGTTTTCATATACAAGAAGGTTTGAGATAGTTGATCTGTTAGTGACAAAACCATGCTGTTGTGGAATTATGAGACTCTTGCACTCCCAAAACATTTGTTTTGTTACCAGATAATCCAATAGTTTGGGTATTTCGGATTGGGTACAAATCGCTCTATAATTTTCAATATTCTCTCTAGCCCCTGCTTTATAAATTGGTTTAAGAAAGCTCTGTTTCCAAAAATCAGGAACAATTCCAGAATTCAGGGATAGATTGAAGATGTGAGTAAGAGGAGTTGCCAATGTATAAATACAATTCTTTAAAAATACAGAAGGGACACAGTCTGGACCATAAGAAAACCTGGATGGTAAGAAGTTGACTCTATCAATGACATCAGTGACATTAATATTACATTTACCAAAATTGATTGATACATCAAAATTATAGTCAGGAATCAGCACATTGTCATGTGAAGTAAAGACCGATTAGAAATGGTTGGCAAAGAGACCTACAATACCATCTAGAGAGTTTCCATATTGGTTATTAAAGTGCATCGAGCTAGGTAGATCGTAATTATTACGTTTATCGTTGATAAACCTCCAGAATTATTTAGGATTCAGATATATGTTGTTTTCAGTATTTCTTATGTAATAAAGGGAAACATTCTCGATTGAATATTCATAGAAAGATTTTTCTGTGAATTGAAAAATCTTTCTATGAATATTCAATCGAGAATGTTTCCCTTTTCAACATGAATACCCCACAAGAGGTTATCTTGACGATGGAAGATAGTGACTAAAGTTTATCTTTCAGTCGCAGATGATTCCACATCTGATTTTATGAACATCCTGTTTATATTTTCAACAAATCAATTCTTATGTAATGTTTGTAACAAGCATCGCGGAGTTGTTTACATTTGTGGCGAACCCCAGAGAAAACTCAATAATCATCATAGTTACCCGACTGCTTAAATTTTCTGTGGAGTTTGGTCTTCTCCCTCACAAGGTGTTTCAATTGTGGGCTGAACCAGATAGGAAAATGCGATTTTTTAAACAATTACACACACAACATTACACACTACACAGCAGATATAATACACTCAAATTTCTTAAAAAATACGTACAAATAAAAAATAATTAATAAATACAGTTGGGTCAAAAGATAAAAGATTAGATAAGAGGTAAAGACATTCATAACAACCTTTAAAATCTTAATAATCGTGCTAGCCCATAGCTATTGAGAGAAGAGATCAAGACATTCATAACAACCTTTAAAATCTTAATAATCGTGCTAGCCCATAGCTATTGAGTCTTAGAGTATTAAAGAGATGGATAACAGCCTTTAATTTCACTAGTACTGGAAATAAAAATATCAATATCACAGTAGTTTGTATATTCATTTACAGCTCTTTGGCATCTCTCAAAAGGTGAGCAAGATGTGACGTCAACATAGAAAATATTATGATTTCTCCTACGTAGTCTTACTTCAGGTACATGAATGTTCAGGTACATGAATGTTCATTGCATTAAGTAAATCAGGTACATTCAGTTTATCATTGATTATGTCTGATATAAATAGCACATCACTGGTATCTCTTCGGGACTCTAGTGTTTTTTGATCAAATTCCAGCAGTTGAGTTCTGTATGAGATCATAAAAGCTGATTCTTTATGTTTCCTGTAGTAAAGGCTTCTCAGGAATTTCCTTTGCACTTTTTCTATCATTTCGGAGTGTACAATGGTGTGGGGATTCCAAATGACCGAGGCATATTCTAATTTAGGTCTTACAAAAGCATTGTATAGAAGTATTCCGGTTTTCCAGTTGAAAAGATATAAATTTCTAAGCACAAAACTCAACTTTCTATAGCTTTCCTTTACAATATTCATAATGTGAGAGGTGAAACTAAATTTTTTTTCAAAAACTACACCCAGATCTTTGAAGTCGTTTGCCCTTTCTAGTCTAGTTTCATTTACCCATATTCTGTATCAATGGAATTGATTTTAGATAAATCGATTTATTTCATTCAGTAAGAGATCATTTGACTTGCAGAACTAGATGAATCTGTCAAGGTCTTGTTGTATTAAGATTTTGTCATTTTCATCATTGATTATTTTATATAGCTTCAAGCCATCAGCATACAGTAAGAACTTGATGTTTTTATGAAGTCTCCAATGTCATTCACAAAAAGAATGAAAAGCAATGGGCTCAATATAGATCCCTGGGGTACTCCTGACAATGCAGTAAAATTCTGTGATCTATGTTCATTGAATTAAACAAATTGGGATCTGTCTGACACATATGATTCTACGAATGATATTAGATTTTCATTGATTGAGAATTTCAGGATATGCAACCAACCATCCACCATTTTTTCTTCTTCCAATAAGTCTGTAGCAACCTCATTATTGTCTTTATCAAGCTATACTCTTTTGGTGTCATCTGCAAGCAAGAGTAACTTTTATACACGGCAAGTTGGAGTGGGCTGAGCACCGATCCTTGGGGCACGCCCAAATCGAAACCTCACTAATTTGCAATTTCAGGAGGGGCCTTCCACTGCACTACCTCAAACACATCGGCCACGTCAACACAAAGACAAAATCGCGTGAGAAAAAAGCGATAAAGACGAACGTGCGGAAACTGATGCGTAGTTTGGCCGACTACGTTGACGTCGATGGGGCAGCGGACCAGCTAGGAAGGAAGTTCATGTACGATTCCATGCCCCCGGTTCTGTCCAAGCAGGAGGTCAACTACACGTCCAAGTACGACGGGGATTACATGAAGGACGGGAAGATATGCAACAGGTGAGTTTTTTTACAGCAGAAGATTCCGAATGATAACGAACGATTTCAGGGTGGAAATCGGGATGGACACGGAAGTGAGACTCGTTCGCTACCACTGCCTGCGCCTAGTGGTGGAAGAAGACGTCCCGAAAATCTACTACAACACAGAAAATGCCAAGGTGTACCACGGGGAGGAAGAACAGTTCCTCACGGTCGACCACGGCTTGATACCCTGTATCGAGAAGCTGCAGAAGAGTTACCCCAGGTTCATTCGGGTGGAGAACTTGCCCGTGGAAGACAGCTTGGCAAAGGCGCAGCTCGTTTCGGATTTCTGGGAACGGGGGCTGCTGGTGACCAACGGGCCGCTGATGGCTGTGTCCGACGGGGAGGGCGAGAGTGATGAATCGGATGTAGAATATGGTCTTGAATAAAGTGTCTTGAAGGTGTTTTTTCATTTGGGTTTTGAGCCGAAAGTTGATAAACTATTGACTCTAATAACTTCTCTTCAAATGGCAACGAGTTGATTGGTCTAAACTCACCACTTTTACTAGTATTAGCAACCTTTTCGATAGGTGTAACAGTGCTGGTTTTTAATTCCTCGGGAAATGTGCCACTTTCCAATGATACATTCACAAAGTGGCACCACACATGCCAAATAACATCAAAGCTATTTTAAACAACCTTACTGTTTAGTTCATAAATTTGACTTCCTTTATTTTCTAATTTTTTTATAATTATACCCAACTCATGTATAGATACGAATTTAAAATTACTGAAAGGTTTTTCACTCCACTGATATTACAAGAAAACTCAATATCTTCAATACTAGACACCATATCATCAATACTATTTACAAAGAACTCATTAAAATGCCCAGAAATCTCTCCTTTATCTTTTACAGAAAAAAATCTGACCATTTATTTCGAATTGTACACCATTGCAGAAATCATTATTAATTTGTTTAGGGTTTATTAATTTTTTTAGTGTATTCCACATTAAACGTGGATTATGCATATTCCTGTCAAATCAAATTAACAACAGCGTTATGTTTTTGCTTATAATTTTCCCAATTGGCTATATTAGAGCTATTTCTGAAGATTTTATATGCACCATCTCTTTCTCTGCCTAATTTTTTTATATCATCATCATACCAAGGTAGGTCGTTTACACTATATGTTATTGTTTTCACGGGTGCGATCTTATTAACAGTTTTTTCAAAAATATCTTTAATATTGTTGTAAATGTCGTTAACATCAATACTATTCAGTAGGAATTGACTATCAATTAACTTTAAATTTATGGTATGCAGGTTTTCATCAGTTAACTTTCTGAACCTCCCTGCTGTAGCAGGTCTTACATTTTGAAAACATTTAACAGTTATAATGGAGTGATCAGTGAGCTTAGGCTCATCAAATACTTTAACTTCTAAATTATCCTGATTTGTCAATACATAGTCTATTAAATAATGAGGAAATAACTGATCCTGAGATAGCAGCGAATCGCTTCGGAGAATACTTCTCAAATATAATCGAGGAAAAAATGGAGGATCATTTCGGAGCAAACAGATCCCAAACCTGTACAGCTGGAGAAATACTCCCACATACCTTTTTCTTTGAGCCAGCCACCACCGAGGAAATAAAATCAATATGCAACTTGAAGAATACAATGTCAACAGGTCCAGACGATGTGCTGGTAAAAGTTTTAAAAGAAGTCTATGAAAGTGTAGCTGATCCGTTAACTTCTCTCATAAATATATGTATTGTGAAGGGTGAATTCCAGATGTTTTAAAACTGAGTAAAGTTATCACTGTGTATAAAAGTGGAGACAAATCAGAAATTGACAATTATAGACCTATTAGTCTCCTGAGTATTTTCTCAAAATACCTAGAGACTCATATATAACAGACTTGTGAAATTCTTGAACAAACACAATATATTAGCAGAATCTCAACACGGATTCAGGGCAGACAGATCCTCTGAAACTGCCACCACTCTCTTTGTAGACTTTTTACATAAAGGGATGGATGATAGAAAATATGTTGGGAATCTTTTTGACTTGTCAAAGCATTGACTCTATTGATAAAGACTTCATGGCCTCAAAATGTATAATATGGGTATTAGGGGAATGTTCTGAATTAATTACATCATTCTTATCTAACAGAAAAATCTTTGTAACCTTGAATGGGGCAGAATCGGATCAATTTACAATAAATACTGGAGTGGCCCAAGGCTCAATTCTGGGCCCACTCATTTTTCTTCTTTTTCTTAATGATCTTCCATTGAATATTAGTAATCGATTTCACCTCATCAATTTTGCTGATGATACAACTATCGGTATAGCCGAGTCCACCGTGGAAGACATGACTAATGGTATTGAACAGGCAATTGAAGAAATGACAACCTACTGCAACTCAAATAAACTTATATTAAATTCTCGAAAAACCAAAATCATTTGCTTCAACAAAAACACCGAGTTAGCCAACGAATTTCCCCATATGCACAACTCCACAAAATTCCTAGGAGTGACGATTGATAGATCACTTTGTGGTCTGACCATATCGAGTTAACATCAAAAAAACTCTCTAAGTCATACTTTGCCATCACCCAATTGAGATACGAGCTTCACGAATCTATCTTAATTCAGGTGTACTATGCAATTGTCTACTCTGCCTTAACATTCCATATCATTCTTTGGGGAAATGCAAGCGAAGTCAACAGAATATTCGTAGCTCAGAAGCGAATCATTAGACTGATGTTCAATATGAAGCCACGCGACTCATGCAGAGATACATTTAAAACCAAGAAAATACTGACGGTTTGCTGCATTTTTATTTTAAAGTGTTGCTTATATATCAGAAAAAATGAGCAAAAATTCGAAAAAAATAATACCCATCATCGATACAAAACGAGAACTGGGAATAATCTACTGACCACTGCTCACAGAACAACCTTATTTGAAAAATCACCTTCTTATGCGAGCAGTAAAATATACAAGCTTCCTAATTATATTAAAAGTTGCGGTACTATCAACACATTTAAAAAAAAATTGAAATCTCTGCTTTACTCGAAAGCTTATTATTCATTATCAGAATATTTTGATGATGCTCATATGGCAGAACCCATATTATGAATTTGATGGCCAAAATGTACATTATACACTTCATTTTTTTTTTCATTACTCTTATATATATTCTTATACTTATTTTAATGTATTATATACTGTCATGTTTATTAATTCGACATTTATATATTGTATATGCTATATTATTTAACTCAATTGTCCATATTTCTCTATTTTGAAACCAGTCTTATGTTTTGTCCTATGTATATATATACCTTGTTTTATATCCTTAGAATATTTGTTTTATATCTTTTATACTGGTTTGAATGCTAGTTTTTTAACCTTGGACCTGTCCAACACCATGTATGTGGTTTCTTATGGATTAATAAAGTTCTATCTATCTATCTATCTATCTATTAAACTTTTACTGGTGTTAGTTATTCTAGTATATGTTTCCACATTTTGACGTATACCATAAGCATTGGAAAGATCTTTAATTTTTTTAACATAAAATTCATTAGACAAGAAGTCCAAATTAAAATCACCAGCTAGAATCACTCGAGGATCCCTGCAAAATATTTCTTCACATATTATCTCCATTTGGTCGAGAAAAGCTGCATGACTTCCACTGGGTGAATGATATAGACTTCCTATTATCCATTTCATGCTGCTGCAGTTGACGGATATAAATTTACACCTATAATTTCCATTTTGCACATAATAATAATAATCTTTATTAGCATCAGCTCTCAATTATAAATAGTATAAATGAAATAGTAGTATAAATAAAATAGTATAGTATAAATAAAGTACAGAACACATAAAATACAATGCACGAACAAGTTAAATTAGCAGAATAAAATCGAAATAATACAGAAAGAGATATTACAATGATGGGTTATAAACCTTTTATATATTTTACACACTGGCTTTTGAATTCTCTAAATGACGAGTATTCTTTCAATTCTCTTGGTAATGAGTTGTAAAGCTGTAAGCCTTTGATGAACACTGTGTTTGTAGCAGCATTAGCAATATTAATATAGAAATCATTGGAAGCATGTGATCTGGTATTGTGATTATGTATTTCTTGGAGATAAGTTATTTCTTCAGTTAGATAGGTTGGTAAGCATCCTGACTTGAGTTTATACACAAACTTGAGCATATTATAAGCAGCTCTCTGTCGAACATTCAATAAATTCATGGATTCCAACAGCTATTGATGTTCGTTTTCTACATAATAGAATGGCTCTCATAGCACGATTTTGTACTTTTTGTAATGTATCAATTTGTTCATTATTCATCAGGCATATGAATGTTCCACAGAAATCAAGATGAGATATTATGGTTTTATATATAGTAAAAGATGATACCTTATTATTCAATCTATATAGGAAATAAATTTTTCTTGCCATTTTCTTCTCAATATACTCACAATGTGATTTAAGATTCAGTTCATTATCTATCATGAAGCCCAGGTACTTGAAATGTTTAGCTTCTTCAATTACATTATTATCAATCAATAAATGGTGGCTGGATGTTACATTTTTCAATTTGTTCAAGTTATATTTATTTGATATTACCATGTATTTGGTTTTATTTATGTTCAATTCCAAACCATTGTCATTCAGCCATATGGACAAATTTCTCAAATCTTGATTTATTAATGATATAGTACTCTGAATATCCTCTACATTTCCTTTGCAATAGATCATAGTATCATCCGCGAACAATTTTATTTTGCAATTTTGAACATGGTGTACTATGTCATTGATGAACAAAATGAATAATATTGGTCCTAGAGCACTTCCTTGAGGGACTCCATAATGTATGTCGTTGCTGCCAGAAGATGTATTATTATATTTAACTATTTGAGACCTACCAGAAAGATAGCTTTCAAACCATTTCAGCGCATTTTCCTTAATGCCAAATTTCTCGAGTTTTCTCAGAAGCAGAGAGATATTTACAGTTTCAAAGGCTCTCTTTAAGTCTAAAAATATAACAATAATGATCTTTTTATTATTGATTATCTCAGTTTTCCATTTAGACAATAAATAATGCAATGCAGTTTCACACGAATGTGCCTGCCTGAATCCTGATTGCTCCTTTACTAGTATATTACTATCTGCTACAAATTGTAGTAGCTGATCCTTTACTGCTAATTCTAATATTTTCTCATAGATAGGAAGTGTATTCATTGGGCGGAATTCCGAACAAGAGGTTGTATTGGACACTTTTTCAATAGGCACAATTGTGGCTACTTTCCATTTTTCAGGGAATTGTCCTGTCATCAATGAAGTGTTAATCAAATATAATATATGATTACCAGCAACGAATGTTAATTTTAATATTTCCAAGTTGATGCCGTATTTATCACCACCGTTTTTCTTCATTCTATTCATTATCATTTTGAGGTCATTCATTGTGAGTGCTTCAAATGTGGTAAGCGTCATTTGGTGTCGAGGCAAAACATTCAAGATATAAGGAAGGAAAGCTGTGAACAGGTTTGATGTCGCTTACAATTTCCAATATACTTTCTATGAAGTATGAATTGAAAGAATTTGCTATATCTGCGTCATTTTCTTTCCAATGATTACTGAAATTTATTTTAGAAGGCCTGTTTTGAGGTTTTCCATTTATTAACTCTTTGAGAGACCTCCACATTGCCTTTGCATCTCCTTTGTTTTGATCAATTTGTTCTTCGTAGTATTTTTTCGTTTCCTGCCTAATCAATGAAGTAACAACATTTCTAACTTTCTTATAGTTAATCCAGTCCTCCTCTAATGCCGATTCCCTAGCCACTTTATACAAAAGGTCCCTATATTTTATTTGTTCCATGATCTCGTCTGTAAACCATACTTTCATTTTGAAGTTATTGAATGTTCTATATTCTTTCCAAGGTACATGTTCATCTAGAATTTTTACAACATTATTAACATAGGTTTTAGCGTTTGTGAATTGAATATCTTTTCTAACATAAATGGAAAATGTTCGACTCACTTCCATTATACCTACGCCCTCCAAAGTAATTGAAATAATTTTGAAACACCGGCTGTACAAACACTTCGAAAACAATGCATTTGACAATGCACAATTTGGTTTCCGAGGTGGTAGCTCAACAACGAAAGCACTCTTGCAAGTTATAAGGTCTTGAGGAAGGTAAGCATACTAGTCTTATGCTATGCGATCTAACCAAAGCCTTTGACTGTGTATCCTACGAGATACTAATTAGCAAACTCTTTCACTATGGAATAAGAGGTATTCCACTGAAACTGTCCGATTCATATATATCTCAGAGAAAACAAGTTGTTTCTATAGATGGTATCACACCAGGCATGGTGAATTAATAAGGCTTCAGAAACACTCAACTTGTCTGTATGAAAACTGTCCATCCTATAAGGGGGCAAAATTTTATAATCACTTACCTGAAGATATAAAAAACCTAAACAGGGAAAAAAATTTCAAAATGAAACTCAAAGAATTCTTGATTAACGGTTGTTTCTATAGTACTGATGAGTATTTCAATCAATGATGTGTATTTGTATATTCATTTGGTGGAGCTGTTATATTCCTATATATTTCTATGTATTATTTTAATCAATCACATGATGTATTTATATATTTACTTTGTGGAACTGTTATATTTTTATGTATCTGTATGCACAGAATATTTGTAAACTACTTGTCTGACGTATGTTATATCATTTTTTTATGATCAAAAAGGATTCAATAAATTTATTTATTTATGTCTGAACCAGGTCACATTGAAAATGGTGTCCCTCAAGGGTCTGTTTTGGGACCACTACTATTTATTATTTACATTAATGATTTTCATCATTTTTTACTACCGAATAAATCTGTCTTATTCGCTGACGATACTACCATAATAAACTCCGCCAAGGACATCAACACTCTCGAACAGCTAGCCATGGAAGTGGAATTGAAGCCAATAAATGGTTTACAGCGATTAAATTGAATCTGAATCAAGCTAAGACACAATCTTTAACCATCTCCTCACATACAGAAGTCACACAGGGTTTGGCAGTGAAATTTTTAGGTGTACATATTGATGATAATTTCTCTTGGGTCAGTCACATACATTATTTATATATATATATATATATATAAACAAAATGGAAGGAATTTAATGGACATAGCCCTCAGAGAGAAGTGCTAACCGTAGACACATGTTTCGGGCTCTCGGCCCTCATCAGTACGGTGGAGAAGTGCAAGGATGAACAACACTTGGTAGAAAACGACAAATCAACGGAGTCAACAAACAGAAGCCAGCCGCTCATTTGTGATTTCGGTCAGCAGACCCTGAATTCCAGGGCAACAACCAACGTCACCGAAACACGTGTCTACGGTTAGCACTTCTCTCTGAGGGCTATGTACATTAAAATTTCCCTTCCATTTTGTTTTTAACATTCCCCTCGATATTACTCTCTTTCATATTTATATTCCTGACTTCGATGTCACGAGGTATATAGCTGCCTCCGTGTGACGTTGGTTGTTGCCCTGGAATTCAGGGTCTGCTGACCGAAATCACAAATGAGCTGTGCTTCTGTTTGTTGACTCGTTGATTTGTCGTTTTCTACCAAGTGTTGTTCATCCTTGCACTTCTCCACGTACTGATGAGGGCGAGAGCCGAAACACGTGTCTCACGGTTAGCACTTCTCTCTGAGGGCTATGTCCATTAAATTCCTTCCATTTTGTTTTTAACATTCCCCTCGATATTACTCTCTTTCATATATATATATATATATATATATATATATATATATATATATATATACAAAACGGAAGAAATTTAACGGACATAGCCCTCAGTGAGAAGTGTTAACCGTAGACACGTAGTTTCGGGCTCTCGGCCCTCATCAGTATGGTGAAGAAGGGCAAGGATGAACAACACTTGGTAGAAAACGACAAATCAACGGATCAACAAACAGAAGCCAGCACATTTGTGGTTTCGGTTAGCAGACCCTGCATTCCAGGGCAACAACCAACGTCACCACGGAGGCAGCTATAGCTACCTGCGTGACATCCGAGTCCAGGATTATAGATATGAATGGAAAGAATATCGAGGGGATTGGTGGTTGTTGCCCTGGAATGCAGGGTCTGCTAACCGAAACCACAAATGTGCGGCTGGCTTCTGTTTGTTGACTCCGTTGATTTGTCGTTTTCTACCAAGTGTTGTTCATCCTTGCACTTCTTCACCGTAGTGATGAGGGCCGAGAGCCCGAAACACGTGTCTACGGTTAACACTTCTCACTGAGGGCTATGTCCGTTAAATTTCTTCCGTTTTGTTTACCAATCCCCTCGATATTCTTTCCATTCATATATATATATATATATATATATATATATATATATATATATATATATAAACCCTTTATTAGCATTTCACTAAGACTCATTCTCATACTATTCTAATATTAACCCAAAAAAAATATATACGTATCTAAAACTACTTATAAAAAAGATAACATATCCTGGTTTTCAACCATGAACTATAGTTCTAACATATTTATAGCATTCATTTTTTAATACATGTATTGATGATATTTGTTTCAATTCACTTGGTAGATTATTAAATAGTGTCAATCCTTTGCTGAATATCATTTCAGGTTTTATGTTTGGGTTAATGTAAAATTCATTAATGTTTCGTCTACGTGTATTATATTCATGTATATTTCTTGAGTATGTTAATTGATCTGAAAGATAGTTTGGCTCCATACCGCTTTCTCTTCCAGGGCCCCTATATCAGCCCGTGAAACCAGAAATGAACGAGGAAGAAATGTTAATAATATAAATATGGACTTAGCAACAATTCTCGAATGGGGATCTAATAACTTGGTAGAATTCAATGCAAACAAAACACAAGCATGTCTTTTCTCTAGAAAAGCCGATCTCACCGTGCCTAACATAACTTTGTCAGGAGTAACCATACCACTGAAGCCATCCATATCGATGCTTGGTATTACTATCAGCAATAACCTTTCCTGGGAAAATCACGTGAGGTCCATTGCCAAAAGTGCATCCCAAAAACTTGGTTTTTTGTTTCGTGCCAAGAGCTATTTCACCCCCAGTCAGCTGCTTATGATCTATAAGGCACAGATCCAACCTGTCCTGGAATACTGTTCCCATATTTGGAGTGCGGCACCTAAACATATCCTGAGGCTATTGGATTCTGTCCAAAAAAGGGCAATTCGTCTCGTCGGTGATGCTCGCTACAAACTCGCTCACTTGTCTGGAACACCGTAGAAAAGTTGGCGATTTGTCTCTATTTTATAGATATTTTCATGGGCATGCTCTTCTGAAATATCAACAATCGTTCCTGCTTTGGCAGTCTCTTCGAGATTAACCCGTCAAGTTCAGTCATCACACCCTTCGTGGTCACTTTGGAGACCTGCAGAACATCACTTTCCAAAGACTCGTTCATCCAACGAACAGCGAGGCTTTGGAACTCATTGCCTAGGGAGGTGTTCCCCGAGGCATACAACCTTCAGAAATTTAAGAAGAACACCAACTCCTACCTTCTTTCCCTAGGTTCCCACGATGTTCTCTGAACATTACAGGATATCACTTTTCGTGGGAACCAGAACATAAAAAAAAAAAATATATAATTCCTAGATATTTGCATTCTTTAACATGTTAAATTTTTTCATTATTCATATGTATACACAAGTTGAAATTTTGATTTAGCTGCTTGACTTGCATTCTATTACCTAATAAAATGAACTTACTTTTTTTTAATTTATTTTCTGACTTGTCACATAACCAAGCATCCAATCTTAAGAGATTAGAGTTTATGTTATGCTCTATATCTTCAGGTGTTCCCGAGTAATATAGTATAGTGTCATCAACAAAAAGTTTTATGTTGCACTTCTTTACATGTGCTGCTATGTCATTTATAAATAGGACAAACAATATTGGACCAAGAATTGAGCCTTGTGGAACCCCATTCTTTATTTCGTTTGTTTCCGAATATTCATTATTATATCTAACAACTTGTTTCCTTTCCTTCAAAAAACTAGTGAACCATTTCAACACATTACCGGAGAGACCATATCTTTCTAGTTTTAATAATGTAACGTAAATAAACTTAACTTGGTTTTACTAATTTATTTAACACTTAAATATACAACTTAATTTATATTACTAACTACACCACTGTATAGCTCGATCGTATGGGCTCGTTCAGACTGTCCACTCCCTCTTGGGGGCTGTCTATTTATCTCCGATACAGCATTCTCGATGTTTCGAATTCTGCCAGTTGGCGTCTAGCATGTTCTAATTGCTTCCAATATTGACCGTTGTTTTTCGCGGCAGAGCGACTGGATGGTTCTCGAATATCTCCGGGGATGATCTCGTCGATGGCGACGCGGGAGGTGACAGGTCCGGCCTAGGTTCGTTACAATAACAACAAGTCCACATTGATTCTTTCAAAAGCTCTTTGAAAGTGCAAAAACACCACACCTATCAGTTTTTTATCAGCAACATGAATTTTCCACGATGATGTTAATAATTGTAATGCATTTTCGCATGAGTGTTGTGTGATTAGTATCTTATTGTTATTAATATACATTAATAATTGTTCCTTAACTGCCATCTCTACTATTTTTTCATACACTGGCAATGTATTAATTGGCCTAAATTCTGAACATATAACAGTGTCATTAATTTTTTGCATAGGAATGACTGTAGATGTCTTCCAGTCATGTGGAAATATCCCTTTACTCAAAGGTAAATTTACAACATCCAAGAACCAATTTGCAACTACTTCCACAGCTATTTTAATTATATTTAAATTCATACCATCTCTATATGATGTATTCTTTTTTAATGATAACAAAATACGTTTCAGGTCGGCCATTGTTAAAGGCACAAATTCAATGAAATTTGGCAGAATTTCTGTGATAAAACTTCTAGTATAACAAGTGTCATTTACCGGTTTTATTTTTTGTATAATTTCATGTATACTTTGAACAAAGTATGCATTTGCAATATCTGCACAATTTTCTTCAATTCAAATTGAATAGATGAAGGATTTTGCAGTTTTTTCCCATTAAGCAATACTTTTAAGGATTTCCATAAAGCCTTTGTATCACTTTTATTCTCATCAATCTGTTGATCATAATAATTTCTTATTTCCTGTCTTATTTTTCCTGTAACTTCGTTTCTTACCCTTCTATATTCACTCCAATTAATGTCTGTCTTTGTAAATTTAGTTTGCCTGTATAGTATATCTCTATATTTAATTTTTTCCATTAATTCTTCTGTAAACCAAACTTTCAATTTGAAATTATTGAATATTTTATATTGTTTCCATGGGCAAAATATATTTATTTTTTTAACTAGAATTTCTATTAACTTTCTTGACAAATCGTGAATGTTCGTGTTATTTGCATCCCAGTTTGAATCAATTAATAATTAATGATAATCTATTACGATTATCCACTATAATTTTCATGCTCCGAAGACTGAAACCAATACTAAGTTTCACAGCTCTAAAAATTGCTTATTTTTCACTGTTTCCCTCGCTTATATGCTACTCGATAATTTTATGGCGGGCATCGTCCCATTCTGCGAAAGCTTTCATTCTACAAAAAAAAGCCATAAGGATTTTAACAGGAGCTGATAGGCGTGATTCGTGCCGACCTCTTTTTACAAAATTGGAAATTATGACTATTCCATCGGTTTACATTTATAATTCCGTATTGGAAATCCACAAGAAAGATTCATTAACCAAAAATTCAAACCACCATAATTACCCAAAAGGATCTTTAAATCTTCTTAGATGTCAACGGTATAGGTTGAATAAATCTAGGGAGAATTCGCTGGACCTTTATAACAAACTTCCAGATTACTTTAAAAATCTTCCCCAGAATCTTTTCGACAGTAGAAATATTTTTTTCAAACTCACTGTTTTTACTCCACTTCAGAGTATCACAATTTCAATTTCCCGCAACTCTGAATTCGTTGAATGAAACAAACTGATCTTACTCCTACGAGTACAAGTGATTTCCGCTAACACACCTTAGATATTAAACTGTGGGTGTATATGTGTTTAATTGTATTGTATTTTACTCTATATTCTATATATGTCATGTATGTTTGTATTAGTATGGACTTCTGTTCTTATCTTATTTTAATGTGACATTGTTCAACATATTTTAATACATACGTTTTCTTTCTGACTTGCTATAATTATACAGAAATGTATGACAAATAGTTAAATAAATGCTACTATTAAATCTAGGACCAACAGAATCTAAATCTAAAAGTAAACTTAAGCTTAATAAAAAACCTTTTTAAAGACAAGCTTTTATTTAAGCCGTGTACTAAAACGTATAAAATAAATTTAAGTTACCGCTGACAATTATTTAATGATTTTTTGTTGAATTATTTGGTTTCAAAAAGCTTATATATATATATATATATATATATATATATATATATATATATATATATATATATAATGTTGATTTGGGACAACCCATGCTATTCCTCACTAGTACTAAAGCATTTTCCACTGAAGAAAATAACTAACAAGTCTAAGCGATTGGATCAATGGTCTTATAATAAATTTAAAAAATAAAGTCCAAGCGGCAAAAACAAGGTTTGACGTTACTAACGATCCCCTGCACAAACAAGTATTTCTAACATTAGATAGGGAATATCAGAAAATGTTGATATCAACCAAAAAATGCGCATATGATAACTATATTATAAACTCCGACAACAAAATTCGTGATAGCTGGAAACTCATCAATATAGAAATGAATAGAAAACACTTCTCAATACCTGACAATTTTACAGCACAACAATTCACCTCATATTTCTCAACTGTGGGTGAAACTATAACAAAGGAATTATCACAATCCGGCAGTAGTTTAAATCCTCCTCCCAGGAGGGAAAAGCCCAAATTTTTAGGGTCTTTCTTCATGGAACCCATCACATGTACAGAGGTACAAAATGCTATTTTCAAACTAAAAAATTAAAACTCGCTTGATATTTACAATTTGAATAGTAAATTAATAAAAAAAACAGCCGGATACTTAATCATTACTCTGACTATACTCTTCAATGCCTGTGTTGAGGAAGGTCGATTTCCTGATGACTTAAAGGTAACTAGAATCCTCCCAATCTTTAAAAAAGGGGATGAGGAAAACATCAAAAATTACCGCCCCATATCAATAATTCCCATTCTTGGCAAAATATTTGAGATCATACTAAAAAACAGATCATACAACTATTTCCATAAAAATAATCTACTGCACTGTAGCCAATTTGGATTCAGAAAGTCGTCATCTGCGATACATGCGTTGAAGAGAGTGGTCGATGGCATCATTGAGGGATTTGAAAGGGGGGAACACACTGCAGCTGCTCTATGTTATTTGACGAAAGCTTTTGATTGTGTGTCTCACTCCTTACTTATTGCAAAGCTCGAAGAGTACGGTATCAGAGGAGTAACTCTCTCAATCTTCTCTTCCTATTCATCAAACAGACAACTATGCGTTGTACTGGATACAAATAAAGTATCCGATTTCAAAGTAATGAAATTCGGAGTTCCACAGGGTTCCATATTAGGCCCACTACTATCTATCATATATATATATATATATATATAAATGACCTTTTTCCATATATGTCCCCATATAGCTGCATTGCTTTTGCAGATGACACAACGCTCACAAGCTCCTGCAACAATAAGGCAGACTTGACATTCAGTATAAAACTGGCACAAGAAAATGCTGAAACTTAGTTCAGAATAAACAACCTTAAGTAAAACACAACATATCCTATTCTCCTCTAATACATCTGAAGTATATGGAAATAGTGTAAAACTGCTGGGTATCACACTGGATGACAAACTCAACTGGTCAACTCACACGGAGCAGCTGTGTGTAAACCTATCTAAATATTTATTTCTATTAAATAATCCATGACACAAAAAATAATATTTATTTGATATGCATTTACAGAACACCTACGTGTAACGTTACAGCTTTCTTAAATAGATTGGAAGTTCTTTTGTCAAGCCTCCCAGTAAATTCTCAGCTCATTATAGCTGGAGACTTCAACATAAATTACGATGACAAGACGTCTACCTTCACACAGACCCTCAACACCCTGTTATTATCTCACAACTTAAAAATGATAGTTCGTGGACCAACTCGAGTCTCACAACATTCATCCACCACCATAGATTATATCTGCACAAACCTGGATGAAAACAATCTGACTTGCGAAGTGTCTCCGGCGGTCTCGGATCATGAAGCTATCATTCTAACATTTCCTATTCACTGTATAAATTCAAAAATAACTTCAAATTTGGTAGAATTTACAGCTCAAAAAACTTTGATAATTTCAAACATAAATGTGATCAAATAGCATGGGGAGATATTATGTCGATTGTAGATTCTATAGGTGCCTTTCAAGAATTAGTAACCAGTGTTTTTAAGGAATGCTTTCCCAAACGGAAAATAAAATTAAAAAATAGAAAACCATGGATCACTCAAGGCATAAAAATCTCTGCAAACAACTTGAGATCACTGCACTTAATACGGAAATATTTTTCCGATACATTTTAATACCTTACTTCAACAAGTACCGGTATTTACAGACGCCTAATTAAACAGGCAAAAGAAATTCATTACAAGAACAGAATAAACAAAGCTGATAATAAAATCAAAGAAAACTGGGCCATAGTAAATAGTCTGAGAGGTAAATCAAACTCCCTTCCAGAACAACACAGTATAAATCCCGAAACCCTCAATGATTTTTACTGCTCAATTGCTCAAAAATTAACAACAACCATCGTACCTACGTCAAATCCAATAATAATCTTTTGCCCATGGAAAAACAATGTATTTCATTTAAAAATTTTTGGTTAAAAAACCTTGCAAGAATTAAAAAACAAAAATTCATCAGGCATAGACGAAATTTCTGTAAAAATTTTGAATAATCTTCCTGATTCCGCTTTAAATGCACTAGTCATGGCCATAAATAAATCTTTTGCCCATGGAAAATTTCTGCAGTGCCTAAAAACAGCTCTCGTAATCCCTCTTTTCAAAGGTGGTAACTCAGAAGATCCGAGTAACTTTAGACCAATTTCTATTCTCTCAACAATCTCTAAAATTATAGAAAAACTGGTAAAAAAAAGGACATTAACTTTTCTCCATAGCTATGATATATTAACCAACTCACAATTCGGCTTTCAGAAGGCAAAAGGCACAAATGATGCCATCTTTGCCTTCCTTGAACATGTTTACACTCATCTCAATAATGGGGAAGCCGTAGCCGCAGTGTTCTGCGACTTCTCCAAGGCCTTTGATTGTGTAAATCATGAACTTCTCCTGCAAAAATTGCACTGCTATGGTTTTAAAGGAGTAAGTAATAACTGGTTTAGGTCCTACTTGAGCGATAGAAAACAATTAGTAAGTTCAAATGGAAAACTGTCACACACCAAAGATATCATATGGGGTGTGCCACAAGGATCAGTCCTGGGCCCAATCCTTTTTTTGTTATACTTAAATGACTTAGTTACTCTCTCGATTAAAGGGAAGTTTACAATCTTTGCTGACGACACCACGCTTCTTTGGCATGGAAAAAACGCTTTAGATATGAAAGAAACTATTACTAAGGATCTGGAGGTTGTGAAACAATGGTGTGACGCAAACTTCTTGTGCTTCAATATCAAAAAAACAAATTTACTCACCTTCGCTTCTAAAATTGAAAATTTACAATTGAACGGAGATATCCTGGAAAATAAAAACCAAACAAAATTCTTAGGAATGTATATTGATAATAAACTAAAATTTGACCATCACATTTCAGTATTGACAAAAAAATTAGCATCAGGATGCTATGCACTCCGAATTATATCGAATGAACTAAGCTCATCTACAACAAAAATGGTTTATCATTCACTGATAGAGTCTCACTTGAGATATGGTGTTGCATTCTGGGGATATTGCAGTCAACAACTCTTTCACTCAGTTTTTGTTTTACAAAGCGAGCAATTAGACTTCTATGTAAGGTGGGTGTACGTGAGTCATGTAAACCATTGTTCGTGAGAAAAAATTCTCACAGTTACTTGTATTTTCATTTTGGAATCTGTTTGTCTGATTCACAAAAATACATTACATTAAAAGCACCGATACAAAGCAAATTACTCAACCAGACAAGCAGCTGAATATAAAGTACCGCTCCCCATTCCAAAATCAAGTCTGACTAAGGATTCTTTGATTTATGAAAGTAAAAAGCTATACAACCACATACCCTACGAAATTAGAATCAAATAAGAAAAAAAAAGAAATTATATAAAGTTCAGATACCTTGTTAAAGAAGCCCTTGTAACAAAAGCTCATTACAATCTCGAGGAATACTACAATGAAGCTCTGTTGTGATTATTATTTTAATATACCTTTATTATTTTAATATACCTTTATAATATACCCTCCCATATATGTATTATCTAAACTGAAATTTTATTTTTGTATTTTATCGTAACGACATGTGATCCTACTTTTAAATTATGTCTCTGTGTATATTTTTATTTTTTTTAGGCTTTCTGTCACTTGTGTCTGTATTTTTTAAAGTGTTATATTTTTTAAAGTGTTATACAATTTAGATTTTAAGAAGCTTTGTCAATAAGAAGGTTTTTTCTTGGACAATAAAGTATATTTCTCTCTCTCTCTCTCTCTCTATTACGGAAGCTGAAAACTATTGTCGGTCCTCATGCCCTATTATCAGCATACTATGCTTTCTTCCATTCCCGAATCTCATATGGCACAATACTAAGGGGAAACAGAATACATACCAAGGAGGTATTCATATTACAAAAAAAAGCCATAAGAATAATAACTGGGGCAGGATACGAGGACTCATGTAGACCTCATTTTCTATCTCTGAGAATCATGACATTATCCTCAATTTACATATATCAGTCAATCCTTGAAATACATTAGAACAAAAAGAATCTTGATATAAATGCTGACTTTCATGATTACAACACCAGGGGCAGGCAATTAATAAGACCTGCTAAATTCAGATTGCAAAAATTATCTCGATGTAAATCTCTATAATGTCCTACCTCCCTATGTGAAGGAATTAGACTTCAACAGTTTCAAAAAACACATGCGATCCTTTCTGAACTGGAATGTATTTTACACAGACAAGGAATACATAGATGCCCTACTGTCCAGACCAATAAGCTGGCACATGTCAGCTTTTTTAAATTTGTACTACTTTTTTATATTTGTTAATTCTCAATGTAATTGTGTGTGGTCATGCTGGTTGTGTACTATTTGTATTTAACTTTTATCTAACTCGTTTATTATCTGTATCTCATTTTTTTCTAATTTATCTTTATATATATATATATATATATATATATATATATATATATATTTTATGTTATGCCAGTTGTAAATTTTAAAAAATAAATAACCACAAAAAAAAAATAATAAATAATTATTAATTTCAAGAATTTGTTTGTGAATACCTTTTGAAACACTATGTATATTGTGAGCCTAGGTATGATATGGATAGATAATGATGTCAAAGTACTATAAAACAAACAATTTCATACACTGTCAAAATTATAATAACCCATATTTGATCAATAAGACAACAAAAATGTACAAATGTACAAAATTGTCAAAAGAATAAAAAGTAATCAACATTTATAAATTGGAAACATGCAGTATATGAAATTGTAGCAGACTAATAGTAGCCAATGAGAGAACGGCAAACGTCTTTATGAAAACAGGCAATCAGGGAATAGGTGGTCAGGTGTAAAATTGAAATTGTGAGGAAATAGCAATGAGATGGTATCAGAAGCAATTATTTTTCAAACATGTAAATAATGATAAGAATGGAAAAGTAATTGTAAACATAAATTATGCAATATAAACATAAACAGTGAATAGTGACAAATTAGTGCGCGAATTTGAAAATTCAAATATGAAAACAAGAAAAAAAAGAAGTAGCTACGCGACAGAAAAACAAAGCTTGAGGAGATCGAAATTTATTTTCCAAGGAGAAGCCACGCACAAATTTCACTGAAAGAATAATGGAATAATTCCATCATTTGGGAAAGAAAGCCAATACTACCTTAACGATAAAACATATCCACGGATCCTGATGCTGATTTCCACCTATATATATAGTTCCTGATTCTGGTATTGCAGTCCTGACAACCATTGGAGAGAGGAGACATCCAGTTTATGGTATAGTTTGAACACTAACAGTTCCAACTAGGTATAAAAACTTTCATAGTGTATTTCCGGTCCAGAACTATTTCACAATAACCAATTGCACTTTCGAAAAACTCTATTTCAATTTATTTTGAACGATAGCAGAACATTTTACATTCATGAAAAGTGAGGTTCTGTTTATATATCCATGAACTGAATTATTATTATTATTCGTGAATATTTATTTGATTCACCTAGCATAAGTTATTTCTCGTAGGCCAGGTAATTTTAAGTCTTCCTTGAATAAAGGAGATAATTGTCTTTTGATATTTATTGTTTATTTTCTCACAATGATCAACTAACATGACAAAGATCATTCAATGAACTGAAGTTAGTCACATATCAAATAGTGGCTGAATTGCTTTGAACCGACAATCTGAGACAGGGTCGTGCCAACTGAGTTTAGCTGTGGCGAGGAAAATAATAATTGTTGGTAGCGGGACAAGAGAACAGTGACGTTCGCTGGCAATTATTATTACAGGGGCAGAAATATTTATTTATATTATATCAATTTGGCTCTCAAGGAATACCAAAAATAATTAGCTATTTCAATATACAAAAAACAATTCAAATATTTCTCAATTCATCAAAACATAACAATTGTCACCCAAAACGAGGTGCAAAAAGTATACTTATAAGAATAATATTTATATATTTCAAATTATCATACCATATCAAGTGGCACCCAAAAGTGGGGCAAAATAATAACAATTTCTATTTTTCAAAATTATTAAACCATTACAATATATATATATATATATATATATATATATATATATATATATATATATATATACAGTGCTAGTCAAAAGTTCCCTCCCCCCCTCGTATCTTTTGAACGGGTATACTTATAATAATGAAATTTGGAGGGTGGAAATAAACGGATGTAGGCTTCTCAACTGGTCATAACAGGTGACGCAATAGTCATAAATGACGTCACAAGGCCACTGTGACCAATAATTTTAAATGGGACCCTATGGCAAGTGACAGCTCGTTTGAAAGGTATTGAAAATACCTATTCAGTCATACCAATTTTGTTTGGGTTTCGGCTGATTTTGATTGATAAATTGAAAAAAAACGAAAATTATAGTTTCGCATTTAATTAATAAAGATTTAAGAACCAGTTCTTATAATAAGTGTTCAAAATGTGCTCCATCTACTTCCTGGCAGTAATGCATCCTATTGCTAAACTCTTGTCGTACTCGTCCCAGTGTGTCAGCGGAAATTGCCCTACATTCTTCAACAATTCGTTGTTTCAGAATGGCAATACTGTCAGGTGCTGTAGCGTAAACCTTAGATTTCAAGTAACCCCATAGAAATAAATCTAATGGTGTAAGGTCAGGTGACCGAGCTGGCCATTCGATCGAACCTCGTCGTCCAATCCATCTACCACGATATTCTTCATCTAGGTAACGTCTTACTGCACCGTAATAGTGTGCAGGAGCACCATCTTGTTGAAACGTTATTTCCAAGTTGTCGAATTCATCTGGATTATCTTCTAGAATTTCAAGAATTAACGCCTCAATATCATTTTGTAACATCTCAGATACAATTCACGGTTGAGTTAGCATTGAGAAAAAGAGGCCCAACTATGTGGTTTCCCAAAATACCTGCCCAAACATTTACTTTTTCTGGAAATTGAGTATGTTTTCACGAAAGATGTGAGGATTTGTGTCACTCCAATACCTCACATTTTGAGTGTTAACATTCCATTGAGAAAGAAAGTACTTTCGTCACTAAAACAAATTGTCTGTATGTAGCCTGGTTGTTGGTTCATTTATTGGACATAGTTTCACAGAATTCTAGTCTTGGTCGGTCATCATCTGAAAGTTGGTGCACCATTTTTAATTGTATGGATGAAATTTGTTTTAGCCAACACCCTATGTACTGTCCTTTGACTGACTTCACAGATAGGCAACTTGGGCTGTGGAAGAAGTAGGGTTTACTACCATTTCTCCAATTATGTCAATTTTTTTGTCATCACTAATTGTTGGATGACCAGATCGTTTGGCATCTTGAACACTACCTGATGCTTCAAACTTCAAGAAGCTCCCTCAAATAAACCCTCGATATAGGGCGTCGGGTACCTCTCATTAAACAGTCGTTCGCTGCATGGAAATTGTTTCTACATTCACCAATTATTAAGATAGCTGCTACTTTGTCGGCTACAGTCATTACCATTTGCCTATGTAAACACTTAAATGTCTCGTTAAACAATAGCTTAGGTAATTTTTCAAGGTTTAAACACTTTTGACAAGTAGAGAATTCAAAAACGTCAACCTTTTTGACAATTAACCAGAGGCGTACTTTAAAATCTTTATTAATTAAATGCGAAACTATAATTTTCGTATTTCTTCAATTTATCAATCAAAATCAGCCGAAACCCAAACAAAATTGGTATGACTGAATAGGTATTTTCAATACCTTTCAAACGAAATTCTAGAAGATAATCCAGATGAATTCGACAACTTGGAAATAACGTTTCAACAAGATGGTGCTCCTGCACACTATTACGGTGTAGTAAGACGTTACCTAGATGAAGAATATCGTGGTAGATGGATTGGACGACGAGGTTCGATCGAATGGCCAGCTCGGTCACCGGACCTTTCACCATTAGATTTTTTTCTATGGGGGTACTTGAAATCTAAGGTTTACGCTACAGCACCTGACAGTATTGCCATTCTGAAACAACATTGTTGAAGAATGTAGGCAATCGCTGACACACTGGGACGAGTGCGACAAGAGTTTAGCAATAGGATGCATTACTGCCAGGAAGTAGATGGAGCACATTTTGAACACTTATTATAAGAACTGGTTCTTAAATCTTTATTAATTAAATGCGAAACTATAATTTTCGTATTTCTTCAATTTATCAATCAAAATCAGCCGAAACCCAAACAAAATTGGTATGACTGAATAGGTATTTTCAATACCTTTCAAACGAGCTGTCACTTGCCATAGGGTCCCATTTAAAATTATTGGTCACAGTGGCCTTGTGACGTCATTTATGACTATTGCGTCACCTGTTATGACCAGTTGAGAAGCCTACATCCGTTTATTTCCACCCTCCAAATTTCATTATTATAAGTATACCCGTTCAAAAGATACGAGGGGGGGAGGGGACTTTTGACTAGCACTGTATATATATATACACTGACTTATTCTATTTGTATACTCATACAACTAAAAGACAAATAAACTTATCTATCTATCTATAAACAGGAATATTTTTAGAATATGCCTCATAGTCAGACCTAGCGTTTAGAAAAAAATCAAGTCGCTAGCTTGGATAGAAAAAAAGTTATGGAGCTTGCACGAACACACTTCAATAAGCAATTTATCAAATGCTAGAATAAAATCCCACCTTTAACCTGGAAAATATTAGACAAAATCACACATCCTTTTGTTAACATTTATTTGCAAGCATCATTTTTTAGGAGCCCCATACGCATCAGGCATCCTCTCGATAGTATACCTATGCTGCGAAACATACATAATAGGCACCCCGGGGATTTTCCTTATCCTCCTTTTCAAGTCTTTGTCGTTGGTTGCTACGATATAACACTTGTGTTGCGTCACTCTCTGTACTAAGCAGTCGTCCGCGTAGGTCCCTTTGTGCATGCAGTGTATACGTTCGAAACGGGGGTCCTTGATTATCCTCAACGCTACTCTGTATTTCTGTCCGAGTTTCTCCAATTCGGCCAGCACGCAGTCCGTAATATAAGGCACACACTTGGCGTAGAGGCAGTCCATCATGTTCTGGACGACGTCCAACTTGTTCTTGATCGAGAAATTGATGAAATTCGTATCGATGAGTATGTGGTACGGGGGCCCCAACTGGGTGTTGTACTGGAAGAACAGAGCCGAGCTCACTTGGGGCGCTTCGTTCACTTTCATCTGGTGGGGGTCTTCGGGTTTTTTCTTCCTAGGCGCTTGTCTCAGGGACTCTTTTATCCGGGGGTCGCTCAGACTTATCATTTTCTTCATTTTGGCGAAGCGCCTTTCCACAATTTTCCTGGTTTTCTTCGTCTTGCCCTGAAAAATAGCGTTGCGATTGAGTGTGTTAGGAAAGAGTGTGATGAAACAAACCATTTTTGAAAATATAAACTGAAAACAAGAACATTAACCATTCAAGAATGTTTTTTGGTTATGTACATAGCAGTGTTGCCAATGGATGATGGTGAAAGAAAAGATTCGATTTTCTATGATTGGTGATTGGATGCGCTGTCTCTTTTTGAAGTAAACAGTGGTGAAACTCGTGCTGGCACTGTTGTCGACTTCACTCCAGTGTTGCCGGTTAGTTATAATTGTAACCGCATTCGGAACTTCCTTTGTTTTTGTTAATAATAGTCGGAAGAATCAAAGTGGGCGACATCTAACAATCACCTTCTCAACTAAATGAAAATGTTTAGTAAATAATGTCAAAAATGTTTGTTGGTCACCTTCATTGGTAATTGGCCGGACAAAATGATCAGTTGTCCCAGAATGAGATTTATGGTTGACAAAACACTGTTATAGTGTGTTAGGGAATTACACTCTTTTCAATCGTGCCTTCGCTCTGTGGAACAATCTACCTCTTGCTGTTGTGTCATCACCATCTCTCAATGCATTCAAGAACTCACTGGACAGGTTCTACGAATTGAACCACCGAATATTTGCACAAGAATTTATCTTCACATGAAGTCCATTCAATATAAATGTATATATAAATATCATGTACATATGTGTGTATTAACGTATTCACATATCTCTCAAATGTAATTTGTCAATTAACCCTCAAAATTAGCTAAAAATAGTTAAAAAGTTTAACTTCAACTCTTGTATTTAATAAATAAATAAATAGTATGTTTTTCAGCGACATATAGCGGTTCGCCTACATTTTGATCAAAATATACCGGATTCCGTACGTTTTTCAAGTGTCATCTCTTAGTTAAGATCAAATAACTACTCTAGTAGGTACTCAGTGACCTATTTAACATTGTTTTGAGGAAGTGGAATGACTAAGGAATGGAGAGATATTGCCAAATTCATATTTGTTTTGAATGGGACTCAAGGAAAATGTTTGCGACTTTTGGCAACAGAATGTATCTATTTCATAATTTCGCACCCGATTATCCAAAAATGTCCGAAATATTCTTAGGATTCGGAAATTATCCCTCTGGTTGAATGGAAAATGGCCAATTTGATATACCAATTCAATTACTTTTGGTCATGAAGCGGTTCTATATTTCTTCTATCAAATGTGTCAATCATAGAGATTTTGTGTCTAAAAATGTGAACAGTTGGTAGCGCAAAACATATTTTGTGAACACACATACCTCATAAAAGAAGTAGACACCACACAAAGAGAGTAAACTGAATAGGAGGCACTAATAAGCTCTAGCCAATCAGAATATTGTAGCATTAACGCATCATAGTGACGTATTTGGACATGAGTACAGGTGGCCCACGTAACATAAAGAGTGGTCCAATATACATTCAAGAGCATGTAAATCTCAGATACCAGAGTGCGGAATGCGCTAGTCCACCACTGTCCAGAGTGAATGGTGGACATGACATTACCATATACGTCACTATGACTCACAAATGATCTTTCATCTCTTTCTATTAGTGTCACCATTGTCTTATGGGGAATAGACTCTCCTATAACGTTTACTCTCTTTGGACACCACATGCAGTGATCAAAATGGAACACTATAGGGCGCCGCCATTAGTCTTCCATGTCAGAGTTGGTCTCTCTTTAATTTTGGCCCATCATTCATCATTTCATTTATATTCATCATTCAATCTCCATTTTGATTTTTTCTACTCGTCAATGTTTGAGCCTGAATACGATACATTGTGAATATCTATCAGTTTAGTGCTTCTAAATAATAAACTCGCACATCAATGAAAAATGGAAAACCTGCCCTGAACTCTGAAAGGCAATCAAGTTTTGACACTGTTTTATGTCAAATCGTGAATACATCTCTTACCTCGTTTCATTCCTTTTATTATGAAAGTACAGACAAATAAAAATCAGGGGCACCAATTCGAAGTGCAGTCTCATGTCAGCCATGGCAAAGGGGCTATTTTGTAATCATTGGAAGAGCGGCCATGTTATATCTACTTCTTTTATGAGGTCTGTGTGTCGGAATTCAAGCAACAAGAGAAAGAAGTGACAGATGACAGTCGATAATGCACGAAAGCACGAATCAGATTGGGACAGGCACCAACACTCGAGATAAATTCCCTAAAAATATAAACACTTTGGGACTGGAAATAAATGATCCACTATATTCAGTTTGGGATTCTCTACACAACTCTGATGGAATTATAACAATTGGAGATAAAGTTATCGGAGGTTTTTTTAAGTTGTCAACTTGTGCGAGACTCTCATCAGGGTTGTGTAGAGAATCACAAACTGAATATGCTGGATCATTTATTTTTTGTCCCAAAGTGTTTATATTCGCGTATATGAAAAAGTTATATTAATAGGGAATTTTGTGTCTATATCTCGAGTGTTGACACATCTGATATAAGAAATATATGAGCCGTTTATGACCAAAAGTAATTGAATTAGTATATCAGATTGGCGATTTTCCATACATCCAAAGTCAAACAATTGCCATTTGAAAAACATTGAACGTTGAAGTAATACTACACCTACGCTTTCTCAGTTCAATCATGATGAAACAAGAGATGTGAGAGAGAAATAACACTAATAGATCAACTATTGTCTGGCACATGTCACGTACCCATTTTCGCACAAGCGCATCAAATCAACATTGCCATTTATAGTGCATCCGAGCAATCGCCATGCTTCACCTTTGTTCTCTTTATTATCAATATGGACTACCTAAGTTGACGTCAAAAGTGGGCAAAGCGTAATGCCTGTTCGTTTGTCATGCTCACGTTACTCTAATCTGATCAGAGCAATATTTGTTCCGAGCAAATGATCAAAGAATGTTCGTTTGAGCAAATTGCTACAGATCAGATAAAGCATGCTTTATCTGCTCCAACAATCTTCAGGTAGCAAAAAAATCAAATCAAAATGATCAGGACGCGGCAATAAGAAAATGGAGGAAGTTATAAGAAATAGTATGAAAATATCAAATGGAGATATGGTAGATACAAATTTGGATTATTAGTTAGTTCGAACATGTGGTAATTTTAATTTTGGGTGGAAAAATAAATAATATATAAACGTTCATAGGTACAAACAAATGTTATTAGAAGAGGTTAGTTTAAAAATAATTAGGCTATGATTTGCTTAGTGTTCGTTTGAATTTCAGCAATAGGATATTGTTGGTACTGGATCATAAAAATCAAATCAATCACGTCACAATTACGTGACCTTCATGATTTTTTGAGCAGGCTGAGCATTTCAAACGAACAGGACCTTTCCAAACAATTCAGGTATTATCACCCTTTTTACTGATTTTATTATCATTGTCGAGGAATGCATTCATAGAGGATAGCTTCAAAACATGTTCGGAAGCCATTCTGTATCTGAAAAAATAGATAATGACTATATTTCAATTAAAAAAAATAACAATTTTTAAATATTCATTGAAAACCTTACCTACCTGACTGACACCTAATCACAAATGTTCGCGATTATCCTTATTACCAACGGAAGCAGACACAATAAACTTATAAATAATTTCTTATGGCGTTTTAATATGTAAAATCGATTTCTTTGGAAAGGTTCGTTAAGCTTGTGATGTCAGGACTTGGAAGTCTATTGGTATTTGATACAGATATGCGTATACCGCACAGACCACATATGGGATATGTGGTCTGTGGTATACCGGTGACTTGCTTGAAATAGTGTTTGGTTGGCAACACTGCTTATTCTCTTATTCACCCGTAGCGATTATCTATCGAAAATCGAAACCGAAGATCTGTGTTCTGTGTTACTTGACTTGGTCACAGTTTATAGCTAAAGAAGCAGTTAGCTCACTTGGCGTCGGCACTTTGATCTTTATGTTCCCGTTTGTACACTGCGCAACTATAATTTTTATCCCTGCGCATACCGCGTGTTACTAAGGCTACTTTCATACTAGGCGGAACGCGGATTGCGGAAATGTCAAATTCCTTATAATTTTTCCGCTATAAATAAAAATGATTTCTCACTATGCGGAACCGCGAAATTAGCTGTTTGGCGCTAACTATCATCAAACGTTTGAAAAGTTAACCTCTAATTAATTAAATACCGATCTCCATCCATGATGAAGTCTAATAAATTGAAGTTAGTCATTGGAGCTATGTGCCTCAAATTAGTCAAAATGACAAACAGGTCTCAAAGAGCTAGAGAAATACTTAAAAAAAATTGTTGATCCACAAATTATATTTGCTGAAAAAAACATTGAGGAATAAGAGAAGATTTTGGGTTCGAGAGATTTTTACTGATGACATGAGAATGAAGCAAGGAGAAAGCAATAATTTATTTGAGGAAATGATAAATTTTTCAATTACATGCGTATGCGCCTCAAATATTCGAGGAACTATTATGTATTGTAGGGCCGAATATCAATAAAAAGAACAAAAACTCAAACCCATACACATACACCGTTTACTTTTGCTGATTTCTTCCGCCATATATAACTCTTGTCTCTTGTTTATGCTTCCGCCAGAAAAAGTTGACTGAAATTTAACAATTTACGCCGGAATGACCTTGAGATTGAATTCCAACGTTTCCATTGGCCTAAAATTAAAATTTGACATTTCCGCGTTCCGCCTAGTCTGAAAGTAGCCTAATACTGACATTTTTCGTACAGTCTTCTGCGCATCCTGAATTCTTTCCCTGGAGTGGATGTTTCCTTGGAACATGCATTTGGGCCAAGTGAGCTAACTGCTTCTTTAGCTTTAAACTGTGACTTGGTGATATCAGCAGTCACTGCAGTCAGTTCAGTCAGCAGTTTTCATTTCATGTGCTTCCCAAAGGCTTTATCTGAACTAACCAATTTTCTACCGGTGCCATTATAATAAGAGTTCTTCGCGAACACAATGTTCTTTCTATCAGATGCGATTTGTGAAACTATGCTATGTGATGTCTGCCACAGGACGCTCTCAGTTGGCCCTGTCAAGGTTTATGCAAACAGACAAACGAAATGCGGAAGATGTTCCCAACAAGGCGATGAGGGGGTGATATCCATGTACAATTCAATCGTGAGACAAGCAGTGTTCAAGTGCATAAACCGGTTCGATGGGTGTAGGCAACTACTAACCTATGCACAAGTAGCTGACCATGAATCCACTTGCAAAAGTAAAAAGTACGTTTGTCCTATATGTCCGGGAACCACAGATGTACCCACGTGTTTGATGGTGAAACATTTTAGGGAGTATCACAGCGACTATAACTTGAAGACGCCTTCATTCTGGGGAAAGCTATCTGATTTCAACACCGAAACTTATTTATATAAAGAAAAAGATAATTTGTTCTTCATTCGATGTGCCATCACTTCTGCATGCATCAGCTTGAAAGTATTTTATTTGGGGGATCAGAAAAAAGCCAATAAAATGAAGCAAAAATTCATCGTTTACTATGGAATTAACGGACTTCAGGAAATAGAGACTTCTAAAATGGAATGTGTCGCCTATGGAATTGAAAATGTTGAGGGATCCCTACTCTCTAAACCACAGACTGATATAGCTCATATTGTTTTGGAACTTGATGTCTTAGAGGGTTTAGATATATTTTGTTGTTCAACATCAGAACTGAGTAAACAAATTTCGTTGGCAGATAATTTTTTGCCATTCGGTAAAAAAATTGGTCTGCCAAGAATCATTTCAGTTTCTCAAAAGCTTAAAAATGTGGGAATCAATTCAGACAGAACTTGCATTGTGTTAAATAACAAGGAAACATTAATTCCCTATTGCTATAATTGTTCATTTCCAGTTGGAGAGGGCAATTTTGTCACAGTAAAACACTCGGTTCATCAAGTTATATGTGAAAAATGTGAAATATATTACAAACATTTATCCATAAAGATTGAGCCACACTCGTTTGGTGAACTTGATTGTATTATGCCTCTCAAAAATTTCATTTTAAATTCGTGTATATGGCGTGTTTGGGGATGTTCCGCCATGAACCGTTTTGAAGAATTAGCGGCGCATGAACAAGTATGCCTACATCAACCTTCACAGGTCTGTCCTGTACCAGAGTGTACCTATAGTGGAAAGCTGCCAGATTTGGCAGAGCATTTCAGAATAAGTCATGAAACATATAAAATGATTCTGAATGCAGAATCTCGTTCAACTGAACATGGGAAAACATCTTATATTTGGGTTCAGCATGTATTTATAAAAATAATTGTGATGATTAAAGGTTCCCATTATTGTGGTCACTATTACTCATTAACAATAGTACCATGTGAGACAAATGCTGTTTCCAAGCTTGAGCCTAGAGCCTTATTATTTAGTGATAAATTGCCATTAACATACGAACGTATATTTACAGCAGAAGAGGAGAATAAATTCACTTATCATAGAGGTTATTTCAAATTTTATTTTAAGGAAGATTTGTAAAATTATTCTTTGTAGTAATATAGTTTTTCAATGACAATAGATGCACAGAAAATTATTCACGAGAAACAACTAAAAAATGTTTTTCTGGGCAAGCTCCCTGACTTGCTCACTTAAGAAACTGAAAAGAGCCTGCGAAATGATACTTTAGAGGACTAGTACCATTGTATAAAGACTCATTATACAATGCTAGTACCTACAGTAGTCATGACAATACTTTGGCCGACTCAATTTGTTCATTCGGAAAATTTATAATTAATTTGCTAAAAATGTTCCAGGAGGTGCAATAAACTATTGAAAAATGTGTTTGTGCGTGTGTCTGTCCTTTTTTTTTGCAGGCATTTGCAACAAAACCAATGGAAATTTGGTATACTGTTTTTTCTATGATTTTTCTGCCTTAAAGTCAAAGGTAATTTTCGACAAAAAATAATTATTCGTTAAAACAACTGTAAAAATTATATTTGTGCTGCAAAGATTTTATTAAAAATGTCCATAGAAGTATTTCATAATAGTCTAAAAATATGGTATAATCAATTTTTCCGGATTTTTTTTCATAAAATGTGTAGCAAGGATTTCTTCAAAATTAGTTTTTTTTAAGATGATCAATATTCCATAACAATTTTGACAAAAAAAAATTGCACCTGAAACCTCATTTTGCGATCTATTATTTTTTTGTTGGAATCCATACATGAATAGTTATATGTAATGAAAGAAAAAATTATTCAAGTAAAACAACTGTAAATTTTTTATTTTCTTGCTGAGATCTGTTTCTTTGTCACTGTTCACTGAATCGAGATTTTGAAGCAATGTGAGCTTTAACTAGGTTTATATGGTTTAAAAACAATGTTTATTGGATGTTTTCTAGATTGTTTCAGAACAAATCTATTTAAAAAATATTTCCCAGAATTATGTTGAACATTCTTGACAGCCTAACGATGTCGAATAATTTTTTCACTTGAAAAAAATTAAAACCACAAGTTATTGAAGAGAAATGGCACAAAGATTAAAGGAATTTGATAGAACTCTATACAAATATACATTCAGTATTCAAAACCCATGTACAAGTCACCGCGAAATGAATTAATGGATGAACAATAGTAGAATAATGTGAAATATATTACATTACAAACATTTATCCATAAAGATTGAGCTCACTCCTTTGGTGAAATCAATTGTATTGTCTCTCAAAAATTCCATTTCATATTCGTGTATATGGCGTTTTTGGGGGCGCCATGAACCGCTTTGAAAAAATAGCAGGACATGAAAAAGTATGTCTATTTCAACCTTCTCGGTTCTGTCCTGTACCCAATTGTACCTATAGTGGAAAGCTGAGAGATTTTGCAGAGTATTTTAGATTGAGGCATAAAACAGATAAAATGATTCCGAATGCAGAATTTTATTCAAGGAGATCAGATGGACAGATGGAACAAGTTACATTTGAGTTTCGGCATGCCTTGCAAATATGTGGGTCGTTGTCGACAATATAAATTTGTATTAAAAGAACTTCCAGGAACTAAGAGAGCTCCCAAGCTTTTGCCAGAGCCTTAATATTTCGTGTAGATGGGCAATTCAGATATAAGCGGAAGATCAATGCTCATACTCTCCAAATAAATTGTATTGTTTAAATTTATTTTTATTATTTTAGCTAGGCTTATTTTTTGGGAAATGTACGATTTTGTTTTCAAATCTTCCTAGATTTTTTTCAGAATGAAACAATATAACGCAATATATTCTGAAATATTTTTGAACATTCCTGACACAATAGTGATGCCTGGCAAATGCTTCGCTTGCAAAAAAATTTAAACCTCAATGGAACTCCACGTATGAACATATATATAGTTTGAAATTCCATACTCAAAATTGAATATTCATTTTTATTTCTGATTCTTTACTTTTAGAGTCGAACTTTTATTTGGTTTGGATTATTGGCCACCTGGAAACCCCATAGAAATCATATATTATGTCTTACTCCTATATATATATATATATATATATATATATATATTATGATTTCTATGGGAAACCCAAATTCCAGAACATAATTTTCTGCAAATCAGAATCTGCTTCATTCTATAACCTTATAAAGAGTTATGGCAGTGTTGAAAATGCACGTGGATTTGCAATCCCTTTTTTTGTAGATCTGCCATGAAAACAGTCACTCTAGATTTCACCCTTAGGGATTTCAATGGGGATATAGAAAACATAAAATTCCTTGGACTTTTTCTTGACACAAAATTAACGTCGAAACACCATATCCAAACTCTATCAAAAAAACTTGCTAGTATAACTTTTTTATTGAGAAAACTCTCACAAACAGCTTCCACAGAAATTTGCAGAGTGGCCTATATGGGACTATTTCAGAGCCAAATCTCTTATGGTATACTAATGTGGGGAAACGCCACAGAATGGAAAAACATTTTTAGCATGCAAAAAAGGCTATCAGAGCAATAACAAATACTCCCTACAACGAATCATGTAGACATATCTTTAAAAACCTAAACATATTAACTCTCTTAGCCTTATTTGTCTATCACTGCCTATATTACATTAAATCTAATGAAAGCAATTTCAAAAAACAAAATACCTTACATTCACATGACACAAGAAATAAAAATAATTTGATAATTCCCCAACATAAACTAACATTAACTCACAAAAGCTTTATTAACATCTCTATTAAACTCTTCAATAAACTTCCAACGCATATTAGGGACCTTCAAACATCAAATTGAAAATAAAGAAAATCCTTCTAGCACTTAACATCTACACCATCGAAGAATTCATAGAAGCAGATCTCTCCTCAGTACTAAGATTTTAACTGTATTGTCTTTCCTGTTTTTTTTTGTATTGTCTTTATACAATGTTATGCATACTTGAAATGTGTGAATGTACTTTTATACTTACTACATATACTTTTTATATATAAGCAAACAAGAAACCAAATTTTTATGACGATGCTAAAACATCTTTTGTTATTTTGGGCAAATAAAGTATTCTATTCTACTGTCCTGTTTATTTTATTTGTAATGACCATTTTTATTACTCGAATCGCACCACCTGAAAGTGTTTTTTTGTAATTTTTTCCTTTAAAATTAAATTATTTGTTTTATTTTGTATTTGAATATTGGTCCCAAAACAAGTCATTTCTCAATTTCCAGGGGAAAAAAAAGCCGTCAGTGGTGGGATTTGAACCCACGCCCCGTTTCGAGATCCAGAGCTCAAATCTGTTGAAAGCTGGCGGCCCTCGCTATATTAAGTAAGTGTTCATTTTTAAATAGGAATCCCTAATATACACTAGTTGAAACATTTAACATATTCAAAGCCGGCAAACATACTTAAGATTTTTACAATCCTTATATAAAATCAACAATACTATTATTAATATTAATATGTAAGTATCTATAAAAGAATTACATCAGTAAAGTATTTAAAATCAAGAAGAATTCACATATGCATATAGAACTAATATTGACTGCCTACTAAACAACATTGGGTTGATTTCTGATGTGTTCAATTAGTTTGTGTTTAAACATTGTTAGTGTCCTTGCATTTTTTATCATTTGGGGAAGTCTATTATTCTTCATTTATTTATTTATTTTCACACATATGAATTCTGTCCTTTATTCAACCTTGCCTATTTACCACACTTTGTATCTTTTGGTCTGCACGTCTTGAATGTATATGGCGTATCTTAGACAATATCTATCTATTTTTATAATGCTAGCCACTTATTTAGTTATAACCTAACTGTATGTGCATAATCTCAGATTATTTTTATAATTTTTACAAACCTATTACTTATATGTTCAACTCATCTGTACCTAAGTTTTGTCTTTAAGAATTTCATTCTTTGCCAATAAAGCATATCTTGATTGATTGGTTATAGGATTCTAAACATTTAAAGAACAGATAATTCATGACCATTTTCAGATTTGTTCTATTTATATGGAAATATACCCTATTTCCAGTGGTATAATTGTAGATGCTCTGATTAAAAATAACAAATTCGTTAAAATACTCAGGTTGTCCTCCCTGGGTTATCTTGAAGATGAATGTCATATAGTCATATAAAACAACCTGCTAGCAACTGGTAACCATTTCAGTGCATCAAGCATTAAAGCTATACGTGTTAAGTTATTACATCCCAGAATTATCCTCATCCCTCTATTTTGCATTTTGTGTAATTGAGATTTTTCATTCAAATTGAATAAGTATAATAATGAGCTGTAAGTAATTCGAAGTTTATTGAGAGTTGGCTAGATATTCTTGAAAATTTTTATTTTTTTTTATATTTTAATTTTGATGTACTGGGCATGCTTATGAAAATTCAGATTATTATCTACAATGAATTCAAGGTATTTGAATTCAGTTATAATTTGTAGTTTAGTATTTTCTATTTTTATTACGATGTCATTAATGTTTATTTGATCATATTTATATTTATTTGCTATTATCATTGCATTCGTTTTTTGAGCATTCAATTTCAGTTTGTTCATTTTCAAAAATGTTTCCAATATTTTCAATGTATTATTCATTTTTGTAATAGCTCTATTTAGATCGATATCACTTTCCGAAATTAGTGTGTCATCTGCAAATAGGTTTATGAATTCACACTCTGTATTACTCAAGCCTATGTCATTCAAATACAAAATGAATAAGAGCGGCCCCAACACACTGCCCTGCGGTACTACCAATTAAATTGTTATTTCCTCAGAAACTGAATGGCCCACTTTGGTCCGCTGCCTCCAATTATCCAAATAACTCCTAAACCATCCCAGAACTTCACCAGCAAAACCCATGATTTCCAACTTTTTTAACAAAATACTTCTATAGATAGTTTCCATAGCCCTTCTGAAATCAACAAAAACAGCCACAATATACTTTCCCTGATCCATATTTTTTTTTTTTTTTTGGAAATAGTCAGTTGCAATGTTGTTTCACATGAGTGTTTTTTCCTGAAAGCTGATTGATTCAACAGGATTATTTTATTGAGATCTAAAAATTCTTCAACTTGTCTATACACTGCTATTCCTAAAATCTTTTCAAGCCCGGGCAATGTATTAACAGAACGAAAGTTTATCGCTTCTATTGTGTTCGTAATTTTTGGTATCGGTTTACTGTTGTTAATTTTAATTTCTCAGGGAATGTACCAGTTTGTAGTGAGACATTAATGAAGTTTAGAATTGCATTGCCTATATAATATAAAAAGTGCCCTTAATGAATTTATACTCAATATTTCATTATTGTTTTTGTTCGATATGCTAGATACAATGTTCTCTAATTCTTTCATATTCAAAGTTTTGAATTTCAACATTGGAATTAGACTTTTTCTTTCTTTGTTTTCAATCCATGTTTGATTTTGTATACTTTCAACAATATCTCTTATACTCTCCACAAAATATATATTGAAATATCTCACAATTTCAGCTTCCTTTCTCACTATTTTGATTTCATTATTGATATTAAATATTATTTTTTCAAAATTAGTTTTTTTCTCATATTTTATAAGTTGCTTCAAATTTTTTCACATTTGTTTAGCATCGCACCTATACTTATCAATTTGATTCTCATAGTATATATAGTTTCTTTAATTTTCAATGTATTTACAAAGTGATTTCTATAATATTTATACCTCTCCCAATATTCAGTTTTATCAGCATCCGTTTTTTTTCAAGTTTTTATATGCCCTATCTCTTTCCCTTGCAATATTAGTCAGTTCCTCATCATACCACGGTACTTCATTTGCTCTTTTTACAACCGATTTAATCGGTGCTACTTCGTTCATAATCAGTTCACAGTTAATATACAGATTATTCATTAAAGAGTTGACATTTACATCATTAAAAACCCAATCTACATCAAGTAATCTTGTTTTTATAGCAAACAAGTTGTCTTCATTGAGATTTCTGAACTTTATCGTATCCACGATGTTCCCATTAATATTCTTATTATTCAATGCAACAGATATAATAGAATGATCACTGATTTTTGGAGAATGATGTACATTTGCTTTCACATTTTCTACGTTAGTTATTACATAATCAATTAGAGATTCACTTGTGTTTGTAACTCTGGTGAAATCATTCACAATTTGCTGCATTCCATACATATTCATAAGATTTATTACTTGTTTGCTATAAAAACCGTTCTTATCATTAAAATCAATATTTATATCTCCTACTAATACCATTTTGTTATTACCCGCAGAATTTTCCTCTAAAATATATTCTAGTATTTCTAGAAAAGTCTTATCACTAGCACTAGGAGAATGGTACAATCCACCAATGAGCCACTTTTGACCGAAACAAACTGAATCCAATAGTTTCCTTCTAATATCATTTGTTTTTTCACTGTGTATTCGATTCCTCTTCTAATGTAAATCATCACCCCTCCTGTATATCTACTATTGCTATCACATCTGATCACTTTATACTCTTTGATAAAATGGCGTAGGTTTGCTGACTCTGGGATCTTACTCTACAATCTTGCATGGTATAATTGATGACAATTCAATGTGATGGAATAGAAAACGTCAACTTTTAAAGGAAAAAATATTGAGAAACTATATTGTTTAGTATTGAATGAATGTGGTTTTTTGTGGAGGAACAACGTTTCTTGACATGATTTTTGGGTAACCTTCCACAGTCTGAAAATGAAAATATAATCAGGAAAATCTATACAAGTGTAGAAAGGGCAAACTGATTAGTTCACCCCGATAAGTTATTGCGTTCACCAAATTATATTTCCTATGGAAAAATGATTCAATTTGTCAATAACTTGCCGTTTTCTGAATTTGCCTATCAAAAAATTTTTTAAAAAATTCAAAAGATACTTCTCTATATAGTTTTTGCTTGACGTTTCGGGGACTATATCTGCCCCCGTTCTCAAAATCTTCTAAATCTCCTTTAATTGTTTTATAATTTGGATTTTTTGCTCGCAGAGTCTTTTTTGCTTTTTCAACTGACGGATGTCAATTGAGATCTGCCAAAAAAGTTTGAGATTGACGTATTGCTCATTTGATATATGGGGTGTTGTTCGGATCAGTTTATTAGCATTCTACCATATCTCACTTCCTCTCTGAGTAGAGGTAACCATGTATGATCCATTTCAACAGAATTTGTTGAAAAGCAGTTGTTATTGGAAAGAAGAATACAGGCCGTTTCTTTCAATTTTCTCCTCTCTTGATGTGGTTCTTTCATCAAGATTTTTGTCCTATTCCATTCAATCGTGTGATCGCCATTGGATGTGAGGATATGTTCTGCAATTTTTGATCCAGTTACTTGTCGATTTCTGATGTAACTCTGATGTTCACTTTGGCGCACTTCCAATGGTCTTGATGTTTCACCTATATAACTATCACCACAAGAACAAGGTATGTTGTAAACACAATTTTTGGTACTTTCTTCTGCGTTTTTTGGTTTTGTTTGTGTTAGTATAGATCTCAGTGTGTTTGTTTTTTGGTCCAAAAATATGGTGGAGATACGTGGATGATGTTTTCGCTATCTGGAATCGGAGTGAAGAAGAATTAAACATTTTCTTGGATCATATAAACGGTCAAGAACCGACGATCAAATTCACATTAGAATCAGAACAAAACAACCAACTTCCGTTTTTAGATGTCATGATCCAAAAATCATCATCCCGAATTGAAACATCTGTACACCGAAAGAAGACGCATACCAATCGATATCTACACTATTACTCAAACCATCATGCCAGTGTGAAAAAAGGCATAGTTAAATGTCTCTATAATCGAGCCCAAACGGTTTGCAATTCCAACCAGAATCTACAGGAAGAAATAAACCTCATAAAATCTGTTCTCAAGGAAAATGCATATCCAGATCAGTTTGTGGAAAAAACAATCACTGACATTGAAAACAAAAACCCATCAAACAACCAATTAACACAACCAACAGGAGTACTCCCACCACCTACACATTTCACAACCAACATAATACCTTATGTCCCCGGATTATCTGAAAAGATCAAACGAATTGGACATAGGTATGATGTGAGAACATCATTTAGAACAACAAACACACTGAGATCTATACTAACACAAACAAAACCAAAAAACGCAGAAGAAAGTACCAAAAATTGTGTTTACAACATACCTTGTTCTTGTGGTGATAGTTATATAGGTGAAACATCAAGACCATTGGAAGTGCGCCAAAGTAAACATCAGAGTTACATCAGAAATCGACAAGTAACTGGATCAAAAATTGCAGAACATATCCTCACATCCAATGGCGATCACACGATTGAATGGAATAGGACAAAAATCTTGATGAAAGAACCACATCAAGAGAGGAGAACATTGAAAGAAACGGCCTGTATTCTTCTTTCCAATAACAACTGCTTTTCAACAAATTCTGTTGAAATGGATCATACATGGTTACCTCTACTCAGAGAGGAAGTGAGATATGGTAGAATGCTAATAAACTGATCCGAACAACACCCCATATATCAAATGAGCAATACGTCAATCTCAAACTTTTTTGGCAGATCTCAATTGACATCCGTCAGTTGAAAAAGCAAAAAAGACTCTGCGAGCAAAAAATCCAAATTATAAAACAATTAAAGGAGATTTAGAAGATTTTGAGAACGGGGGCAGATATAGTCCCCGAAACGTCAAGCAAAAAACTATATAGAGAAGTATCTTTTGAATTTTTTAAAAATTTTTTTGATAGGCAAATTCAGAAAACGGCAAGTTATTGACAAATTGAATCATTTTTCCATAGGAAATATAATTTGGTGAACGCAATAACTTATCGGGGTGAACTAATCAGTTTGCCCTTTCTACACTTGTATAGATTTTCCTGATTATATTTTCATTTTCAGACTGTGGAAGGTTACCCAAAAATCATGTCAAGATATATTGTTTAGGTGATTATATCCTTTTTTGGACATAATTTCTTATGTTTTTTGTATGCCGAAGTTGGATTAATGGTTTATATTGAATATATGTGGCACGTTAATTTGATATAATATAACGAATTGTAATTATCAGAAATAACATATCTTTTATTGAAGCGGAAGAGTTTGGAAAAAGGATATAGGTATAGTATTGCTCTTGGTATTAGGTGACAATTTCTACCAGTCAATACCTTCCGCAAGCCGTGTAAAGTAACTTCGTTCCTGACGGGTGTCCCCCAAACGCACACGATTTTTTTTATATAATTTCAAATATTCTCATGTTTTTAACTTTGTCATTTTTTTAAAACCTCTATTAATTTATTATTTTATATAGTATAAAAAGACAAGAAGTGTACTTGTCGTTTACTAGTTATTTGCAATGCAATGATAAATAACAACAAAAAATTGAAAGCTTAAATACATGAAAATATTTAAAATTATAAAAAAAAATCCTCAAAAAGTTATACATGATTGTTTTTGTATTTTTTCGTATCTAAAAATATATGGTACGGATATTCACTTGTTTATAAAAAATTGTTTATTAAATAACCAAATACATTTTTTTTTCAGAATTGAAAGAGCATTAGAATTAATGATTAAAATATGCAATGCAAAATGCGTTTTTAATCAATATAAAAAAATTGTTTTTTTTTTCTTGAAATTCATAATTTTCAATGGTCAAATTCTCAAAAAGAGATTTTTGATGTCATAAACAATGCGTTTGTTTATAACCATCAATTAAACAATTGGATTAAAAAAATATACAGAGTGACCCATTTGAAGGCAGGCCACCTCTCTAAAACTGTTATTTATTATACGATTCAGACGTTTTTTCTTTCAGTAGTTCTAGTTGAATGCCATAAATTCGAAATAAAAATTTCACCTGCTGCTTCGAATTTTTTTCAAGGTCAAAAATCCAAAAAACATACAAGCGATTTTGTTTTAATAAAATTTGACGACGCCACTGGATTTGTGATGCTTTCAAATGGGTGTAACCAAAATTTCACAATGAAATTATTTTTTTCAACAGAATTATGGCATAAGTAAAATTCATATTACTTTATCAAAATATTTATTTATTTTATTTATTTATTTATTTATTCAACGGGTAGTCCCAATTACAATTTGTTGCATATAAAGATAAAAAAATTTACAATCCTAAACTAGACTAAAGATAATTAATACATAATACAATACTAATACTAATAATAATATAAAACACAATACAAGTCCACTAAAGTGGTAAAATACAATACAATGTGGTGGTAAAATATATAAAAATACAAAGCTATATAATAATAATGGAATGAAATAATAATCATGAAAGGAAGTGTTTCAGGAAATAATGCGACTCAATTCAATTTTAATGGTGTTTGTGGAGCTGCTAAAGACATCAACCTGTTGATACTTATTTCCATTTCTGAGCATTCGGGTGAGAGGAGAGAAAAAACCATAATTTGTGGGGTGAAACGGAATTTTAAATATTTCAGTACTAACTCTGGTCTGTCTACTGACATTAATGGTAATTAAAGATAAAATCTCCTCACAGTTGATGCTGCCAGATAGTATTTTATTTAAAAAACATACATCTATAATAATTCTTCTATTCTCTAAAGATAATAGGTTCATCTGTTCTCTAATGTTGTTGTATGAATATTCTCCCCTTCTTAGACCTAGCTTGTATGCACAAATCCTAAGGAAAGTATTTTGTACAGCTTCAATTTGTTTTATGTGTAACTCATAATATGGGCACCAGATTATTGAAGCATACTCCAATAATGATCTCACCAATGAGCAATATAATAACTTGAGAGTGTTCAAACTGAAGTCCTTACATGATCTATTAATGAAGCCTAACATCTTGAGTGATTTAGATATAATATACTCATTATGTGATCTAAAGTTCAATTCACTATCAAACATGATCCCTAAGTCCTTTGATACTGATCTCCTATTAATTGGTATATTATTGATGCTGTAGTCATGTAGAACAGGGTGACTAATTCTAGAGTATGTTTGGCTATAACATTTAGATATATTCAAGTCCATGTGATTATTACCACTCTATGTGATTATTACCACACTATTTCGAATAGTCGTCATATAAATCACAATCTTGTTGAAAATATCGTTTAAAATGTTCTTTCAGGTCGTTAGCAGTCGAGTTTGTAAACAGCAGTTACTCAAAATGGCGTCAAATTATGTTTCTTCCAAACGTAACTCCATAGTAGAGGAGATAGTTATGTCCATCAGAACATAATTGGAAGAAACATAATTCTGAATCGGATAATAAATAACAGTTTTAGAGAGGTGGCCAGCTTTCAAATGGGTCACTCTGTATATATTTTTCAGTGATTATGAAATGAAACAATCGAAACATTAAAAACATATTTTTTATAGCTCTATTTGGTTTTATAATGTAATCCCTTAAATTGTTAATAAAAAAGTGAAAAATCTAAATTTACAAATTTTATAAAACCCTACAATGAATGGATTCTAGAATTGGAAAAAATATCAGATTTTTAATTTGAAATCACACAGGTTTCACGTTGATTTAAAAATTGTCAAAATTACTTAATTAACAAAAGCATAAGTAATTGAAAAATTGCAAAAAAATATATTTTGTGAAAGCGTTTTGAAATTGACCAATCAACCATAATTTTTTTGGAGGAGAACATTCGTAACAAGTGTTCTTGTATATAAGTCTATAATGTAATTAATAATTCCAAGCTTTATTGGGCTTTTATTTAAATAATAATGCAGAATCAAATACATTAAGAAGAAATGTCAACACTTACAATTTTTTCTCAAAATAACATTTAATGTAATAGTTATAAGTGGAAGTAATTTTTGACTGTTTTCCTGTCGTTACAATAGAGTGATACGTAGATGATGAAAATATTAATGCTTTCGGATCCAACTTGGAAGTATCATTATTTGTGCCACATGGAAGAATATTTACACGGTAGTCATTATTGGAGTACTTATCTATTCTAAGAGCAACAAAAGCATGCTGTACCCAAACATAGATATCTCGTGTCTCCTCGACTAATTCTTCAATATTATTTTCTGAAGACAGAATTATTTTAACTGATGCATGACTCAATTGAAAATGCTTTGACAAATTGAGAAGCTTTCCCTTGTAGGTGCACCCGATAACAGGACAAGCCTGAGGAGGTTGATATGGACAAAAAGTTTCATGTTCTGCTAATTCTTTAAAGCCTTTCTTGTCGGGGCAACCCCAATAACGCCATATACACGAGTATAGAATGGGATTCTCAAAAAACTGGGGCTCCAGTTGACCCAACAAGATGAAATCCAACTTCAAAAGTATACGCCCGTAGTATTTCTCGCATTTTTCACATATTTCCTGATATACTGTCGGAGCGATTTTCAAAAAATGGTATCGCCTTTCCATGGGAAACGAACAATTATGGCAATAAGGAATCAGTTTACTTCTATCATCGAATACAAAGTAAGTTCCATCTGAACTAATTCTGTTTTCGAACCTTTGAGAAACTGAAACGATTCTCGGCAGACAAATTCGTTTCTCTGACCGTAAAAAATAATCGGCCGAAGAAATTTGCTCATTCAAGTTCAGTGTTGGACATCTCAATATATCTAACTCGTTCGAATGAAGTTCCAGAACAATATGGACTGTATCGGTTTGTGGCTTTGCTAGTGAAAATCCTTCAGAGTTTTCATAATTAAACGCATTATATTCCTTGATTGAGGTCTCAAAATTGTATGGTCCATCATTTCTATAGTGAACCGTTAATTTTTGTGTCATTTTATCCGCTCTCTTCTGTTCGCCCATGTGAAACGTATTAAATCCGATGGATTCCAAAGAAGTGTTAGTCCACCGGATGAACAGAAGATTGTCTTTCTCTTTATACAAGCAGGTTTTGGTGTTGAAGTGAGACAGATCCAAACTGACTAAAGGTGTCTTCAAGTAGCAAACACCGTGATACTCTTTGAAGTGTTTCACCATCAAAAACGTGGGTACATCTGTGGTTCCCGGGCATATCGGGCAAACGTACTTCTTACTTTTGCAGGAAGATTCATGGTCGGCAACATCGGCAAAGGTTAGCAGTTGCCTACACCCATCAAACCGGTTTACACACTTGAAGGCTGCTTGCCTGGCGATTGAATTGTACATGGATATCACCCCCTCATCGCCTTGTCGGGAACATCTTCCGCATTTCGTTTGTCCGTCTGGGTAAATCTTGACGGGGCCAACTGAGAGGATCTTGTAGCAGACATCACATAACGTGGTTTCTAAAACCTCATCTGGTACGACGAACATTGTGTTTTCGAAGATAATAAAGATAAACAATGGTACAATAAAAAACAAATCTTCGAAAATGTACGAAATCAACCATGAGGTCTGTGAATCAAACTCTATGGGAGCCACATGAAATAGTTCGTCTTCTTCTTATATTTTCATGGTATGTGCTCTTTGAGAATTTAAGCAGCTCTTCCCCTTTATTCTGAGTATGAGGCCACCTTGAGGTGTGTCTGAGATTAAAGTTGATTTATAGTTAGATGGACTGTAAATGTAGACGCACTGTATACTGTAAACGTAACAAACGAAAAATATTATTGAATTTATAAATCGACGGAATGGAATTTTTGCGCATGGGTAGAGGTGATGAGTGACATTCAACATAACCAACAAATTATACGAATCATAAACAGCCTGTGTTGGTTTGTATTATATTAGAGGGATATTGCAACGGTAAATATCGCATGCTGTGTGTTAATCATATGCGCTAAATATAACGTCTATGGTATAAACGTTTGTTCCGATTGTACAGGTATCAATAACGTACTGTCATTGATTGATTGATGGGGTCAGATAGATGGAGGGAGATTGGTATGATCATATGTTAAACAAACCCATTAAAAACTTTTAACGAGTACGGTTTTGAGTTCGTGTTCATTAATTTTCGGATTACTCCAATTCAAAAAAAAAAACTTTTCCAAAAAAAATCAAACCGACGATAAAAGAAACTGAAAAGCAAAAAATAACTCACTTGCACCGTTTTCACCTAATCTACTGTTAAATAAAACTAGGATTATATTTTTAATTATAGATTTTGTTCAGCCTTCTTGCACCGTTATTTTTTGAACTACAGTCAAATTTATTTCTATTATTTGGTGACTTTTATAAAAATTGGTATTACTGAGTTATTACTTATTAGCTAACTTCGTAGCTATTATGTTTAACCTCAAAATTCTGTTTAGTTGTCGGTGAGCGTTGACTTGTTTTTTGAAATTACGAAAGCAGACTGGATACAATCAGTCTGCTTTCGTGGTTTCATTGCTGTCGTTTTTTATATTTGATTATAATTCATAAAAATGAGAACTTGAAGGATTGGTTGTCCCAATTGTTTCTCTAAGGACATGGCATACTACCAATTGAAAAAAGGACGAGAAGTAGCAACTTTTTAAATAATGAAGAAGTGAATCTAAATCTTGTATCCATGTACAAAAATATTATTGAGAATAAAAAGACTAATGGAGTCACCAATAATGAGAAAATAAAGGCATGGAAAAACATTTGTCACGAGTTTAATGCAGTCTCTCTAGGGAATACTTCAAGGAATAACTACTGCTGCCAGGTGACCAGAGCTGGCGTAAAATCGTAATGTTGTCAATAGTTGATTGATCGGGGAAACACTATTGTTCCTATTAATGTTTATTAATGAATATTTAAACAATTCTCATATTTCAGCTTACAGGTCGTGGATATTCAATTTCCTCTTCAATAAGTTCCAGTACTCGAATAACAGTCTCTTTTATGAGTCGAAACCTTTTGAAAAATGTTAGATCATCCATCTCCTCAAAATGATGTTGCCTTTGGTAAATTTTTCGAGGGAATCCTAAGTCTATCACATCCAAAATGTCTAAATCATCCTCAAGGATATCTTCGAAAAGATCCATATCTATTGATTTGTTGAAAATATAAACAGGATGTTCATTAAATCAGATGTGGAATCATCTGTGACTGAAAGATAAACTTTAGTCACTATCTTCCATCGTCAAGATAACCTATTGTGGGGTATTCATGAATACCTGATTTTATGAACATCCTGTTTATATTTTCAACAAATCAATCTATCATACCCCATGACAGGTTTTAATGTCAGAAAACACTAATTTCAAAGTGTCTCTCCAAAAGAAACTTTTTCCATCTTTGCAAAGTGAGATTGCTTCTTGAAAATGTGTTTCCCATTTCTTCCGGTCTTCCTGATGATCGTGGAAGCGTGAAATAGATTTTCGTCTACAAAAATGTATTGAAGACCTAGTGAATGCGATGTCTCTCCTGCGTCAATGTTACGAATGATTTCTGGTGAGTACTCTCTTTTGGAAAACATTCTTCTTTGCCTCATTCATCTTTATGAGTTCTTAATTAAGACTGGAATAGAAAATCAAATAACTATCTGAATGAAAATGCAAATTTTCAATTTCAGATTTTTTCTTTTGAGTTAGGGCCTTTTCAGAATATCTATCAGATGTAGTTCAATGTCCAGCGTGGCTTTAGCCGGGGAAGAAGTTGTTTTCTGTTAGACATTCACAAAAAATAACTTCATTTTAATCGTGGATTTTTCAATTCACAAAAAAAAAGTTTCTATCAATATTCAATTGAGAATGTTTCCCTTTTCAACTACCTGAAATTCTTTGAAAGTTACCTCACCAATAGATACCAAGCTGTGAGAATCGATAATACTCTTAGTACCGGAAAAGTAATTGAATATGAATAAGTTTATTTAATATGTACATAAAAGACTTGTTTTCACTGGGAAAAGATGATAATATCCATAGGGTTTGCTGATAATACGGCTATATTTTATAAGGCATGGCAGATAAATGGGACGAACAGAAATATACTGCCGAAGCTAACTTCTCGCGTATAAAACAATGGCTGGACTTCAAGTTACTGACTGTGAACACAGAACAAACCACGTATCTAAACTTTGCTTGTAACTCTTCTTCCGCTCCAACCTAGTAACCATCACATCCGATTCAAAAACTTTCATAATCCGCCCTGAAAATAAAATACTTAGGCGTAATTATAGATTCACATATGAAATGGGACTTGCATATAGCATATCTCTCAAACAAGCTGAGATCTATATTGTACAAGTTTAGAAAATTAAAATACCTCATACCTAAAAATTATCTTTCAATTCTCTACTATTCCCTATAGAAAGCCACCTCCGATACGGAATACTGGCTCAGTCCCAAAAACTCATCTTCATACTTTAGAAGTAATGCAACGGAGGTTTTTGAAACTTGTTCATGATAAAAACCTCAGATACCCAACAGATATCTTATATGCTGAAACAAAAATCCTTGATATTAGACAATTATATTACTTCTACTCCTGTATCAGATACCATTCACAAAGGCAACAACATCACTTACCAAATCAACAATACAACACCCGTCATAAACAACACTATATCATGCCATTTATGGCTAAAACGACTACCCAAAGATCATATACTTATCTCGCACCAAAATTCTACAATTCCATTCCTGAAAATATAAAAACAACAATAAATTTACACTCTTTCAAAAGACAATTGAAGAGATACGTACTTGAATTAGGTAGAACAACCACTAATTTTCCACTAATTCAGAGACGAAATCTTCCCTTCATTTTTTTTACAAAAAATATTATTATTTATATTACACTATAGTCGATCTCAATATTACTACTATATATAAGATTTTATCAATATTGACACTACAATACAATATACGTTATACTTCTAATATATCTTCAAGTTACACCCCACCGACGATGATCTTTCATAACCACATACATCCCTTGTCTTAATTATTTGTTTATATGTATCTGTATTTATGTATGTATATATGTGTGTATGTATCTATGTGTATGTATGTATATACAGAGTGGGCCATTGAAAACGAAACAGCGGCTCTGTGGGTCGGCAGAACCGAATTATATAAAAACGCTCGGACACGTCAACTACAATTTCGAGGGGGACATCGTTCGCCACCCCTAAATTTTTAAATGGCAACTTATGGCAAGTGAAACCTCATTTAAAGGTATTTTCCTTCTTAATATCAAACAACAAATATAAATTAATTCTATCGATTCGTTTTCGAGATATAGGAACTTGAAGTTGGGAAATCACTTTTTATTCACTCAATCAATAAAAACAATATATGATAATAAAGCAACTGCCGCAATAATTATTATTGTCAATGAACTAAATTTCAAACTGCATGTCTACCACCCATTTCCATACAATAGTACAAGTTCTGTTCAAAACGAGACCTCACATTTTGTAGCATTTCCGGTGGTATTCGACGGCATTCTTCAATAATTCTCCTTCGTAAATCTTCCAGAGATTCTGGTTCGGTTACAAAGTTTTTATTTTTCAAGTGACACCACGGGAAAAAGTCGATTGGGGTTAAATCTGGAGATCTGGCTGGCCACTCTATAGAGCCTCTTCTTCCAATCCAACTTCCAGGAAACATTATATCCAAAAACGCCCTAACAGGGTGTGCATAATGTGGAGGTGCCCCGTCTTGTTGAAATATCAAGTGGTCTTCATGGTAACGATCGTCATTTTCAATGATGTCTACTAATTGTGTATAAACAAATTCATTCAATAATTCCAAATAAGTTTCTCCTGTCAGGTTAGCGTCGAGAAATACTGGTCCAATCAAACGGTCCCCAAAATTTGAGTTTTTGGGGAGGGAGTTTGAGTATGGACTTCGTGGAAAACATGTGGATTGGCATCTGACGAATAACGACAATTATGACGATTCACAGTCGAATTCAGAAAGAATGTAGACTCATCAGAAAAGCAGATATTGAAAAGGAAATTCTCATCGCAGCGTCTATTCTCGTAGTCATAATTTCACAAAATTCCTGTCGCCTATCAAAATCATCTTCATTCAATTGGTGTACCAAATGTATTTTGTAGGGGTGGAATTTATTATGTTTCAGGATTCGGCGGATACTGGTTCTACTGATATTGGTAACACTAGCCAATTTCCTTTTGTGCTCAATGTTGGGTCTACATGAACTTGTCCTAAAAGTGCAACTTCAACAGCTTCACGTTCTGGGTCTCGTTTCTTGTTGGCTACTGATCCAGCTTGACGAAATTTTTGCACTAATTCTAGAACGTATTTTCTAGCAACAAGTTTATCTGGATGCGTTTCATTGAACAAATTAGCTGTACGGTTACCGCACTCATCATTCTTAAAAAAAATTGTTATTATTTCAACTCTTTCCGCGATAGTATACACCATTATTGCGGAAAGATATTCAGCAGCTTTAGTCAAGTAATTCACTCTAATGTCGTTCAATCAAAGATCAGTATGACACTGACAATTGCGATTTGGCGAAAAAATTTATCTTATACATGTTTTTGTTGTACTCGCATTTTGTTGTACTCGCATACATGTTTTTGTTGTACTCGCCGTTGAAAAAAAAATTGTTTTTTTTTGCAGCCAATAAGTTATGCTTAAACGCCAAAAAAATTGACACAATTACTTTCACACTAAAAGAGCTAAAGGACAGTCACAAATCCATTAAGTTTTTGGGGGTAATACTGGATCAAAAACTTAATTGGAAAGACCACATCAAAGATCTCTCCACTAAGCTGTCCAGCACTCTTTACCTGCTTCGTAGAATCAATGAATTTGTTCCTTTTTATGTTTCGAGAGCTGCTTACATGGGGTTATTTCAGTCTAAGCTGTCATACGGATTGGTTTTCTGGGGACTTTCAACTGATTGGGAAAGGGTATTTATTCTACAAAAAACGGCTATTAGAATCCTGGGAAGGGCAAAAATGACTGACAGCTGTAGACCTCGTCTATATCAAAACACAAAATAACACCCCTAAAGTTAATCACAACCACGAATATCTGACCAGAAATGGCCACAATCTTCTTATGCCCCAGCATCGACTGGCCATTACTCATAAAAGCTTCCCTACTGTGGCGATAAGGCTCTTCAACCATCTACCATCATATATGAGGAATATACATATGAATGAATTCAAAAAAGTATAAAAGGGCTGCTGGTTGATCTCTGCCCTTATGACGTTAGTGAATTTGTCAACTGCAAGTTTTAATACTTGCAGACTCTAAGTCTCTAAGACTCTTTAAATTGCAGACTCTAGTAACGACCCAGTTGATATCCTAGCCTATAAAACTCTCAAGAAATCGTATAATATTCAATTGAAGAATGCGAAAAGATCTGCATACGATGAATTCCTCGTTGCATCAAATAATAAATCCAAAGATACCTGGAAATTAATTAACTATGAAGGAAATCGTAAACTCAAAACTCAGATCTGCAATAAAATAACTGAACAAGACTTCAATGTCTACTTCACTCAGGTTGCAGAAGATATTTTAAGATCTCTACCAACTGCAAGTGAGGATAATCTACTCCTTTACAATAACTTCCCTGTTCCCTGCAGCTCCTTTTTCTTAGAACCAGTCACTAATCACGAGGTTCGGGATGCCATAAATACCTTGAAAAATTCCAACTGTTTTGATGTCTATGACCTCAACAGTGACCTAATCAAATCTACATCAGATATCATTTTAGAACTGCTAACTTCCCTGATCAACTTAATTTTCTCAACTGGTACCTTTCCTGGAATATTCAAGTTTTCCAGAGTAATTCCAGTTTTTAAGAAAGGAGACAAATCTGCTCCAGAGAATTATCGTCCTATATCTCTGATCACAATATTTTCCAAAATTATTGAAATAATCATCAAGAACAGGCTCTCCAAATACTTTGAAAATAACAACTTCTTGAATGATTCACAGTATGGCTTTAGAAAAAAACGATCAACAATCATGGCATTATTGAAAGTTCTGGGAGACATAATCGAAGGCCTAGAACAAGGAAAACATACAACTTTGACGCTTTGTGACCTTTCCAAGGCCTTCGATTGTGTATCACATGATATCCTCATAGCAAAACTGGATTACTATGGAATAAGAGGTATACCCCTATCACTCATGAAGTCATATCTTGAAAACAGATTCCAATGTGTAACACTCGAAAACTCTCATTCGGACTTTTTACCTATAAGACATGGTGTTCCCCAGGGCTCTGTTTTGGGACCATTACTTTTTGTTATATATATAAACGACCTATGTTCATTCCTACATCCCAATAGATGCATTTTATTTGCCGATGACACATCACTTATTTGTTCAGATGGAAACTATGATAATCTAATTCTATCATCAGCCAACATTGAAAGAGACACCAATAGCTGGCTCTCCTCTAACAAACTTAAACTCAATCAAACAAAATCGCAAAGAATAACCTTTTCATCTACTGCAAATTAGGCATCAATTTTGACAATAAACTAACATGGCATTACCATACTGACCTCCTCAATAGAAAATTGGCCGGTACAATATTCCTCATTCGTCAATTAAAACATATAGCCAGCATCACCACACTGAAGACTGTTTACTTTTCACTTTTCCACTCACAACTCAGTTATGGAGTAATATTATGGGGAAATTCATCTGGTGCAGCTAATATTTTCAAGAAACAAAAAAAGGTAATCAGGATCATAGCCAACGCAAGCTATATTGAACACTGTCGCCCAATTTTCATCAGTTTTGGAATTATGCCTCTGCCCTGCTTATACATATATAGTACCCTACTTGAAATCGATGGAAATATTAAAAATTTCACAATGCAATCGGATGTACATAATTACTCGACAAGATCTGCTAACCTGATAAGAACACCCAGATTTCGTTTGACAAAATCGTCCAAAAACTCCCTGGATATCAGACTGTATAACATCCTACCTGAAAATTGGAAAACCCTCCAGTCTCACACATTCAAATCCACAGTAAAAGAATATCTATTATACCACTGCTTTTACTCTATAGAGGAATATTTGGAAACTCCATTTGCCTCCCCATGTCTTTTCTCGCCACAATACAATAATATTACAATTTAATTACAATTTAACTTATGACTAAGAATATGACTAAGAATATTACATTACATTTATAATTATGATTACATCAATCGTTTCCATTTCATATATTATTTCATTGCTTTTTTAGATATACACCTAGGTGTCAGCACACCTGTATGTGTATTTTTCTATTCTACTTATTCACTAATATAATACGTTATACCTACAGTATATACTAACATATATCATTATTATATATACTTACATACTAAGTTAATATCTCTTGTATAAAATCAGATTACTAGTCTTGGTATTATAAGATATTCATATATTCTATAATGTTGTTTGTAATATAATGTTTGCATTTTTTTGAAAATAGTTTATAGTTTTTTATGTTCCTAATTTCCAGCGGTAGAGTATTGAAAATTTTTGGTGCAATGGTTGTTGTGAACCTGTAGCTTGCATCTTTATGACAGTTTGGTGTCGTCAGTAGTTTGTTTGTAATTTGCCGAGTATTATATGAGTGCGCAGGGTAGTTTTTAAGCTGAGGGTTCTTGGTTATGAAAACACAATTTGCATGAAAGTATAGCATTCTAACATTTAGAATTTCGCTACTGTATAATTGAGTTGTTGGATACTGTCTGTCTTTATGTGAAATGACTCGTAGTATGAAATTTTGAACAACATTCAACGGGTTTAATGCGTTGTTATAAAGTCCTCCCCATACTAGAATTCCATATTTTATTATTGATTCAACTAATGTCTTGTATATTATCAGAAGGGTCTTTTTATTCATGAATTTTCTTAGTTCGAAAAATTTGTGAATCAATCTGCTACTCGATTTGTGAGGTAATTTACATGGTCTGTCCATTTAAGATTTTTGTCGATTATTATCCCCAAGTATTTAACTTTTTCAGTTTCCATTATTTCTAGTGTAGTGTTCGGGATCTTTAGTGTATTAAAGTTTGGTCGATTTGCATCTGTGAGTGAGAATGCTATATAAGAAGTTTTGTTTATATTTAAGGACAGCTTGTTGTGATCTAACCAATGTTTAACTATAGCTACGCCTGCTTCAGCTTTTTTACGTAGTTGATTCCAGGTACTATCCTCAAAAATGAGTGCCGTCTATTTGAGTTTTGAGCAGAGAGTTAATGTAGGCCACAAATAAAATTGGTCCAAGCACAGTTCCTTGTGGGACCCCTGTTTGTATGGTTTTGAGATTACTATATACATTTTTTATTTTTGTTTTCTGCTGTCTGTTGAACAGATAATTTTGAAAAACTCTCAGCACAGTGCCCCGTATTCCATAATGTTCAAGTACATCAAGAAGCTTTGTATGAGGCACTGTGTCAAAGGCTTTTGCTAAGTCAACGAATACTCCAATACATTTCTTATTATCATCCATATTTTGTTTGATGTTATCTATAAGATTGAACATTGCATCTGTCGTGCTTACACCTTGTTTAAACCCATATTGCTTGTTGCTCAAAATGTTGTTTGCTGTAACACTTAACTATATGATTTTATTACGTTCTCTTTCACTTGAGTGATTGTTTTAATGTTCTAACTTATATGTGTCCTTGATTTAGTAAATCTAAGTACCTCTGTGTCAGTAACAATGTTTTATTATTTTATATACTGATGTTTTATAATTTCTATAATTTTGACAATTATCTGACCTGCTACAAACACTTGTAAAAATGTATAACGTTGTCAATAAATCTATCTATCTATCTATCTATAAATCTATCTACTTTGCCTTTTTAATGTGTCTATTTTGTACTGTATTTATTTATTTTGTACTGTATTTACTTACCTTGACGATGCTAAATCTATTGTACTGATAATAAGCAAATAAATTGATTGATTGAGTCCGAATTCGAGAAAACGTCTTTTTATCGATTCTTAAGAACCTTAATTTTTTTTCGATCAAGTAAATGAGGATGAAATAAAAATTTGAAACGGAATTGCATGTTATTTGTTGGTAAACAGTTAGATCATTTAATTCCTTGACTATGATAATTATCTTCAAACAATTGCATTGTTAGATGTTATTTTTATTGATTGAGTGAATAAAAAGTGATTTCCCAACTTCAAGTTCCTATATCTCGAAAACCAATCGATAGAATTAATTTATTTTTGTTGTTTAATATTAAGAAGGAAAATACCTTCCAAATGAGGTATCACTTGCCATATGTTGCCATTTAAAAAATTAGGGGTGGCGGTCACAGCTCCGAGGGATGGAATGTATTTCGGGTGAATTTCATCGCGAACGATGTCCCCCTCGAAAATGTAGTTGACGTGTCAGAGCGTGTTTATATAATTCGGTTCTGCCGACCTACAGAGCCGCTGTTTCGTTTTCAATGGCCCACTCTGTATACGTAAACATTAGTACTCTAAGTAGTTTAGTTTTATTTTATATTATAAATATTTGTTTTGTCAATGCTGAAACGAGTGTTCTTACACTTATCGGCTTTTGCTGCTTTGTCCACTCCACACATCAATCTCAATCTAATTGTAATACTTGTGATTCCAGTAATCTGCGATTGTGTTTTGATTGTGAATAAAGGAAGATTAAAGAACCCTTAACGGAGCTGAAAATGCATAAAACTTTACGGATAGTTTCAAGATGGTTTTAAGGTCAGGATTCCGATTTGAAGGGATTTTTAATTGTATTAGGACAATTAGAGAAAAATAAAATAATTAATAGAAAACCTTTTCAAAGACAAGCTTCTCTTCAAATGCGCTAAAAAATTGCTTTGGATGTGAGATGTAGGTTATTCCACGAGTTATAGTTTCAAGAGCTTGTCACGAAAACTTTTCAGTTCGAATACAAAAGCGACAAGCTTTTGAATCCATAACCTACGTCACAATTCTAAAGCAATTATTTTCAACTTTTCAGCGCATTTGAATAAAAGCATGTTGAAAGGTTTTTATTAATTATTTTATTTTGTGCTTTTTAGTAGGTACGCCTTGATCTATGCATTTTCGTTAAAGCATCGTTATTATGAGGCCTTTTTTGTTTTGAGCTATCTAGTTCTTCAATGATGAGACTATCTAAAGATTATATAACTCGTCCGCCATCCTGGAGCTGCCATCTTCAATTTATGAATTTTGACAAAAAATCAATAATCTTCGACTAAATTCATAATCTCCGATCCCAAAAACCCCGACATAGCAATTTTGAATAGAAACGGTCCATAATCACAAAACTGTCCCCATCTTGAATTCTGAATTTTGCAAAAATTCATAATCTACGACCCGAAAAGCCCTACATACCAATTTTGAATCGAATCAGACCATAATTACAAAACTCGTCCGCCATCTTAAATTTATGAATTTTGACAAAAATTCATGTCTGACCCCAAAAACCTCTTCATACCAATTCTGAATAGATCGAATCAGACCATAATTACAAAACTCGTCCGCCATCTTAAATTTATGAATTTTGACAAAAATTCATGTCTGACCCCAAAAACCTCTTCATACCAATTCTGAATAGAATCGGAGCAAAATCACAGCGATATCATCGGCCATCTTGGAGCCGTAATTTTGATTTTATGAATTTTGACAAAAAATTCATAATTTTCGAGGTCGAAAACCCCCACATACCAATTTCGAATCGAATCGGTCCATAAACATACACCTCACCTGTCATTTTGTTTTTTTCTCAAACAAAACATTGTCACCAACATTAAAAACACCTGCCAAATTTCAAGGTAATCGGACGACGGGAAGTGGATCAAATTTAACTTATTATATTTGATTACATACATCGGGAACAGGTGAAACTAAATAAAAGCTAGTAAAAATAGATCTGTATTTTGAAAAATAGTTTCGAGGGAACTTGATATCGAATAGAAAATATGACCTTTTCCTCATTTAACCAACCTGGGAAAATCACGTGAGGTCCATTGCCAAAAGTGCATCCCAAAAACTTGGTTTTCTGTTTCGTGCCAAGAGCTATTTCACCCCCAGTCAGCTGCTTATGATCTATAAGGCACAGATCCGACCTGTCCTGGAATACTGTTCCCATATTTGGAGTGCGGCACCTAAACATATCCTGAGGCTATTGGATTCTGTCCAAAAAAGGGCAATTCGTCTCGTCGGTGATGCCTCGCTTACAAACTCGCTCACTTGTCTGGAACACCGTAGAAAAGTTGGCGAGTTGTCTCTATTTTATAGATATTTTCATGGGCGATGCTCTTCTGAAATATAAACAATCGTTCCTGCTTTGGCAGTCTCTTCGAGATTAACCCGTCAAGTTCAGTCATCACACCCCTTCGTGGTCACTTTGGAGACCTGCAGAACATCCTTTCCAAAGACTCGTTCATCCAACGAACAGGAGGCTTTGGAACTCATTCCTAGGGAGGTGTTCCCCGAGGCATACAACCTTCAGAAATTTAAAAGAACACCAACTCCTACCTTCTTTCCCTAGGTTCCCCGATGTTCTCTGAACATTACAGGATATCCCTTTTCGTGGGAACCAGAACATAAAAAAAAAAAAAACCTGGATCGAATGGTTCAAAAGTTAACAATACAACCCTATTATTGACCACCCTGTGTATAAATATTTTTTCATTTTCTGTAAATATTGTTTTTATCTTGTCTACAATTGATACAATTTGGGAGTTTGAAAAACCTAATAATGTAAATAATGATAGGGTTATTAAGCTTTTATTTTAGTAATAATACAGTATTACAATAATAATACACATTGACAAATTGAGTTGAGAAGAAATGTCAACTCTTACAATTCTTTCTCAAAATAACATTTAATGTAATAGTTATTGTTATAAATTGAAGTCAATTTTGACTCTTTTTCTGTCGTTACTTTACAGTTATATGTAGATGATGAAAATATTAATGCTTTCGGATCCAACATGGCAGTATCAGCATTTGTGACACATGGAAGAATGTTTACCATGTATCCAACACCATTACTGAACATATCAAAAAAATGTAATATTCTCAGAGCAACAAAAGCATGATGTACCCAAACAAAAATAACTGGTTTATCGTTCTCGAATAATTCACTAATTTTATTTTCTGAGGACAGAATTATTTTTACTGATGAGTGCCTCATTTCAAAATGCTTTACCAAATCAAGAAGTTTTCCCTTGTAGGTGCACTGGGGTACAGGACAAGCCTGAGGAGGTTGATATGGACAAAAAGTTTCATGTTTTGCTAATTCGTTAAAGACTTTCTTGTCGGGGCAACCCCAATAACGCCATATACACGAGTATAGAATGGGATTTTCAATAAACTGGGGATTGAGTTGACCCAACAAGACGAAATCCACCTCCGAAAATATACACCCATAGTATTTCTCGCATTTTTCACATATTTCCTGATACACTGTCGGAGCAATTTTCAAAAAATGGTACCGCCTTTCCATCGGAAACGAACAATTATGGCAATAAGGAATTAGTTTACTTCCATCATCGAATAGGATATAAGTTGCATCTGAACTGATTCCGTTTTCGAACTTTTGAGACACTGAAACAATTCTCGGCAGACAAATTCCTTTATCTGACCGCAAAAAATAATCGGCCGTAGAAATTTGCTCATTGAAGTTTGGTGTTGGACATCTCAATATATCTAACTCGTTCGAATGAAGTTCCAGAACAATATGGACTGTATCAGTTTGTGGCTTTGCTAGTAAAAATCCTTCAGTGTTTACATAATTATACGCATTATATTCCTTGATTGAGGTCTCAAAATTGTATGGTCCATCATTTCCATAGTGAACCGTTAATTTTTGTGTCATTTTATCCGCTCTCTTCTGTTCGCCCATGTAAAACGTAGTAAATCCTATGGATTCCAAATTAATGTAAGTCCACCGGATGAACAGGAGATTGTCTTTCTCTTTATACAAGCAGGTTTTGGTGTTGAAGTGAGACAGATCCAAACTGACTATAGGTGTCTTCAAGTAGTGAACACCGTGATACTCTTTGAAGTGTTTCACCATCAAAAACGTGGGTACATCTGTGGTTCCCGGGCACATCGGGCAAACGTACTTCTTACTTTGACACGAAGATTCGTGGTCGGCAACATCGGCAAAAGTTAGCAGTTGCCTACACCCATCAAACCGGTTTACACACTTGAAGGCTGCTTGCCTGGCGATTGAATTGTACATGGATATCACCCCCTCATCGCCTTGTCGGGAACATCTTCCGCATTTCGTTTGTCCGTCTGGGTAAATCTTGACGGGGCCAACTGAGAGGATCTTGTAGCAGACATCACATAACGTGGTTTCTAAAATCTCATCTGGTACGACGAACATTGTGTTGTCGAAGATGATAAAGATTAACAATGGTACAATAGAAAACAAATTCATATATTTTCATGGCATGTTCTCTTTGAGAAATTAGGCAGCTCTTCCCCTTTAATCTAATTATCAGGACCACCGTGAGGTGTGTCTGAGATTAAAGCTGGATTTTTAGTTAGACGGACTGTATACGTAACAAACGGTCTGTAAAATATTATTAAATTATTATTAGCTGTTAACCCTTAACAGGGAACAGCTGAAAATTGTTACGGGGCTAATGACAGGACGTGCCAGTAAAAGTGCACCTTAACAAAATGGGACTGTACAATGGCGACCTTACATGCTGACTGTGAGGCAAAGAACCAGAAACAGTATCACACATACTGTGCAACTGCGGAGCTCTGGACCGCATAAGACAGTCAGTCATCGGTCAACCAATTGGTGAACCGAGTCTGTACAGCACACTTTCAGCAAAGGACCTGTACAAACTTATGCAGTGTACAAAACTACATACAATATGATGAACTATGAAAATATCATTATTAGTCAATTCGTCAAGATTTGTACTTGCTTTTGGTACTGAATACAGGTGAATATTCGAATCTGCGGCTTTATACTGTCCACACAAAATACAAATGTGGCCCATTCAAAGCAGGGGAAGAAATATTGATTATGACCATATAAATCAAAGATTACAAGAAATAAATTGGGACTTTAGAATACATTGACGAAAAATATAGGACTTTTTATTCAGTCGTAAGTAATATCCTTAACGAAATTGCGCCAATAAGACAAATGAAAATTTTTCCAAAATATAAAGAGTGGGGAAATTTATAAACAAAATAGAAATACAGCAGTGAAAGTTATGAGAGAAGCAAAACGTAAATATTTTGATAGCAAAATTTTGGAAAATAAAGGAAACTCTGTTAAAATGTGGGAAACATTAAAACTCTGTCTCCCAAAGAAATTAATAGATAATACCTTAGAGGAACTTAAAATAGATGATGATATCACAAAAGATATATATGCAATGCCAAATTTACTAAATAATTACTATGTAGAAAGTATACAACAGCTCAATAGTGAAATAGACAATACAGGCCCTGATTTTCCAATTTTACGAAGATATCGTGAACGTGTTTTAGATGGCTTCAAATTAATTGACTATGAAAACTCAAAAATATTATTTTTCTTTGCCTAACAAGGGTAGTCCAGATGATGTAAATATACATTTTCTGAAGAATTGTTTCGATAATATTGCACAGCCCCTGTTGAACCTCATCAACTCCTCTTTTGAAACTTGTAGAGTTCCCAGTGATATCAAAGTATCCACAATAGTACCAATTCCTAAGGTAAAAAATTCCAACGATGCTAAAGACCTGCGACCAATCAATATGCTACCTTCAATAGAGAAAATATTAGAGAAAGCTGTATATGAACAAATTTTGGATTTTCTGGACCAGAACGGAGTAATCAATAGTGTGCAGTCGGGTTTCCGTGTGGGCACAATTGTGAAACAGCTTTACAGTGTGTGCTTGATGATTTCAAAAATAATTCAGATAAACATTTAATGACAGGAGTAGTTTTCCTTGACCTGCAAAGAGCTTTTGAAACTGTTGACAGGGGTAGGTTGGTAGAAAAATTAGAAAGTATTGGTATTATTGGGGATGCATTGGCATGGTTGGTTGATTATCTCGAGAACCGAAGACAAAAACTTAAATTGAACAATATTCTATCTGATGAAATCATAAACGAACAGGGTGTTCCACAGGGTAGTGTACTTGGTCCCCTATTATTTTTAATATACATTGACGATGTGGTTAATAATGTTGGAATATGCTCAATTCATTTATTTGCTGATGACACACTGATTCACTTTTCAAATTCAGACTGTACGACGGTAGTGAATATAATCAACGAAACACTAGAAAACATATTCAGATGGTGTTGTGCCAACAAACTAAAGGTAAATGCAAAAAAAACCAAATTCATGTTGATAGGTAACAACAAGGAATATAAAAAGTTCAGAGAAAATATGTGTGAAATAAAAATCAACAATAGTTCAATTGAGCTAGTGGATACTTACAAATATTTAGGAGTAATTATTGATAGAGATTTGAAATTCAAAGAACATGCAAACTATATAATAAAAACAATATCATTTAAAATAAACTATTTGTATAGAAGCTCCAGATTTTCTCCATATGGTCAAAACTATTATTTACAATACGATAATTCTTAATCACTTCAACTACTGCTCTACCATACTATTTTTACTACAACAAAATGAAATGAAACGATTACAGAAATTGCAAAATCGAGCAATAGAATAATATTATCCTGCTCTAAACAAACACCCATAAATGAAATGTTGAATACGCTTGACTGGTTACCAGTAGAAAAAATGTTACTATATCAAACACTGATCTTCGTTTTTAAAATAAGAACAGGTAGTGCTCCACCATATCTGAGGGAAAAAATATCTTTCGTATCAGAACACCACAATTACAACACCCGAAATAGAAATAATTTATTCATTCCAAATGTGAAAACAAAAAAATCGCAAAATTCAGTTTTTTTTAGAGGACTAAATAAGTTCAATGAACTTTCTGAGGACATAAAAAATTCACCCTCTCTTGCTGTATTTAAAATTAAATTGAAGAGACTTCTGTTGAGTGAGTGCAAACCTCGATGATGATACCTATTATTAACTTTTATTTATGTGTGTGTATATGAATGTATATATAGTGTAGTATATTACTATCTGTTTGTCATCAATGTATTTATATGTAACTATATTTTTATTCTACTTATTTTATTTATTTTTATTGTACTTATTTTATTTATTGACTGTACTTATATATTAGTCTTGGGCTAAATAAAAGGATTCATATATTCTACAAAAAGTATCCTTACACACTACACTACCTGAAAATTCCTCGCGCACTAATTCCCTGATGAATAAGTGATTTTTTAAAGAACAAACTCAGGAATAAGCTAAGCAGGATTTCAAATCAAAGAGATGGAAAAACGCATAGATACCTATAAAACACTGAATATAATTTCATAGGTTAGGTTAAGTGTAAGAGTAGCATTAGGTTAAGTGTAAGAGTAGCAATAGCTAAACTTCGCCCACTTTGTACCAAAGAAAATAGAGACGATTTATTATTATTATATAAGATGCTGCAGATGTCAGAAATTAAGTTCCGACATTAAGCGAGAATATATACAAACATTTTTTACTACCACAGAGAGAAGCTCCGTTGAAGTAACAGATGGTGTCCCCTCGAAAATCTACACAATATCGAATCAGTTCATTCACCAGGGTTTTTTTTTTTTTATGTTCTGGTTCCCACGAAAAGGGATATCCTGTAATGTTCAGAGAACATCGTGGGAACCTAGGGAAAGAAGGTAGGAGTTGGTGTTCTTCTTAAATTTCTGAAGGTTGTATGCCTCGGGGAACACCTCCCTAGGCAATGAGTTCCAAAGCCTCGCTGTTCGTGGATGAACGAGTCTTTGAAAGTGATGTTCTGCAGGTCTCCAAAGTGACCACGAAGGGGTGTGATGACTGAACTTGACGGGTTAATCTCGAAGAGACTGCCAAAGCAGGAACGATTGTTGATATTTCAGAAGAGCATCGCCCATGAAAATACCTATAAAATAGAGACAAATCGCCAACTTTTCTACGGTGTTCCAGACAAGTGAGCGAGTTTGTAAGCGAGGCATCACCGACGAGGCGAATTGCCCTTTTTTGGACAGAATCCAATAGCCTCAGGATATGTTTAGGTGCCGCACTCCAAATATGGGAACAGTATTCCAGGACAGGTCGGATCTGTGCCTTATAGATCATAAGCAGCTGACTGGGGTGAAATAGCTCTTGGCACAAACAGAAAACCAAGTTTTTGGGATGCACTTTGGCAATGGACCTCACGTGATTTTCCCAGGAAAGGTTATTGCTGATAGTAATACCAAGCATCGATATGGATGGCTTCAGTGGTATGGTTACTCCTGACAAAGTTATGTTAGGCACAGTGAGATCGGCTTTTCTAGAGAAAAGACATGCTTGTGTTTTGTTTGCATTGAATTCTACCAAGTTATTAGATCCCCATTCGAGAATTGTTGCTAAGTCCATATTTATATTATTAACATTTCTTCCTCGTTCATTTCTGGTTTCACGGGCTGATATAGGGCCCTGGAAGAGAAAGCGGTATGGAGGGTACTATCATCGGCAAAGCTGTGTACTGGACATGAAGTTGCTTTCAACAGGTCGTTGATGTGAAGTAGAAATAGTGTTGGTGCGAGAATGGATCCTTGCGAACACCAGCATTTATGAGTAGAGTGTCAGATGAAATTCCATCGACCACTACATGGAGAGACCTGTTTGAGAGAAAACTAGCAAGCAGAGAACACAGCTGAGGGGGCAAGCCATAAGACGGAAGCTTGGCGAGGAGTCCCTGGTGCCAAACTCGATCGAACGCCTTGGAGATATCTAATGCCACAGCTAAAGTTTCTCCATATTTTTCAATAGATAGCTGCCATATATGTGAGACGTAAGCGAGCAGGTCACCAGTTGATCTCTGATGGCGGAAGCCATATTGCCTATCGTTGACAATTCCTGAGTCTTCCAGATATTTCATGAGCTCGATGTTGATGGCTTTTTCCATGACCTTTGAAATAATAGATAGCAGTGCGATAGGTCTGTAGTTGCTAGGTAGGGCCTTTTTGCCTTTTTTAGGGACTGGCTGTACTCTTGCAATTTTCCAATTGGACGGAAATACCCCCAAATTGTAAGAGTGGTTGAACAACTTGCAAAGAACAGGTGTTAGTTCGAGGGCACATTTCTTGAGAACAATCGGCGGGATTCCGTCAGATCCACAGGCTTTTTGGTGTTGAGACCCAGCAAAATCTTTCTGATAGTACGTTGGCGAAAGGTGATCTCGGGCATGTGACTGTCAATAGGTGTAATGTTCGGGGGTTGTTTTCACGATGAATCCAGAGTGGAATTTCCAGCAAATAGGTGCGCAAAGATATTGGCTTTTTCCTGGGCAGTCGTTGCTAGTGTTCCATATGCTGGAAAATACTGTTGACCCTCTAATCACTGAAATCGTCGAAGCGAATCCTAATGAATTCGATATAGATATTGTATTCCAACAAGATGGAGCACCACCACATTACCACGGACAAGTAAGAAACTATTTGGATAATACTTTCCCCGGTCGTTGGATTGGCCGTCGAGGTCCTGCGGAATGGCCAGCCCGCTCGCCAGATTTGACACCTGTAGACTTTTTTTTATGGGGCTATTTGAAGTTGAAGATGTACGAAACTGAACCTGCTTCAATATTGGATATACGGCAGAGAATAATAAATATTTGTAGAAATATCGACGTTACTGTGTTCGAAAATGTTCGGCGTGAAATATCGTATGGGCTGTTCTTATGTCAAGCAGTTCAAGGCAACCATTTCGAGCATCTTCTGAACTGAACTCAGCGTCTTTCCTCAAATTATGAAGTTAAACGTCGATGTATTCAGACAATTATTAAATGTTCCGCCATTTTGTAGTAGGTGAAGATATTGACTTTATATTCTAGGGTTGTGAAGTATTCGTCAGGAGCTTCAAAAGGATGTCTCACAAGACCCCCCTTTTAATTTCCTTTTTTTTTCCCAATCGCCATCTTCGAAAGTTTTATCTGTCAATTTTACTCCAAAATATAGTATTTATGCTTCCATTTTATTATTCCAAGTTTCAAGTTTTTGTGTTTACCCGTTTAAAAAATAAACGGGGGGCCATTGAAGAAAAGCACTGTATAGTCACTCTTTTTCCATACTGTATGAATAATCTTCGGTATGTCGAATAATATCTCTTTTTTCTCTTCTTAAGTCTCTTTTTTTTTCTTCTCAACTCTCTTCGAAGGTTCTCTTTTTCACTTTTTCTCTTGGCCACCCACGATACAGAAACATTTTGGGAAGGAACTGTATTCTTCTTCAAGATCCCAAGAGCCCGTCGTCTGTCTATAGACTCACTCAATCCTAGATTAGTCTGCACCAGTAGGTTACATTCATTTTCTCACGGAAAATGATAAACACTCATTCAGTACAACGGGATCGTTTTGTCCAAGAGTCACATTGAGGTACACAGCAACAATGATTTGAACTAGAATCACAAATTTTTTCACTCGAGGACGTACAATAGTCAACCGAATATTCACCAGGTAAACCAGAATTTCATTGAATGTCAACAATCACAAGAGATTCGACAAGTTTTAAGTGTACAATGGCTAAAATCATATAAACATTAATGTTTCGAAAAGTAAACAGTGTAAGTATGTATAGTTTGCAAAATCGACACCAGAGGGAGTATCCTTTATTTTGAATTCCCAATATACGAAACCAATGTTTTGCCTGAACTCATTCTGTCCTTTTTCACAGGTTCTCATATCATTCAATGGTCTCTTTCTCCCAACCAGTCCATATTATTGTGTCTATGAGTGACTCCCATAGAGTTTGATTTCGTAGATTTGTTTTCCGTTCTACCATTGTTTATCATCTTCGAAAACAAAATGTTCGTCGTACCAGATGAGATTTTAGAAACCATGGTATGTGATGTCTGCTACAAGATCCTCTCAGTTGGCCCCGTCAAGGTTTACCCAGACGGACAAACGAAATGCGGAAGATGTTCCCGACAAGGTGATGATGGGGTGATATCCATGTTCAATTCAATCGCCAGGCAAGCAGCCTTCAAGTGTGTAAACCGGTTTGACGGGTGTAGGCAACTGCTAACCTTTGCCGATGTTGCCGACCACGAATCTTCTTGCATGAGTGAGAAGAACGTTTGCCCGATACCCAGCAAACACACTTGTTACATTTACATAAATGTCACATAAAATTAAGGGAACATATTTATGTAAAATAGTTACGTAAATACTCCATCATATTTCTAAGATACTTAAAACCACAGATTTACGTAAAAAGTTTATGTAAGTATGTTGTAGCTAATACGTAAAAACTTACGGTCAATATAGTATCTTCTGTTTTACTTAACTGCTACGTCAAGTTGTTACTTCAATATTAGATTGGCAATACTGCAGAAGGTTCAATGTCTGATTTATGTTGGTAACATCCAGATTCTTTGACAAATGACAATTTCTCAGTGTTGAGTGTTTTAGGTTTTAGCATTAGGCAAGGTAATGGCAGTTTTTAGTAAGACATTTTGTTTATTTGGCGTCTGTTAATTGTGTTATTTCGAAAATTGTATGATATATATATATTATCACCACACTGTGAAACTAAGTAGGTAAATCTTTGATTAAGACAGAATGCCCTACCCCAACCTTTCTAAGAGACAGCAGAGAAGAATTTGATCAAATAATGAAAGTCCAAATCAAGTATCAAATAATGAAAGTTCCCCAAAAGGAGGTAGTAACGCTGAAGAACTTCAGTTAGAAAATGACGATGTGAAAACTTCTTTGGTAAGTTATATTAAAAATTCCTAATTCGCTGCACTTTTTCTTTCATTCAATTCATTACAGCACACACTTCGAAAAATAGAAAGAATTTTCAATTCACAGTCAACTTTGGAAGATAAATCTTTCTAACTTTCAATTAATTTTTTTATTGGTGGAATCAGCGACCTATCATTCCACTATGACGAAACTCAGGGAGATTGAAAAATGTTATCAGAGAAATTTATACATTCTTTCAAGGAATCATTTTCCCAAATTCTGTGGGCACCTTATGAAATGAACCCATATTTGGCTTTTATTTCATTTATCTGAATATACTTACATTTTAGGCCCATCTCTTCAAATCTTTGGGTGGTAAAGATGCAAAAGATCATCTGTATAGATGCCTTGGCCAATTATTTACCAATGAGTTGGCTATACGTTCCTGGTTCGGACAAAGGGGAATTACAAAGCCAAAGACTTGTATTCCATAAAAATATTAACAGGTAATATATTTTAAACTTTGGTTGCCAAAATCATTATTATTAATATTTTCAGAGAGTATTAATAATAGCAATCATCCTGATGTATCATATTGTACATAGATAAACATGCAGGGAAATGGTTCCGATTAAGCCCAAAGGCTCAATAGAGAAATCAAGAAAAAAATGCAGAAAGCCAATGAATAATGATCATTGACAGAAGAAAAGAAGCAATTATTTTGTTTTATTTCTAATGCCAAAATAAATTGTGATTTTAGCAATCGAGAAATTAAATAATTTATTTTTATACTGAACTTTTATTTTCTCCATTGTGACCTGGCAGTATGAAATTATCAATATAGAATTACATGCAAAGTCTTATGCTATCCTGTATTTCTTGTTTTTCACAAAAGTAATTGAAATTTACTGTCAAAACTAAACAGACAATTTACAAATAATACTCATATTATCATGTTTATGTACCATATATCACAAGTAGATAAGTAGTCTTTGTGGTGGTTATCTACATGGAGACTGGATGGACGCTGTGTTGCAACAATCAAAATTGTACAAATAACCCTTCACCACACCAACTCACTTTACACCTACATGCACATTTAGATAACTTATCATCAGTAGATAATCTACACTGTAGATTATAGTTATCAAGATGTGCATATAATAGGTCTAAAGTGAGTAGTGGTGAAGCGGTTATTTGTACAATTTTTGATAGTGATCATCTACATAGCAATGATGTAAAAGCTACATAACATATAGTGTATGTTATGTAATATTTATGTCTGTTTGTTACATTCGTTATGTAATATTTATATAATCAAATAATATAAAATATATGTGAAGTAGTTACATCATAGTTATGTAAAAGTTACATAACATCTAATGTATATTATGTCACATTGTGACATAATATTTACTTAATAAAATTATATAAAATATATGTAAAGTAGTTACATTAGTGTTATGTAAAAATGAGGTTGTATTTGTGGCGGACATTTCGCCATAACAGTGACATAAATTCTACATAACATAGTTACGTAACAAGTAATATTACTTATGTAACATACATGTCAATTTTACATAATTGTGTTTGCTGGGTATGCTCGGGAACCACAGATGTACCCACGTTTTTGATGGTGAAACACTTCAAAGAGCATCACGGTGATTGCTACCTGAAGACACCGTTACTCAGTTTGGATCTATCTCAGTTCAACACCAAAACCTGCTTGTATAAAGAGAAAGACAATCTCCTATTCATCCGGTGGACTCCATCGAATTGAATACGTTTTACATGGGCGAACTAACGAGAGCTGATAAAATGATACACGAATTAAGGGTTCTTTATATAAGTGATGGACCATACAATTATCAGACCTCAATAAAGGAATATAATGCGTATAATTATAAAAACTCGAAAGGATTTCTACTAGCCAAGCCACAAACCGAGTTAGATATATTAAGTTGTCCGACACCTAACTTGAATGAGCAAATTTCTTCGGCCGATTATTTTCTGTGGTCAGAGAAACGAATTTGTCTACCGAGAATCGTTTCAGCTTATCAACATTTCGATAACAGAACTTACTTCGTATTTAATGGTAGGAGTAAACTGATGCCTTATTGCCATAATTGTTCGTTTCCAATGGAAAGGCGGTACCATGTTTTGAAAATCGCACCGACAGCGTATCAGGAAATATGTGAAAAATGCGAGAAATATTACAAACAAATACTTTCGAAGTTCGATTTTGTCGTGTTAAAATACTTAACGAAAATTACAAATTCCATTCTATACTCGTGTATATGGCGTTATTGGGGTTGCCCTAGCAATAAATGCTATGAAGAATTAGCAGGACATGAAAATTTTTGTCCATATCAACCTCCTCAGGCTTGTCCTGTACTCCAGTGCACCTGCAAGGGAAAGCTTCTTGATTTGGTAAGCATTTTGAAGCGAGCCACGCATTAGCTAAAATAATTCTGTTGCCAGAAAATAAACTGAGTGAATTAGTCCAGAAAGAGGGGCAGCCACATATCTATATTTGGGCACAGCATGCTTTTGTTGCTCTGAGAATAGATAAGTACAGTAATGAATACCAGGTGAACATTCTTCCATGTGACACAAATTATGATGCTTCCAAGTTCATTCCAAAAGCTTTAATAGTTTCATCATCTAATTATGTGTCCAAGTATGACTCTATAGTAACGCCAGGAAAATATTCCACAATTTCTCATAAGCATGTTGAAGCCTATTATATTAAATGTTATGTGGAGAAAAAATTGTGAGAGTTGACAATTCTTCTCAACTTATGTTCTCAATGGGTATTAATTTATTTCATACTCTATAATTACTGAAATAAAGCCTCAATAGCACTTTGCATTATTATTAATATTTATATGTTGTCCTACTGTCGGCCAATAAATGTTTGTTGAATATTGAGTGGCGATTAGAGACGAGATAAAGGCTATATTCACAGATACTGCTATATATCAAAATGTATACAGGGTGTCCCTGGACTTCCTCTTTTCCTCTCGGGAATGTATAGATGGGTCAAAATATCACCAGTACTTCATATAACTTTTGTTCCTAAAAGCCTTCGTTACCAAGTTACGGGCCCTCAAAGTTACAAAAGGAAAAATGTTTTTCTTTGATAACTTTCAAAGTGAATATTCAAAATCATCTAAATTTTGGTGATTGACTAAACAAATGAATTCCTTCGATGAGCTTTCATGCAGGAGTCAGTTGTTTTGCTACAAAGTCAGGAACGGACTACCCCCCATGGTCCACACTCCAAAACTTTGAAATGACTGGGATTTGTCAATGTTTTAACAAAACAAGGTTACCTGGACAATTTCCTGAATAAAAGTACTCGTGTGAAAAGTCGATCGGAGCAACGATTCTTAATAAAAATGCAGTTTTACTCGGCGACATCAAACCTGATCGTCCACCATTATTTGAAATGAAAAAATTTCACAGTAGAAATACTAATGCTAACGTTAATTCAACAACATTTATAACAGGGATAATACAAAATATGCTAAAATAAAGTAAACAAAAAGTACAGTACTTAGTTGAAAGTTTCATTTACAATGTAGATATTTTTTCAAATGAAATATCAAGTTATGTAGATTTGTGGTGTTTTTGAACTAACAAGCTACTCCACTATGAAATATCGAATTTAGTCCATATTTTGTATGTATGCGTGGAATAAGCACGTTTCGTGTTGTGTTATCTGAATCTCGTGAAACTCAACATTTGGATGTTGCAAATTCGTATTCACAGCTTAAATGTTGAGGAGTTTCACTGATAAGTATAATTTCATGGGAGAAAATATTTAACCCGAAGATCAATTCAGCTGAAAGAACGCACATCGGAAGACATAACTAATAAAAAGCAAAAGAATAAACTACAAAAACGGCTGCACATGAATAGGTGAAAAATATCTGGTGAATAAATTTGATCCATTTCTTCCACAGATGTTGACACAAACACCTTTTGTGAGGTAAACGTGTTTGCATGATAAACATTCGTTATGAACATTGTACCTATCATTTCTATTTTCATTACAAATTAATCTTTTCGAATAATGGTAGACATCTCAGGTTGGATGTCGTCGAACAAAAATGCATTTTTATCAAAAATCGTTGCTCCGATCGATTTTCCACACGAGTACTTTTATTCAGGAAATTGTCCAGGTAACTTTGCTTTGTTAAAACATATTGACAAATCCCAGTCATTTCAAAGTTTTGGGGTGTGGAACCATCGGGGATAGTCCGTTCCTGACTTTGTAGCAAAACAACTGACTCCTGCATGGAAGCTCATCGAAGGAATTCATTTGTTTAGTCAATCACCAAAATTTTGATGATTTTGAATATTCACTTTGAAAGTTTTCAAATAAAAACATTTTTCATTTTGTAACTTTGAGGGCCCGTAACTTGGTAACGAAGGCTTCTAGGAACAAAAGTTATATGAAGTACTGGTGATATTTTGACCCCATCTATACATTCCCGAGAGGAAAAGAGGATGTCCAGGGACACCCTGTATAAGTTTTTCATAAGCATCTTGTAAATATCAGTTGAGTTTGACGGGCTTTCACCCCGGTACGAATTGAAAAGTTTTTTTTAATATTCCAGAACGGTAAGAGTTAGAAAAAAAAAGTAGAACATACAATCTCCTATAAAAATACCCACTTTTTACCAAAACTGAAGAAGTATGGAGGGTTTTAAGATCAGGGGATGAAAACTAAAAAACAAATAAATAAATTTTCAATTTGTTTTTTCGTCAACTCTAAAAAATCTAATCAATTTAGTTAATGAAAAAGTTTTAATAATTTTTTTAATGGTCGATTTTATGATGGAATAACGTCAAAATATTATTATTTTTTGCACCATTCGATTCATTAATGAAATAAATGTGAAAGAAGTAACTGCAGATTCAATCACATTGTCCAGACCTATTGTCAGTTTGGAAGTGTGCAAATTACCTAGAAATCCTTCGCAAATCATCTTGAATGAATTCAAGATGAAAAATAATCGAGGAAAACGGGAAAAAGTATCAGATTCGTGATAAAAAAATAAATTGAGTGTCAAGCGTGAATTTAAGGAGGGGGGGGGGGTTAACAAAATGTTTAAATTGATGGAATGACCACCACATCTCTACTCAAATCTAAAACGTCGTGGCCGCTATTGTCGCTAGGCATGTTCTCATTAGTCTGGTCGAAAAGTGAGTTTCCTGCGAAAAATCGTCCACTAAAAATATGAGAGACGACTCATTCGAATCGGGATGTCATTCTGAGAAAGATGTGTTTTTCGATTTTTCCCACCTACAAAAATTTGCAATTTTTTTTTAAACAAAAACAAATGAAAAAAGCTTTAGTTTTTTTTGTAATAGTTCAAAAACTATTGATGATAGAGAAAATAAAAAACAGTTTCTTGAAGAGGAGGAAATTTTCCATGAAAAAGTTCCTACTCTCGGAATTCTATCTCAATTATTTATAATTTTAATTCAACGTCGAAAATAGGGCTCCGCGAGGACGTTAATGCAACTCTTCAGAGAAAAAAGCACATAAAATATTTTTTTATACTATTAAATATGAATGAAAAAAACATTTTATCATTTAAACACTTGAAATAATGTAATTTCGTTAGAAAAAAAAATTCATTGGATTTTGATAATGTGAGGTTATTGTTAATTAAGAGGTTTTTTTGAAACCGCCGAGTTTAATAAAAACCGAATTTTTTACAGAATTACTCTTTAATTTGTTTGCTTCCTGGGGCACATTTTAAAGTTACTCGATATCGAGTAAATATTGTCAATTTTTTTATTGATTTTCACATTATTATCAATTTTATGTTAGACGAAGGCATTTTCCAACGTTTAAAAAAATACGCTATAGTTTATAAATATTCATAACAAAGGGATAAGTTTAATATTTTTCAAAAATTGTTTTTTGCATTAGGTTTTAAGAGTTTATTAAGATTATAAAACAATTAAATTAATAATAAAAAAAATCTTAGTAGGTAGAGAATAACCAATTATTAATTTTAAAGAAAAAAAAATCTTAATATATCATTAAAATAATTAAAAAAAAAGTTTTTTTTCAATCATAATAAATTCTTAGCAACCTTACGCAAAAAACCAATTTTTGAAAAATATTCAACTTATCCATTAGATTATAAATATAAACTGCATATTTTTTCTAAACGTGGTAAAATGCCTTTGTCAATAATAAAACTGATAATAATGTGAAATATCAATTAAAAAATGGTGACAATATTTACTCAATTTTGTTAACTTTAGAAATTTATAATTAACAAAATAATCAATTTTTAAACAATTTTATAGCGTGATATTATTAAGTCACAGGCAAAATGTGTTCCAGGAAGCAAAAAAAAATTATGGAGTCATTCTGCGAACAACTATTCAGGTTTAAATAAAATCGGCAGTTCCAAAAAAATTACTTGATTAACCTCACATTATCAAAATTCAATGAAAACATTACTTTCCAACGAAATTACATTCTTTCAAGTGTTCAGCAAATACTACCATTTTTTTGTTTTTTTTTTTTTTAATCTTGTGATGCTAACATATTTCCCTTGATAAAAAAGTGTCTTTATATTTTGAATACCTTGTCTAGTGGGGCATCTGCGGAACGAAGTTTTTCTCCATTGAAGCGATTGAAAACTTGGCTGCGATCAACGATGCAACAGGAGCGGTTGGTTGGATTAGCTCTACTTCATGTTCATAGAGATGTGCATAAATGTTATTGAAATGTTTGCAAATAAGAAAGGATTTCATTTTGTGATATTTATTTTAATGAAAGATATTTTTTTTTGTATCTACTTATAAATATATGTATATATTTTTGTATTTTAATACGTTTTGTATTTTTGTTTGAATTTGAAAGAAAAAAAAATGTTTGTTGTACCTATAAGTAGAGGTATATAACTTGTTTATATCATTACCCCCCCCCCCAAGAAGAATTCCTAGATACGCTACTGTTGAGAGTGGCCCAGAGATTAAGAAATCTTTTGCTGCCATTACCAGGGTTGAAACGATTTAAATCAATTGATGATACATGATTTAAATCTCATGATTTTTCCAATTTATTTTTATTTATTAAGGGGTAGTCCCAATTACAATATATTGATGAACAAAAACAGTAATATAACCTAAAACTATCTTAGAACCTAGAATAAAATGAAATAAATAAAAAATAAACTAAAGAATACAAAATACCAACCTAATTTAAAAAATTAATTCTGATTTAATAACTCCATTTGAATTGCAGAATAAGTCAACTTGTTTAAATTTGTTACCATTTCTAAGCAGTCGAGTTATCGGGGAGAAAAACCCATAATTCGTAGAGTGGAAAGGTATTTTAAATGTCTCTTTGCCAACTCTAGTCTGCCTATTAGCATTCAACTCAATCAGTGATAAAATCTCCTGACATCAACTGCACCCTGCAAAATTTTATTTAAGAAACACATGTCAATCATGGTTCTACGATTTTCTAGAGTCAACAGATTCAATTGTTCCCGAATAAAGTTGTAAGAATAATCGCCCCTTTTCAGACCCAACTTGTATGCACATACCCTAAGGAATATATTTTGTACATATTCAATGTGTTTTTTATGAATGTCATAATATGGGCACCAGATTATTGAACCATACTCTAATAGCGACCTCACCAGTGAACAGTATAACAATTTTAGAGTTTCCAATCTGAAATCTTTACAAGTTCTAATGATGAAGCCCAACATCTTGAAGGATTTTGATATCATATACTCATTATGAGCTTTGAAGTTCAGTTCGGTATCAAACATTATTCCTAAGTCTTTTATAACTGATGTCCTTTCAATAGATGAGTTATTGATCTTATAATCATGGTAAACTGGATTATTAATCCTGAAGAATGTTTAAAATATTAAGGTCCATAGAATTAAGAACACACCAATCATAAAATTTGGATATATCTTCCTCTAAAAGTGTAATTTGTAGAAGCGATGGATTTAAATATTTTCATATCATCGGCAAATATGAGGAACTTACTATTTTTTATAACTGTACTGACATCATTGATGAATAAATCAAAAAGTAAAGGTCCACAGTGAGACCCCTGAGGATCCAGTAATAGCGGATGAAGTACAGTTTCCAACTTTTACAATATGGCATCTACATGATAGAAAATTCTGAATCCATTGCAATATTGATCCATGAAAGCCTAGAGAGGACAGTTTGGCGATGAGTAATTGATGATCGACTCTGTCGAACGCTTTAGAAAAGTCAGTATAAATAGAGTCAACCTGTAATCTGTTTTCCATAGTACTCAAAATATAGTTTTCATATACAAGAAGGTTTGAGATCGTTGATCTGTTAGTGACAAAACCGTGTTGTTGTGGAATTATGAGACTCTTGCACTCCCAAAACATTTGTTTTGTTACCAGATAATCCAATAGTTTGGGTATTTCGGATTGGGTACAAATCGCTCTATAATTTTCAATATTCTCTCTAGCCCCTGCTTTATAAATCGGTTTAAGAAAGCTCTGTTTCCAAATATCAGGAACAATTCCAGAATTCAGAGATAGATTGAAGATGTGAGTAAGAGGAGTTGCCAATATATAAATACAATTCTTTAAAAATACAGAAGGGACACAGTCTGGACCATGAGAAAACCTGGATGGTAAGAAGTTGACTCTATTAATGACATCAGTGACATTAATATTACATTTAACAAAATTGATTGATACATCAAAATTATAGTCAGGAATCAGCACATTGTCATGTGAAGTAAAGACTGATGAGAAATGGTTGGCAAAGAGACCTACAATACCATCTAGAGAGTTTTCATATTGGTTATTAAAGTGCATCGAGCTAGGTAGATCATAATTATTACGTTTATCATTGATAAACCTCCAGAATGATTTAGGATTCAGATATATGTTGTTTTCAGTATTTCTTATGTTTGTAACAAGCATCGCGGAGTTGTTTACATTTGTTGTTGGCTTCATTCACATCCAATATTTTCAGTTGATTCCAGTTAGAATCAGCGAAAAAAAAATTGATTTAAATTTGATTATTTTTTTTAATTAATAAAAATTATTACCACTGTATCTAAATAATGTTTATTTTAGTTAATTGTACAAAAAAAAATATTTTGCAGTTTTTATGTCTGCTTTTTTTGCATATAGCTCTATTCCCAGATTTTCCTTCAGTTTCATTAGATTTTTCTATAAAAATGTATCCACTTCTATGAAGAGTTGACATTGTTAGACTATTTGCAGATGTTTAGGTAACGTTTAGAAATTTAAAGCAGAAATCACCCTCGCTCTGCTTATTAGGCGGCCTGTTGAGTGTTCAACTGGATTCTATTTCTGTTGTTCCTTAATTAATAATCACTGAGAAATGGAGAAACTTCTATATTTCAGAAACTACAAATAATTCAATACAAGTGAAAATGTTTTTTAGTTATCAGATATGACAGCGTACTGACAAGTCCTTTCCTGGGTAACCAAATACAAAACGTTGTAGTCAGCCGGATGACACGAACCACTCACTGTACCCATGACCATCTAAGGCAACTAGCTGTATCACAAGGACACATGAACTTGCGAACATGAACATTCTTAGATCAGTGGACTGTATTGCATATTGAAATACTGGTCGTCGATCTTTATTGGAATTTGAAAAATTCGAAAAAGTAAAAAATTATTAATTAATAAAAAAATCGTGATAGTTTTTCAAAAAAATCATGTTTTTTTTCAACCCTGGCTATTACATAGGGGACTTGACGTCGAATAAAAAATATTTGAAATAATTATTGATATTTGGTGAAATAACACAAATATAAAAAAAAAATTGATTTTGGACCAATGTCTCGAGAACCTGCCCTGATATTCCCGATCCGCTTTATCCATTGGAAAGTACCCAAAAATGCCTAACTTTTTTCTTATTTAACCATTCGATGGTTCAAAAGTTACTAAATACAATTTTATTGAAAAAATGACCACCCTTTATATACTACTTGAAATTTGTTATGACAGTTGCATTGACTAAACATGCTCCACTGGGCCAAAAAGGTATCCCAAATATAAAGCTCAATTTGAATAATATCTAACAAACATATAGTTGAAAAAAGAAACATTCTCAATTGAATAGAAATATTTTTCTGTGAATTGAAAAATCCACCATAAAAATGTCCAGCGTGGCTTCAGCCGGGGAAGTAGTTGTTTTCTGTTAGACATTCACAAAAATGACTTCATTTTTATGATGGATTTTTCAATTCACAGAAAAATCTTTCTATTGAATTGAGAATGTTTCCCATTTCCAGAATAATCAATGAAAAGCTAGAATAATAAGGATTAGGCGTAGACTGCATAGATTTATTCAATTGCAGTATAACAAATGCCTTCTGAACCCAAACATACCATATTTTGCTATACTCTGGAAATGGTTTCAATAGATAAACTTCTGCATTCAAAATCATTTCATGCAATGGGGTGCTTTTTTTTTAAATGTCTTGCCAATTAGAGCGGCCTTACTCAGTAGATGCATTCAGGTACAGGACAGACCTGAGTGGGTTGATGTGGACACATACAGTGTCCGCTAAAAAGTATATACCATATGGGAAAAAAGTTTATCATTGGAGTATTGGAAAAAATATTCTGGGGAAAAGTTTGTGCATATGCAAATTGAAAAAAATTGCTATGAAAAGGCGAAAAGTGGGGTAAGATGGCAAGATATAAAAAAAAGTTATTTGGAAAAGTTACTTAGAATTCAATTTTATGCACATAAACGAAGTTTCAAGAGATAATTAAAAAAATTGAAATAGCTATTTTTTTTGGATTATTTTTTTTATCTATTTAAAAATATCAATTTTTTTTCTTATGAATAGCTTGACTATACTGAAACATTTGCATTTCAATGATAATGACAGAACTTTCTCATTTTCTCCTCACCAGAGGGCACTATATTTAAAAAATAGGATTTTGTCAGAACCCTTGCTGTTACATCGGTTCGTATCTAACAGTTATATCAGAATTCCACGACCATTGTGATGACATGACACTTCAAAAACATCGTGTTTTCTAGATTATAAACATGTTTCGATGATAATCGTGCATGAACATTTACTTTACAAAACGGAAAACTTTTAATTTATCGCACTATTAATCTAAAATAGAAATTTTGAATATTTTCATAGTTTTTTCAGCATTGATAGATGGCTAATTATTGGTGTTAGATATAAATGTATAACTCAATTCAAAATGATGAGATGTGGTCCTGAAGAGACATTCTATATAATAACAATTCATATCTCAATATGCCTTCCTTCTCTTTCTATACATGGTATATCTCTTTTCGAACGTTCAACAAAAAATTTGGAGAAATTTCTGCTGCACAATGACGGATAGTTTCTTCCAAGTGCTCAATATTTCGAGAAGGTCTTAATTTGTAAACAGTATTTTTTAAATAGCCCCACAGGAAAAAGTCACATGGGGTCAGGTCAGGTGAACGTGGCGGCCAAGGAATTTCTGAAAACCTACCTATCCACTTTCCAGGAATAGTGGTGTCCAGCCAATTCCTTATTGCCAAAGTACTATGGATGGGAGCCCCATCCTGTTGGAAATACATTTTTCACCGTCTAACGTGAAATTGTCTAATTCATCGTAGAAATCGTTCCTCAAAAAATCCAAGTGTTTCAGCATTCAAATTCCGACGAAAGAAAAATGGTGCAATTATTCTGTCATTAAAAATCCCGCACCAAACATTCACTTTGAATGAATATTGATCACGGGCTTCTACTGCAAAATGTGGATTCTCATCCGACCACCATCTACAATTTTGAGATGAAACACCATTTGAAGTAAAAGTAGACTCATCACTAAATAAAATGAATTTCGTAAATGATATATTTCCTTCAATTTGTCCCTGTAGCCAAAAGGAAAAATACAAGCGTGGATCGTAGTCTCTCTCCTTAAGCGTGTGAATAAATTTTAGTTTATAAGGCTTGAATTTGTTTTTTTTGAGCAATCTTCAGATATAAGTTAAAGATAAACCCAAATTCCCAGACAATTTACTAATTGACGTTCTTGGAGTTTCAACTACACTCTATATAACTTCAAACTGTGTTTCCTCAGCAGTAACCCAGTGCCTATGTTGTTTTCTGAATAAGTTTTCCACGGACCCAGTATTTTTGAACTTGGAAACAATTCCTTCCAACAGTTACATGTGAAATAATTTTATTGGTATGCCTGCGGCTTCTCTATAGCTTTTGTAATTTTCTCCCACAATCAAAACAATTTCGATCTTACCTAGACGTCTGTACCAAGACATAATCAGCCAAAAACTATGTATAAATATGGAGTTCTTACTTAGACTTTTGTTGCAATAAGTTTACATATTTTCTGTCAAATGAAATCCATGGCTATCTTGTGGAATATGAGTGAAATTTTGATGCAATACTTAAACACTGACTATTTTCAAGAGATCAACATTTCATGTTCTGGTGCATTTCATACTCAAGAAAGCATGTTTGGTGTACTACATTTTGATTTTGAGGAAAAGAAGAAATTTTACTATGCTCTTCTATTATAGAATCCTGATGTGATAAATAAGTAGGTAGGTATTTGTTTGAAAAGCACACGAAAGTATTTTGGAAAGTTAATTTTGTGACATAATTGAGGAATATGTTCACGGACACCGATGTAGATCACTGAATGAACCTGATTTCATTTCAGTATAGTTTATTTTCGATGTTTATATTTGCCAAAAAATTGAGAAAATATTCAGAATGAAATAGTGAGTCAAATTTAAGCGACTTATAATTTACATGTTTATGTGCGAAGTGAAATGCTCATCCACGATTATCATGGGAACTTGATTATAATCTGGAAAACACCATGTTTTTGGAGTGTCATGTCATCACAATTGTTGTGGAATTATGATTTAACTGTTAGATACGAACCGATGTAATAGCAAGGGTTCTGACAGAATCCTATTTTTTTAATATAGTGCCCTCTGGTGAGGAGAAAATGAGAAAGTTCTGTCATTATCATTGAAATGTAAATGTTTCAGTATAGTCAAGCTATTCATAAGAAAAAAAAATTATATTTTTAAATAGATGGGAATATATTTAAAAAAACAGCTATTTCCAATTTTCTTGAATTATCTCTTGAAACTTTGTTTATGTGCATGTGTATGTTGAATTAAAAATTTTTCAAATAACTTTTTTTGATATCTTGCCATCTTACCCCACTTTTTGTCTTTTCATAGCAATTTTTTTCAATTGTGGGATGGATGGTATGAACAATAATCTGTTAAAACAAACTGCGCTTTATGTATATGAGCCATTAGTATTTTTAATAAATCTGTCAGCTCAAAAAGGGATATTCCCAGAGAAGTTGAAATATGCTAGGGTATCACCCATCTACAAAAAAGGTGACCACACAGATCTGAACAACTATAGATCGATAAGCATTCTATCAAGTATCTCAAAACTGTTTGAACTGAATATGAAGAATCAGTTGACTAACTTTTTTAGCAAATTCAAACTACTCTCACCATCTCAGCATGGTTTTACCAGAAACAAGAGCACAGAGTCTGCTTTATGTGAACTCCATAGCAACATAATTAGACATCTGGACAACAACGAATATGTGATGAGCCTATTTCTCGATTTTTCACGAGCGTTCGACTGTGTTGATCATAGGCTGTTGGTTTCTAAGTTATCAAGATATGGTGTAAGAGGTCTTCCACTACAACTACTAATGTCTTATTTGACTGATCGAAAGCAGGTGGTGAGACTCAATGAAACGTGCAGTAGTCCTCTGAATATACTCCACGGAGTCCCACAAGGATCAATTCTGGGTCCCTTTCTTTATATAGTCTTTGCGAATGACCTAATAAGACATTTAAATAACAATCTCTGCACAGGCATACACACAATATGTTATGCTGCGACACAAATATCCTGGTAGTTGAGAGGGACTTGATTGCCCTGAAAAGTAAAGCCGAAAAAACATATGAATGTGTTCTGAAGTGGTCGGAAATGAATAACCTGAAATTAAACACCTCTAAAACCCATGCACTGCTATACACTTTACGTAGGCAAAATGTAAATTGTACTCTTTTGAAAACACTGACAATTCGTGAAATGTCAAAACGCGTAAGCTTGCTAGGTTTAACTATAGATGACAAATTGGCCTGGACTCCACATATAGACAACCTGTGCACTAAATTGAGAAAAATGTGTTACTCGCTAAGGTTTATGACGAATCATTGTAGTGAAAAGGTGCTACTGACCCTATACTATGCTAATTTCCATTCACACTTAAAATATGGTATTCTGAATTGGGGTAATTGTGCCTCAGCAAGCAGAGTTTTCATTCTGCAGAAATATGCTGTGAGGATTTTAAGTAAAATAAGCTCTAGGGACTCATGTAGGGATTCATTTAAGAAATTTAATATTTTAACTATGGCAGGAATATATATTTTAGAAACCTGTGTATACATTTTTAAAAATCAGAGTACCATGGCTGAACGTTCACATGATTACAATACAAGAAGTAAACACTTGTTATTACCACCACAACATCGTACTTCTCTGTTTCAACATAGTTATGTGGTAAATGGTTGTAAATTTTATAATAGATTGCCAGAAACTATAAAAGGTTGCAAAAATGTATTTACATTCAAAAAAATGACGAAAAGATTCATTATGGATGAAACTTGTTATTCTATTGACGAATTTTTCCACTAACTTAACTTTATTTTATCATGTACTATCCAATAATATTTATTGTTTTTATGATTTATGTAATCTTGAGTGTATGTACTTAGACATGTATCCGGTGACTTCTTTCAGATTTATTATTGTATCATGATGTCAAACAGAGATATTGTATCATGTGCAATTTTTATTAACTGAAATAAAGATATATTATTATTATTATTATTATTATACTAGCGATCACGTGACATGTGTCAAAATCGGACATGCACACACTTTTCCCAAGAATATTTTTTCCGATACTCCAATAATAAACTTTTTTCCCATATGGTACATACTTTTTGGCGGACACTGTATGATCATAAGCTTCTATTTCATTGAAGTGATACATCACTGAGCAACCCCTAAGACAAGAGTAGAAAATGGGATTTTCCAGGGAAAGTTTGAGTCATAGACAAATTAAAAATAAAGAGACTGTTTGAAACATTGGCGATCTTGACCACCAAGTTTTTGGTACGGCCAGTCGCGCATGGAGGCGCTGCCCGCAATCAACAGACGACTGACATGATAATTTTCCAATTTCGACATTTGTCAGAAAATGACAAACCACGTAATAATTTCAGAATTATTCTACTGTTGTCATCGAAAAATTAATTATAGAAATTATACTATGGACTTGAATTATGAACCCAACGTCGAAAATGGAATGTTTTGTTATTCGAGTTGACGCTGAAATTCCTCGAAATATTCTTTCTCAAGGTAAAATATAAGCTGCTTTTCACAAACTGATACTTATTTCCATCCATCAGTTGCAGACATTTTTTCACAAACTGATATATTTCCGTCCATCATTTTCCATTTCCTATCACCATTTGAGGAAGTACGAAGATTATCATCAAACTGGAGCATTTGTTAGGTATACCTACTCGTTCTCCTTTGTACTAATCAATGAACAAAACTATTGAAGGTTTGTTGTAAATGTAATATGTTTTTATTTTGGTTGATTTGATGATAAGACTGAAGAATATTTTAAATTTTGTTGTTTTTCGGAGTTTTATTATTGTTTTGTCTGTAATTGTACCTTGTCCTAGATACAATAAAATGTGTTTTTATAGTTATTAGTCTTGTTTTATAAGATCTTTAATTTTGTTCTTGATATCATTAAATAAAGATTTAACCACTTAACTAACTAACAGATTCTCTAATCGATTACTGTATATATTTATTGGTGATCGATTTGCCATTCCTGTATTTCATATGATACAACCATTCATATGGAATACAAGATATCAAATCGATCAACTTTTAAGAATATACCATATCAATCAATAATAACATTTGAAACCCACTTATTTCAATCGTCTTACAACTGTATTTGATTAGAGCCAGTTCTGAGATATCTCACTGATAAGGCAACTACTGACAGGTTGACACTTTATTTAGTTTTCTATGGTTTGAGTTCATTACCAGTCAAGAATTTATTTTTTTAGGTAGTTTATGGTACATTTCACACGATTCACATATTCCTTCTATACTGCAGATAACACTTGGAAAAATAAACTGCATTTTTCAACTGCAAAAGAACATTTGCGGCAATAAAGATAAAGTTTAATGTTGTCACTCAATATGATGCAACCAGATCTGAGTTATTTCCTGTATTTCTAAAACACATTTCTAAGCAGATCCTGCATTTCTTCTAATGGCGAACATTTGTCTTTCGAAGACATTCGTTCACTTACTTTTGGTACTGGGCACCTGAAGATATCTAAAGCCTCTAATAAATCAAGTTCCAAAACAAAAAACGCGATATCACCTTCTGGCCTCGTCAGTAGATGTTCTTCTTCAAGTCCATCATATCCGAAGGCAACACATTTCTTTGTGGGAGTCTTGAATTGTTGAAGTCCATAGTACACAGTGAATTTTTGTTTTATTCTGTCCGCTTTTTCCTGGTCACCCAGGAAAAATATATTCAAGCTTATAGTGTCCTTAGAAGTGTTCCTATACTTGACGAAAAACAATTGGTCCTTCTCTTTATACAAGCAGGTTTTTACGTCGAACTCGGATAACTTCAAACTGAATGAAGGCGTTTTCAAGTAACAGTCGCTGTGAAACTCTCTGAAATGTCTCACCAGCAAAAACGTAGGCACCTCTGTGTTTCCCGGACATATCGGGCACACGTACTTCTTACTTTTACACGAAGATTCATGCTCGGCAACTTGTGTATAAGTTAGCAGTTGCCTACACCCCTCAAAACGGTTCACACACTTGAATAAACCATGCTCAGCTATGTGGCCATATTGGGAAATCACACCACCATCTTCGTTTGCGGAACAACGTCCGCATTTCGTGGCTTTATTACGATACACTTTGACTGGCCCTACTGACAAGAACTTGTGGCAAGTGTCACACACCATGATATCCAATAGTTCTTCTGGTACTTGGAACATTTTCCAATGTTTCGGATAAAAACTATCTATATAGTTGCAGTGACACTTCTGTGGAATTTATTTTCAGATAAATATGCCGAAATGAGGATAACATTGATTAGATATGTGCTGAAACATCATCCTCATCAATAAATAATATGCTTATATTATATATTTATATTGGAGTATCTTCAACTTCTCATGATGCAACAAGCTGTGTTGTTGTTGTTGTATAATGTAATGGAATTTCCGACTGTGCTGAAGTTAGTTACAAAATGGTGCCAATTGGTGCTCCTCGGCATTTTCTTCTTATTTATAATTGTTCTTTATGGTTATGGCCTGGTTTTCTTTATCGTTCTACGCATAGATGGCGGGACTAGAATAGCCCGTAATTTCAAACATTCGTGAGATTTTTTTTAAGAATAAATTCATTGATCTAGCATCAATACAAACTGTCCCTGAAAAGAGCGCAGAGCTCTACAGCGGGGACATAGGGAAACTTTTAGACTAGAATAAGTAACATATACACAAAAAGATTGAATAAATTACGTTATTGATTGATCAATACAAAATCGTTCAATATTGCGAATTCAAAATTAGATGTTAGCGCCAGAGTGGCGAAAATTCAAACCAGACATACGTACTTTGTTTTCTCAGAGATTATACACTTGTGTTTGGAGTTTTTCTTAAAAATTTCCATTGGGTATTATTTTCCAGTTTTTTTGTGTAGTGTTATTCATATCAAGACTCTAGTGAAGTGGTGTATTTTAATCTTAAGACAATATCACTTGCAAAAACTCACTTTGGAGGCAAAGTATGTCCTAATTTGCTTGCAAAAGAAATCTTTTTTGGAGTTTCTGGACAGCTTAGTGAAGTCATGGGGAATTATTTTGGAGAAATGTTTCACATTATTTGGGAATGTTCGAATTGAAGATAAAACTAACAAAAACAGTTTTTTTTTTAATTTCATCTAAAAGAAACAAGATGGTGTGCAAATGTGTCTTTATCACCTAGATATGCATATACAGTCACTATTTTTCCATACTGTATGAATAATTTTCGGTATGTTGAATAATATATCTTTTTTCTCTTCTTAACTGTCTTTTTTTCTCCTCTACTAGGTTTGAAGGTTCTCTTTTTCACTTTTTTTCTTTCCCACACACGATACAGGAACATTTTGGGAAGGAACTGTATTCTTTTTCAAGATCCCAAGAGCTCGTCGTCTGTCAATAGACTCACTCAATCCTAGATTAGTCTGCAACAGTACGTTACCTTAATTTTCTCACGGAAAATGATCAAAACTTATTTTAGTACAACGGGATCGATTTGCCTAAGATTCACATCAATGATGATTTGAACTAGAATCACTAATTTTTTTTACTCGAGTACGTACAAAAGTCAACAGAATATTCACCAGGTAAACCAGAATTTCATTGAATGTCAAAAATCACAAGAGATTCGACAAATTTTGAGTGTACAATGGCTAAAATCATATAAACTTAGCGAGTTACGAAAAGTAAACAATGTATCCTTGTCACCTAGATATAGATATATAGTCACTCTCTTTCCATATTGTATGAATAATTTCCGGTATGTTGAATAATATCTCTTTTTCCTCTTCTCAACTGTATTTTCTTTCATCTCAACTCTCTTTGAAGGTTCTTTTTAACTTTTTTCTTGGCCACAGACGATACAGGAAGATTTTGGAAAGGGACTGTATTCTTCTTCAAGAGTCCATCGTCTGGCTATAGACTTGCTCAATCCTAGATTAGTCTGCACCAGAACGTTACGTTCATTCTCACGGAAAATCACTCACTGATACCCCTGATACCTCGCCAGACTGTTCACCACATTACAACTGAGTGCCCCCTCGCAGCATATGGAGGAGAGGAGAGTGACTTCTTTGAGGCCACCGACTCTGTGCTGGACTGGATTAATGGCCTTGATTTTAAAATTTAATTTTTAATCGTGCTGCACATAGAATTTTATTAAGGTGTTTGTACTATTGTATCCTCTGTCATATTATGTGAATTTGTATTTGTGACATTTCTCTCAAGAACTAAATCCATGTAAGCCATACGCTAAATAAATAAACGGAAAATGTTGAAAACTTAATGCAGTACAACGGTATCGTTTTGCCAAGAGTCACCAATTGAGGTACACAACAATGATTTGAACCACTAATTTTTTCACTCGAGGTCCTACAATAGTCAACAGAACATTCACCAGGTAAACAAGAATTTCATTAAATGTCAACAATCACAAGAGATTCGACAAGTTTCAGGTATACAATGGCTAAAATCATATAAACATTAATGTTTCGAAAAGATAAACAATGTACTTATGTGTAGTTTCAAAAATCGACACCAGAGGGAGTATCCCTTATTTTGAATTCCCAATTGGGATGAGATGTCTATAAACACTAATGTTTTCACTAATTCGATATTTTTTACTACTTTGAACTTCACTTGAATTACTTCCCCCAAACACTAGCGCCAGTTGTGGTTGTTTAAGGAATTTTTCATTGGCAATATTATTTCTTACAACCCAAACGGAATCAGCTCTGGTGGGTCTTTTGAACGTCGGCCCTGAAATTCTAGTAATAGTGATAGGAGACCCCGATTCAAATATATGGGGCATGCGCTGGTCATTCTCAGCACATTCGCCACAATTTAGTAATAACTCCCATTTCATGTGGATGAATTAACCGAGTTTTTCTCCCTTAGTCTTTTGTAGCAATATGGACTAAAAAGTTAAAAATAAAATTATAGTTTAAAAAACAAGCTTATTTAGCGATACGGACTAAAAAGTTGAAAACAATAAAGTGATTGACCAAAAAATGTTCTCTTATGTAAAAAAGCGTGGGTTGCTGATATCTGAATATCATTATGAAAAGTCAGTAAAGAGAAAATTTTTTGGCCAATGACTTTATTCTTATTATTTTCAACTTTTTAGTCCTTATTGCTATATAAGCGTGTATTTTTTTTTTGAATTGTTTAGTTAATAGTGGGATGAAGAAAAATACTATAATTTAAAAAGGCAGTTCTCTATCCTGTGTAGAAACAAAGCCTACAGCTCGACAAAGATTGCAATCAGGAGACGAATCAAAAGCAAGAAAAAACATTTTGGTATATACATTAACATAGTAGATGGCATAAAAATTGTAGTGTGTAAGTGCATGTTTCTGAATACATTAGGCATATCGCAGTCTGTAGTGAAGACAGCTTTAGCAAAACGCCAGGAAGGAGGCATATAGCTATTGCTGATAAGAGTAATATAACTCCGCAGCATGTAATCGATTCAGTTGTATCACATATGTCTTCATTCGCTAAATATGAAAGCCACTACGATCGTGAAAGGTCGATAAAGCATATTCAGGTCCCCAGTTGTCAGTTCAGCAAATGTATACGCTCTGAAAACCACGTTCATCTAGACAATGTCGCAAAACTTTGGTTGTATCGGGATATTTTTAATAAAAAATGTAATCTCACTTTCTAACCACCAGAAGTAGACACATGTGATACGCATGATTTATTTTTAGCACAGTTAAAGACAGCAGTACATAAAACTGATACAGAACATATTAAAAATGAAAGAAATTTATAACTGGAAGATGCAGAAGGTAGGTACAATTTAAAATCACCAGACACAAAAGAAACTAAGGAAAATTGTAAACATGAGGTACTTACAGCAGCATTATGATGTGCTTTTATTTCTTTCTGAATAAATATCTACAGCTAAAAACGCTTGATCAAACATTTCTTTTAAAAGGACATAGAAAAACAGCGGAAGAAAACCCCTACAATGACAGTTGTAACTCCGTGGGATTGGCAGCAATTTATTCGCCAATGTTCTTCGAAATATAAAGTTATAAACTTGGAATTAACTGACTTCAAAAATGTTGACCAATTATATTCCGTTCCAAGAGGTTCTTGAAATGCTGCACCTTTCGTTGCTCGAAAAATCAATAGTAATAAACAGCCATTCCTATTATCTAAAGCAGTTCACTTGCAGTATAGAAAAGAGCAGTTAGGCATACTGTACTACAAAACATCATTTCAAGCAGTTAATTTCGAGGAAGTAGATTTAAGAAGAAAGGTAAGAACTGAACTTACCGTACCGACGGATCTACAGCAAATAAATCAAAGGCTAGTTCCTATTTCAACAACAAAATATACCGATATTATGGATTTGCTCCCTTTTGTACCATCAGAGTTTCACCAGTACTATATAGAAGCTTACCATATGCTCCAAATCGGAACGATTATCCAGAAGGAGATACCGATTAATAAAATTCAAACTTTGTTCATGCTAATATTTCAAAAATATTATTTTTATGTTCGTTTTACTTGTTGTTTAAACTTTTTTCATTCTGAATAAATAAAGTTAGTTCTTTTCTCTTCGTTTTACTTATTGTTAATAACGATATGTGACTCAAGATTTTCAGGAAAAATAAACGAAACTCCGAAGCATGTCCATTTTAGAATATTGCAAACATTTATAATTGGTGGATTTTAGTACTCTACTAATACTATTATTTACCTAGAAAAAAAAATCATTTAAATCTATAATAATTCTAATCATTCACCAAAAACCGTTAATTCGTTTTCCTGTAAAATGAATAAATTGGACTTAGGACAGTATGCTTCCGATATACAGATTGATAATATCATTAACTGTGTAGTGGACAACGAGATATCTGATCACAGAAATATTCTGGTGGAGTTTGGTTTCTTGCTAAAACTCCTTTTCAGAGATCACACACAAAAAATTACTGTACCAATACGATGTAAATTGTCTAATGGAAATGAATAAATGATTAAAACAAAAAATAATTTAAAAAATAAAAACAAGCTTTTATTTCACCATAGACTAAAAAGTAAAAAACTATTTCTTATGTAGTTATAAGGTAATAATGGCAAGTAACAAAAAGTCAATTATATTAAAACTAAAAAAAAACACTAGTCACATTAAATATTGGGATTTTTTTGGATTCATGAGAAATTCCCAGAGCAACTTGGACTATGCAAATGTTTAATTTTATTCATTTCTAAAACAAAATTTCAATAATAAATCAGGGTCATCGTAATAAAAATCGAAAGAATCTTCTATTGTTATTAATATAGAATTATGTTTTAATGGATTGTCTGATAAAAATATTTGGCCTATCGGCTCAAGCTTCATAGCATTGTTTGCACTGCATGGAAGAATATTCAATGAATACGACTGTTTACCCAAAAATGAAGAAAACACAACATAATTTAGTTGTACAATAATAAAGGCCTCCTGAACCCAAACATAAAATTTTCTACAATCACTTGGAAATGGTTTCAATATAGAAACTTCTGCATTTAAAATCATTTGTTCCTCTGGATGCATTTTTTCGAAATGTCTTGCCAAATCCAGCAGCTGTCCTTTTTGGGTGCATTGGGGTACAGGGCAGGCCTGAGTGGGTTGATATGGACACATGAGTTCATGACTTTCTATTTCATCGAAGCGATTCATCACAGAGCAACCCCAAAGACAAGAGTAGAAAATGGGATTTTCCAGAGGAAGTTTGAGTTCATTGGTGGTTATTAATTTAATTTTTGAATGTAGTTTATAGTACGTTTCACATATTTCACATATTCCTTGATATACTGCAGGTGTCACTTGAAAAAGCTTGCCCTTTTCTACTGCAGAATAACAATGGTAGCAATAAAGTTGGAGTTTTATGTCATTTTTCAACATGACGCAGCCCAAATCGAAATTATTCCCTGTATTTCCAGAGCTCTGGGACATCGAAACATTTCTTGGCAGACCCAATTTTTTCGCTGATGGCAGACATTTGTCTTTCTGAGACATTTGTTCAATTACTTTTGGCACAGGGAATCTGAAGATATCTAAAGCCTCTGATAAATCAAGTTCGAAAACAACACAGGCTATATCACCTTCGGGCTTCGTCAGTAGAAGTTCTTCTTCAGGAGCATCATATCCAAAGGCAACACATTTGCTAGTCGTCTTGAGTTTCTGAATTCCATGGTATACAATGAATTTTTGTTTTATTCTGTCCGCTTTTTCCTGGCCGCCCAGGCAAAATATATTCAAGCATATAGTGTCCTTAGATGTGTTCCTATACTTGACGAAAAACAATTGGTCCTTCTCTTTATATAAGTAGGTTTTGGCGTTGACCTCGCATAGCTTCAAACTGAATGAAGGCGTTTTCAAGTAACAGTCGCTGTGAAACTCTCTGAAATGTCTCACCAGCAAAAACGTAGGAACCTCTGTGTTTCCCGGACATATCGGGCACACGTACTTCTTACTTTTACACGAAGATTCATGCTCGGCAACTTGTGTATAAGTTAGCAGTTGCCTACACCCATCAAAACGGTTCACACACTTGAATAAACCATGCTCAGCTATGTGGCCATATTGGGAAATCACACCGCCGTCTTCGTTTGCGGAACAACGCCCGCATTTCGTGGCTTTATCACGATACACTTTGACCGGACCTACTGACAAGTACTTGTGGCAAGAGTCACACACCAGGATATCCAATAGTTCGTCTGGTACTTGGAACATTTTGCAATGCTTCGGAGAAAAACTATCTGAACAAATATCAAATCTACAGAGCTGCGGTGGAGTTTATTTTCAGGTAAATGGGCCGAGATAAGGATAATATTGATTAGATTAGATATATAGAAAAAAAAGTGATCAATTCCGCAATTCTTGCTTTTCATATTTTGGGTCTTCCCCCCCTGGAAGTAAAAAAGTTCCAAATTTTTCCCAACACCTTACCGCGATTTTGTTATTCTGGCTCTAAAATAAACTTTTCCTTGAAAAATTGCATAATACAAATTTCAGACAAAACGACATTATGGTAAGTTTTCTCCCCAAAAAAAAATTTAGACTTTTTTTATAAATGCTATACATTTGCAAAATCCAATGAAATCACAATTTGTATCAATTACTCATCCAAGTTATCTTCCTTGCACTTAGCCGTATACAAACAATACCCAAAAACTCCACCCAATCTCACTTTCGCGTATTTTGAACCGTATATAAATATTTATTTCGAAATATTACGCATGTTATCTCATTCAAAGCGATAGCCTAACATCAACGATTAAAACATGCTAGCAAAATACACGAAACGACTGAGTTCTCTCAAAAATGTTATCAAACGCAACATAAGCGGAGCAAACTTGATTTCAATAAACGTGAACGATAGTACAGGGATAGCCACTTTGAGCCTTCAGAAACAACCGGTAAACGCTTTGGATTTGCCCGTTTTGGAGGAGTTTTCCCAAACTCTTTCTAACCTAGAAAATGAAAAAGTCAAGGGACTTATCGTGACGGCAAATAAAGACGGTGAGTATTGGTCATATTACTGTAAACTTTTGAGAAATAACTCTTTCAAGCACCGCCTGTCCCTGAAATCAATTCCCAGGTCACTAATTTGGTTCTATAATCCTTGCGGTTACTCTCGTTTACGCTTTTTCCGAAGTTTCTTGAATTTTTCCATATAAATACACGCGTAGAAAAACTACTTCTACATACTATTTTGAGTTCTACGAACGTTTTGTTTGCACAACTTGTGACTTCAATCGTAGTATTTTAAAAGTATTCTGCTTGTTTTAACTTTCAATGTAGGCATGTACCAGAACCATGTTTTGTTTTATTAGAATATCAAATTAAAAATACAAACAAAATAAAATGATGTGTGTTACAACAAAGAAAAAGACAACAAGAACGGAGTTATAAAAACTGCTCGAAATGACCGCCTCCAACCATTAGACAGGAATCAAGTCTTCGTCTCATAGACTGGCGCAAACGTTGAAATATTCCTGGTGTGTATTGGATTGTCTCGCAGGCTGCAATGATGCGATTCCTTAAATCATTCACACATTCAATGGGGGGACTTCTCAGGTGACCCCAGATGCAAAAGTCCAAGTGGTTTAAGTCTGGAGATCTGGGAGGCCAAGGTTGAGGTCCTGCTCTGCCTATCCAACGATTTGGATACACGTCGTCCAAATACTGACGAGCAGTTATGCTGAAATGGACAGGCGTACCATCGTGCATAAACCACATTCGTGGTCGATTAGCTAGTGGAACATTTTCAAGTAAAATGGGAAGCTGCTCCTGTAGAAAATTTGTATAGGTTGCATCAGTTAGCCTTAATGGTAGAAACTACGGTCCAATAATATTTTCGCCACCAATTCCGATCCACACGTTAAGTGGAAATTCATATTGATACCGACCTTCTTGAATTGCATGTGGATTATCTTCGGCCCATAGATGGTTGTTATGGAAATTTGTAATCCCTTGCCTTGAAAAGTTGTATTCGTCAGTGAATATTACGTTTTCTAAAATTTGAGCATTTTGGGTAATCAGTCTCCATTGACAAAAGTCTACTCGATGGGGAAAATCTCGCCGCTAAAATGCCTGGACTCTTTGAATATGGTAAGGATACAATTGGTGATCCTTTAGAATTTTCTAGAATAGTTTATTGCTAACATTAAGTGTGTTAGCAATTTGTCTTACCTGTACTTAATTCCGGACTATCTTCAATCATATTGACAACCTCTTCTTCCAGTACCTCTTTCACAGAGACGTTGGTGAAGACGTGCTAAAATTGTGTGATGAGGTATCAGGCGCTGAGGATACATCTCTGCATAGAGCCGTCTAGCTTCCAAAGAATTTCCATTGGCACGACCATACATAAAATGTATATCGGCCATTTCAGCGTTAGTGTAATTATTCATATTAAAGATTCAAAAGACACAATTGAACTTTCAATTACCACATAGAAATCAAAGCGACTTGACAGCCACCTACTAGATTTTTTCGATTTTAAAATACTATGATTGAAGTCACAAGTTGTGCAAACAAAACGTGGCAGCCACCTACTAGATTTTTTCGATTCCATTTACAGAAGATCCGTTCATGCACAATATTGTATTTTATTTTTTTATTAGGAAACTATTACTTTTACGGACACAACACAAGAGTTAAAAAAGTTTTGCAATGAATCGTTCTTTTCAACACATATTTTAATTGAGAAATTTTGTTCCATTAAAAAGTTATGGTAAAAAATGCAATAGGGGTTGCATGTTTCACCCCTTTAAAAGATCACAACAAAATTAAAAAAATATTCATTTTTTTTTCTCATTTTTGGAAGCGTGTAACTTTTCAAGGAAAGGCCTAAGAGCTCTGTTTACATGAAAGACCTCCTTTAATTTTCGAGAAGAAATCACCCCCTAAAAACTTTCGCACGTATTTGGTAACACCCTGTATACAAATGTGAAGTTAAATAAAAGCTTGAAAAATGTTAATTTGAAAAATAAAAGAACCCGACTGCGTAAAAAGTGAACTTTAAAAAAGATGAAAACAAGAGGACCAGAAAATATTGTCAGAAAATTATGTTTCAAGAGGTTAACTATTAAACAATCTCACGCAGTCGGAGGCATCTTCTTCAATTTAACAATGAAGATATATTATTGCCTCCGACTGCGTGAGATTGTTTACAGTATTAGTTTAATTAAACATAATTTTCTGACGATCTTTTTCTGTTTTTTTTTTATTTTAAACTTTTTAGTTGGGATTATAAAACGGTAATAATCTAAAGTCATTATTTAAATAAACTTTTTTTATTTTACACTTTTTAGTTAGGATTATAAGACGGTAAATTTTTTGTGGGTGATTGGCTATTATAACTATGATGAATTTGATCTCTAACGTGTTGCAATCGTTTCTGTCGCGATGCCGGAGACTGAGTTTCGCGACGTGCACTTTCTTGTCGGGCTTTTTTGGTTTTACGAGAAAGATTTGCACACGACCGACGACGTTTTCGAGCTCGTAACATTGTAAGTTATACAGTGCTTTTCTTTAACCCCCCCCCCTTTTATTATCTGAATGGATCAACTCAAAAAATTGAAACTTGGGATAATTAAATTGATGCATGAATACTATATTTTGGAGTAAAATTGACAATGAAACTTTCAAGATGGCGAATGGGCGACATATGGAAAAAAAATTGAGAGGGGAGATCTTGTGACCCTTTTGAAGCTCCTGACGAATAGTTCACAACCCTGGAATATAAAGTCAATATCTTCACCTACTACAAAATGGCGGAACATTTAATAATTGCCTGAATACATCGACGTTTAAATTCATAATTTGAGGAAAGAAGCTAATTTCAGTTCAGAAGATGCTCGAAATAGTTGCCTTGGACTGCTTGACATAAGAACAGCCTATCCGATATTTCAGTTTCGTACACCTTTTGCTTCAAATAGCCCCATAAAAAAGTCTACAGGTGTTAAATCTGGCGAGCGGGCTGGCCATTCCGTAGGACCTCGACGGCCAATCCAACGACCGGGGAAACTATTATCCAAATAGTTCCTTACTTGTCCCTAGTAATGTGGTGGTGCCCCATCTTGTTGTAATACAATACCCATATCGAATTCATTAGCATTCGCTTCGACGATTTCGGTGATTAGAGGGTCAACAGTATTTTCCAGCATATTCAAATACAGTTCCCCTGTTAAATTTTGTTCAATGAATAGAGGTCCTACAATATGGTATCCCAATATTCCTGCCCAGACGTTAATTTTTTCTGGATATTGAGTATGAGTTTCCCGAAGAATGAGAGGGTTGGTGTCACTCCAATAACGGCAATTTTGTCTGTGAACCTTGCCGTTGAGATAAAATGTAGATTCGTCACTGAAATAAATATTGTGGAGATAGGTAGGATGCCTTGCAATGGTTGCCGTCATAATTTCGCAGAATTCTGTTCTTCGATCAGGGTCATCTTCAGTTAACTGGTGTACCATTTTGATTTTGTATGGATGATACTTATTCTTCTTCAAAAGTCTCCACACAGTAGAAGGACACACCTCACAAACATTCGCGACGGAGGATTTACTAGCATCTCACCAATTATTTGAACTTGCTGTTCTTCCGGAATGGACGGATGACTTGGGGGCTTTTTGTTGTGTACACTACCGGTAGTTGTAAATTTGGTTACAAGTTCCCTTAAATATTTTCTACAGATAGGACGATTCGGGAAACGATCATTAAAAATTCTTTCGGTTTCGTGAAAGTTGCGCGTCGCACCGTAAATGAAAATCGCTTCGATTTTTTCTTCCAATGGACGAGAATTTACCATTTTAGAGATAGTTCACGTGGTACCTATTTACAAGTAAAACCGAAAACTAAATGAGAATATTTCAACTGAACAATGATGTTCGTTGTCGTACTGACATTTCTTGTCATTTTTTGTTTACACAAAAAATAACCTAACAAACCTTATCGGGTTGTTGAGATTGCCATATGGCAGAGAAAAACAAATATTCCTAGATGTATCGATATTAATGTGTTTGTATGCAGGTAATTCATCAAATGTTCCGCCATTTTGTAGTAGGTGAAGATATTGACTTTATATTCTAGGGTTGTGAAGTATTCGTCAGGAGCTTCAAAAGGATGTGTCACAAGACCCCCCTTTCAATTTAAATTTTTTTCCCAGATGGCGCCCAGTCGCCATCTTGAAAGTTTCATCTGTCAATTTTACTCCAAAATATAGTATTCATGCATCAATATCATTATCTCAAGTTTCAATTTTTTTAGTTGACCCGTCCAAAAAATAAAAGGGGGGGGGGACATTAAAGAAAAGCACTGCATAATACTCAGGTATGCAACACATAGATACAAACTCTCACCATGTGTACTGAATCATACACTAGCAAAGTACATGAACGATTTCACTTATAACAAATGAATATACTACAACAACAAAGTCGATGGATAATTTCAGTCACTAACAAGATACAGTCAAACTCGGTTATAACGAACTACCGAGGAAAGATTGTTCAATCAAGTGCCAATAATTTGCGAAATTTTACGACCGCAGTCGACCGGTGGGATTCCGCTATTTATCTGTTAGGGATTTGTTAGGTAGTGTTGTACGTGTTCAACTGCATTGTACCAATATCCTTACTACAAAAGCATGTAGGAAGGCTATTACATTGTCGGTTAAGCTGGCAATAATTAGAAAACTTTACAGTGGGTGCGCAAATGCACAAATTTGTCGGGATTATGGTCTCAAAAAATTAACAGTGTCAATTTACGTGAAAAAAAAATCTAACAGGATGCATATACTGCATATTTTCTTTATAACGAACCATTTCTAGTCATTAAGCCGTTCATTATAGTCGAGTTTGACTGTACTTAATTAAGTTTATATTAAAATATTCAAGTGATAGTGTATTAAAAATGAAACGAAAGCGAAATAGTAACTGAAACCGAAATAAACCAACTAACGAGCAAATTAACCAATTACTGATGTACCAAGCTGAACGCTGTTATAACTTTTTCATAATATGGCGCCTGGTTGTCGCCATATTAAATTTTGATTACTTTCATGTCCTTAGTGACACTCGCAAGATTAAGACAATTCGATTGACGTAAGAATCATGAAAATCGGCCACAAAGGAACAAACCTACAACATGATAAACACATTACCCTCCTTTGCATCGCGCAGTCGCGTTGAAACGGTCTTTACTTCCAAATATACCATTTACTATCACCACAAATAAAACTCTTTAAAACGTTAGCACTTATTATTCATAAACCCCCTGCGATAGTCTCTACTCTCAATATTATTAGTCTCAGCACAAAATCAATCTACGTTCATTTCGATGAACTCTTTAGGGTTCACCTGCTAACGATAATTGGACCGGACGGGATTTATCCAGCACTATTACGGATGGGATCAGAACTACTGCACGGTAGGTTCTGTGAAATATTCAGGGGCAGCTTGGCTTTTGGGCATATACCTACTAAAAAGCCATGAAGGAGTATTAGGGCAATTTTCATACCACAACCTGGAATAACTGGACAGGAAATGGCAAAGTTCTTCAGGCCAATTAGTCTCATGTCCTTTAAACTGAAGGCTCTAGATAAGCTGGTGGATAGGAGAATGGAGAACACGCTCAAAAATAAAGAAGGACTGATAGTGGTCTTTCTAGATATAGGAGCTTTCAACAGTACTTCTATAGTTTCAATCATCATGTCTCTTAGACTAATAGGAGACGAGCAATATTGCATGGCCTGGAAAGACTCAATGCTTTTTCACAACTGAACACTCACTCGTCTGTTTGCCCTGAATTCGATACAGATCAATTTCTGACCCAGAGCTTGTACAGACATTACATGTGCTACAATAATGTATGTGCTGATAACCGTACCCTGTATTGTTTCAGGTATTTTCAGCGGTGGATTGGACATACTGGAAATATACAAGTCTGACCATGAGAGGATGGAACGATTCTGGGATTTGGTCCGACGAACATGGATGAAATTATATAACACCCCCTATCCTACCGTAGCAGTGATAAACGGGCATGCTCCGGCAGGAGGGTGCTTATTCGCGGTCGCTTGCGAATACAGGGTGATGTCGAGGAATTACCGAATAGGAGCCAATGAGACGCTTCTTGGTAAGATGTTTTCCTAGGCATTAGGCCATTATCGAAAAAACTCTTTCATCAATAAATTAGTTTTACAAATGAATCAGGTCAGAAGTTGAATGTTCCACTGAAAGCCTCAATATTATGCAAACAACGATTGGCACTGGCGTTGAGTGTCTGTTTTTTTTATACAGATTAGGTGCAATTTTTCTCCATAGATTCACAGTTCACTTTGTAGTTGTACAGTATCATTTATTTATTTTTATATAGCTTATAGTCAACATATAAGAGGACATTGCAGTTCAACTCTGAACCGATGTCATTCACAAAATGTGTGAACAACAAGGGATCTCAAACTGAACCTGGTGGGGCACCATATCATTTCGTCGATCTGTGACCATGGTATACCACTCTGAGGTTTCTTTTGGACAGAAAATGATGGAAAAACAAGATGAAATCTTGAGTAAGGCCAAACATCGAAAGAATGGACATGATTAAGACTATCAAACTCTTCAAGAGAAATCCGTGTAAATGGCATTAACCAGGACAGATATAAACTGTGTTATTTCCACCAAGTTGGTGATCGTTGACCGGTCTGTGCTGGAGCCTTGCTGATAATCCACTATTTGAAGGGTCCACTGCAATAATTTATATACTTATTCATTGATACACTGTTCTACAGGTTACACCCAACTACAGAACAGGAATATAAGTTACAAATACAGTACAATACAAAATAACAAATTAACGAAGTAATAATACATACCGAGATTAACTAAAGTAATAGGATTTAATCGCAGAGATTGAACAGTCAAAAATATCAATCTGACAACTTGCAGAATTACAATTGACACACATGTTTTGCAGCGGTGAGTATTTCAAGACATCTGTTCGTGGTGTTGGTAAATAAAACGTGTTGTCTACTCTAGACGATGGTCTAGGTACATTGAAAATGAGTTTTTGCAGAATATGTGGGTCAATAATTAGGTTGTTGATAAGTTTGAACAGGAAAATTGTGGAGTGACAATCACGACGGCAGCTTGGGCTGTTCATAGCGTGTCTAGCCAACAATGCATCATGGGGGAAGCCAATTGGTGGATATATGTTGTGCGTTTTATAGGAGAGAAGTTTGAAGAAGCGATGCTGAACCGATTCAACCTTCTCTTTATGAAACTGATGATGTATGTTCCCGATTATAGATGCGTATTCTAATTTTGATCTGACGAAGGCATAGTATAAGGTTTCCGATGTAGATGGGTCGCAGAAATCTTTAGAGATACGCGCAATGAATCCATACATTCTGTTTGCAGCAGACAGCGTGGCTTCAATATGAGGGGCAAAAGTTAATTTCGTGTCGAAAATAACACCAAGATCGGTGTATGTGACAGGCCGTTGGAGGGGAATGTCGTTGATTGAATATTGATATGAAAGTTACTGATTTCTCAAAGTGAATGCCATTACATTACATTTACTTGCATTAAGAGGAAGCTTATTACGGAAGCACCATTGCTCAATGCGTTTCAGGTTAAGGGACAATTGAAGACAGTCTTCTATCCCATTAATCTCACAAAATAATTTTAGGGCATCCGCGTATATTAGGCAGTTGAGGTCAATGACCTCTATGACCTCTATGTCATTTATGGAAGCGTTGAAGAGGAGTGGACCAAGGTTGCTTCCTTGAGGTACACCTGAGGTAACTGCATATTCAATAGATTTGAAGCCATTGAATATGACATACTGTCGCCTGTCAGTGAGGTATGACACGAAGAGTTCAATGAGGGTCTGAGAAAAGCCATACTTGTACAGTTTTGATAGTAGTATTCCATGATCAAGTTTGTCGAACGCTTTCGAGAAGTCCGTATAAATGACATCGGTTTAGGATCTCCTATCAGTAGTCTCTGCAATATATTGAGTGATGTTGAGAAGGTTTTTTTTTTTTTATGTTCTGGTTCCCACGAAAAGGGATATCCTGTAATGTTCAGAGAACATCGTGGGAACCTAGGGAAAGAAGGTAGGAGTTGGTGTTCTTCTTAAATTTCTGAAGGTTGTATGCCTCGGGGAACACCTCCCTAGACAATGAGTTCCAAAGCCTCGCTGTTCGTTGGATGAACGAGTCTTTGGAAAGTGATGTTCTGCAGGTCTCCAAAGTGACCACGAAGGGGTGTGATGACTGAACTTGACGGGGGGTTAATCCTCGAAGAGACTGCCAAAGCAGGAACGATTGTTGATATTTCAGAAGAGCATCGCCCATGAAAATATCTATAAAATAGGGACAAATCGCCAACTTTTCTACGGTGTTCCAGACAAGTGAGCGAGTTTGTAAGCGAGGCATCACCGACGAGACGAATTGCCCTTTTTTGGACAGAATCCAATAGCCTCAGGATATGTTTAGGTGCCGCACTCCAAATATGGGAACAGTATTCCAGGACAGATCGGATCTGTGCCTTATAGATCATAAGCAGCTGACTGGGGGTGAAATAGCTCTTGGCACGAAACAGAAAACCAAGTGATGTTGAGAAGGAATTTGTCGAGCGACCTTTCATGAAACCATGTTGAAGTGATGAGATTTGATTGCTCAGATGAGGATATAACCTGCTGTACAGGAGGATTTCAAACATTTTAGCGGAATTACATATTATTGATATGGCTCTGAAATTTTCAACATCAGACTTATCCCCTTCTTTATAAATTGGGCGAACTTTAGACAATTTCCATAGGTCTGGGATGGTACTAGTTTTGACGCAGATATTCATCAGACTTGTTAGTGGATTAGCCAGGGCATAAGCGCAGTCTTTGATCATTAGTGCAGGGATGCTGTCGGGACCCGTAGTCATTTTTGGTTTCAGCTGTTTCAAAGCTGCCAACACTTCATTTTCCTCGAAATAGGGAATGTTCAGGACTTGTGAATGCGGATCACTATCACTAAATTCGGTTTGAGAACTAATAATGTATGATTTGGAGAAAAATCAGCAAAGCTATTGAGAATGTCCTGAGGAGTTGTCCTTCGTAGGTCATTCTGTCAGATATGCCTGTTGATCGTTTTTTGTTGTTTATAATTGCCCAAAATTTATTTGGGTTGTCTTTCATGTAATTTTCAGCAGATTTCACAAGTTTTTTTGTACGAATTGTCAACGTCAGACTTGATCTTTGCCCTCAAGCGAGTGAATTAATCCCGGGCAGCAATGTCCCCGCTGTTTTTGGAAGAACGCCAATGCCTAGCCTTGAGGCGTATTGGACGAATAATTTCCCTGTCGAACCACTGCGGATATTTACGATTGACGTTACCAGTTCGTAGGGGTACACATTGATCCAATGCATTATACATTTTTCCGTTAAAGTAAGTACAAGCATCATTTGATCTATCGAAAGCTTCAAGAAAGGTCCAGTCAATATTAGCTATAAGATCATACAACCGTGGAAAATCTGCTCTCCTGAAGTTGTACTCAATATTGTAAGAGGCGGCGAAGTTTCTTTTCAGATTAAGAGCCATTTCCGATTTACAATGAACATTCAAGGCGGGGTGATGTTTGTCTTCGGGTACTAAGGGATCAGATGATCTCTCGACACCTCACTCAGCATTACTACCGTATAGTACAAAGTCGAGTATTCTCCCATGATCATTATTATGGATGCAGTTATACTGTGACAGATTACTGATTTCCAGAAAGTTCTTTAAAATATTGTTTGTTGCATTTAGTTGGTCACCCTGTATGAACGAGACATATGAAGGTATATTGAAGTCACCCGTGGCGAGAATACTACTGCTATGCTATAGGCAGCTTGGATGTTGGTGAGTGTTTCGAAAAGGATGAAGAATTTGTCGTTTGACAGAGAGGGAGGAACATAAATATTGATGACAAACAAAAACTATCTTCACCATAACAATGTCTAGATGATTAATGTCCTTTTTTTTGTTTTAAGATAATTGGGATTTAATTTTATAAATCGCGATGGACATTTATCATTATTGCCGTAAACACCTGTGACGTATTTATCGCGAGAATGTAAGCGATACTGCTGAGTTTGTAAACGATATTACTAACTGCATATATCAAGTTTCCGAATGACGTACTTACTTAAAATGAAAATACCATTGGACATTCTTCATTATTGCAGTGGATCCTTCATTTGTGGATGATCAATAAAAACTCAGATATAACCATCTCAAAAACTTGCTGAAATTGCAGAGAATAACGATGACCCTATAATTCTCAATATTGGCGCCATTTCTGAATAAGAGACATATTTTTGCATGATGCATATTTTGCTAACCCGGATGTTGTTTTAGGTTCAAGACGTTTTAGGAATTTCAATACAAGTTCTTCCGAAATAGGTATACAGGGTGTTTTCTTAATAACATGCTAATATTTGAGTAGGTTATTCTTTGTCCATTTTGAGAAAAAAATTCATATGAACATATGTCCTAAAGGTCTTAAGTTTTGAACTACGGGGTGCTAAAGTTTTACGAAAAACCTTGGTATGACCCTACAGGGTGTTTCATAATTGAATGCTGATCCTAAGAAAAATTCTTCAAATGAACATAGGTCCGGCACCGCTTTATTTCTGAGATACAGGATGTTGAAATTTAACAAAAAAATCAGTTCTTCCCCAATATCTCTGAAACCGCTTTGGCTTTTTTTTTTCAATTTTGGTACATGCATAAAAATACATTTTTTCCATGATAAAGGATTTCTTAATTTTCATCAGTGGCGTCCGTGTTAAGGTAGTTCCGCCACGAGACAGTTGAATTGGGAAATTATTTTCGACGGAATCGAAAAATATCAAAGGACTTTTCGATTTGAAACGCGAAAATAAAAGTTTTTTGAAGGGGGGCACTTGCCCCTTCAATCGATGTCCCCGAAAAGCGCAGCAAAAAAAATATTTTCAGACCCCCCTCATTAGAAATCACGTCATGAGAAAAAATTATCGTTTTTCGATATAACTTCAATGGACTTTTTTGTGGTACTCTTTTTGAACTTTTTTTTGGGGGGGGGGGTATCGTTAAAATCGATGGGGTCAACTAGGCGAAAGAGTTTTTTTTTCGCGTTCAGACCCCCTCAAATGGTCTCCCGTCCTTCTTTAAAAAGTCTCCTGGCACAATCCGCATTTCTCTACGACCCCCCCTTTAGGCTGTGCGCTTCCCCGTGGACTATTTTGAATAACGAGAGTAGTTTTGATTATATCTGCCAAACTAAATGGTCAATCACTTTGTTTTTATACGCTTTATATTAGCTTCACTTGTATGTTTGTTTGTAAGCGACTCCTTTGGGCGCGATTTTGACCCACTTCCAGACGTCCGAATGATTTGAAATTTGGCAGGTGTACATAATTCCGGTGACAATGCATTAAGAAATTTTTGTGTGAAGAAAAAACAAAATGGCGGCTCCAATATGGCGTACGAGTTTTGTGATTATGATCCGATTCGCTTCAAAATTGGTATCCCAGGGTTTTTGTGGTCGGAGATTCTGATTCTCTTGTCAAAATTGGGAAATTCAAGATGGCGGCTCCAAAATGGGGCCGAGTTTTGTGATTATGGTCCGATTCTATTCAAAATTGGTATGTGGGGGTTTTTGGGGTCGATATTATGATTCTTTGTCAAAAATTGGAAAATTCGAGATGGCGGCTTTAAAATGGAGGCCGAGTTTTGTGATTATGGTCCGATTCCATTCAAATTTGGCATGTGAGGGTTTTCTTGGGGTCGTTTTTAATACCAGTAACGTCAAAATTGAAAAATTCAGGATGACGGCTCCAAAATGGTGGACGAGTTTTGTGATTATGGTCCGATTCTATTAAAAATTGGTATGTGGGGGTTTTTGGGGTCGTTTTTAAAACCAGTAACGTGCAACGAACTGATAGACATTATATCTAAATTGAAAAATAACTGTTCCCCTGGACCAGATAAAATCAACACAAAAACAATAAAGTCTATACATTTACATATTATTAAACCATTGGAACATCTGATAAACCTTTGTTACACTAAAGGTAAAATACCAAAGCAATGGAAACAGGCTATTATCACACCAGTACACAAGTCAGGTGATCGAGGAGAACCTGGCAATTATAGGCCAATCTCTGTGATAAATAGTTTTGCAAAAATCTTTGAGCATACTATCAAGAGAAGACTTATCAATTTTTTCGATGCTAATAAAGTGTTAACAGATAGACAATTCGGCTTTATAAAAAATTCAAATACGGAAAAAGCGGTACTAGATTTTGTGAGGAGCGGTGTGGAGGCACTGGATAGATCGGACAAATGCATAGCCATTGTCCTTGATCTTGCCAAGGCCTTTGACACCGTTTCACACGAAATTCTTTTGAATAAATTATATAGTTATGGAATTCGGGGACTGGTACTTAACTTATTGCGAGACTATTTATCACAGAGAACACAAAGAGTAAAGATAAATGACGAACTCAGTGACACATCAATAGTTACGGTAGGTGTACCTCAGGGTACCATATTAGGGCCCATCCTATTCTTGGTATATATAAACAGTATTAGCAAAATCAAAAACTTTTTGGGCCATATTATATCTTACGCTGATGATACTGTCATAATTTTTTCGAGTGAATCATGGCAGGGAGTCTATAAAAAAGGAGAAAATGAAATGAGAAAGATAAAAGCATGGCTCGACTATAATTTTCTTAGCCTAAACGTCGATAAAACAAAATTTATGACCATCACACTGACAAACAGCGACCAACCAAACGAAAATTTTCTAAAGATACACACAATAAACTGCTCTCAAAATATCTGTCAATGTCCTGAGATTGAAAAAACAAATAAACTAAAATATCTAGGAGTTATAGTGGATCAACATTTACGATGGGATGAACACACGCTATGCATGACCAAGAGGCTAAGACAACTCATCCATAAATTGTATTCCCTGAGAGATATCCTATCTCGTAGAAACATGCTCACTTTGTATTATGCACTGGCAGAGTCAGTTCTCAAGTATTGCATAACAGCAGGGGGAGGAACTTTTGAAAAAAATTTAGGAAGCTTACAAACAACGCAAAACACTATACTAAAAATTATTTATAAAAAGGCCCGATTATTTTCTACAAAAAAGCTCTATGAGGAAGTCAAATTATTCAATATAAGAAGTCTTTATTCCTACTCATGTTTAATATGGATATTTCACAATAAAGCTAACTATCTGAGGACAACTATTGAGAAAGAAACCAGATCTGTTATAAAAGGGTCTGTTCAGATGCCATTATTTAAAAAAAGTCATTCACAGAGATTTGTACATTATTTTGGCCCAAAACTCTTCAACCTACTACCATCTGAGTCCAAGAATATTACAAATATTAACAAATACAAAATAGCCATAAAATCATTTGTACGACACAATCAATCTACATTTGGAAATTTATATTGAACGTACACTTTCCAAACCTCCATTCTCCAGAATCACCAAATAGACGCCAATTGACATAGAAAAAAACTCCTTCTGAATATCGGATACCTGACACAACACAAGCACGCTTGTGCTTAGGTGAAAGGTCTCCAGTATATGGAGTGAGATGGCTCGGTACTATATTGAAATTGTAATAACTAAATTGAAATTGTAATTAACACCTGGAAATAATATTATTAATTGTGAAATTGTCATGTTACTTACTTTTGAATTGAATAAACTTGAAAACTTGAATATTATGATTCTTTTGTAAAAATTAGAAAATTCAAGATGGCGGCTTTAAAATGGCGGCCCAATTTTGTGATTATGGTCTGATTCTATTCAAAACTGGTATGTGGGGGTTTTTGGGGTCGAATATTCTGGTTCTTTTGTAAAAATTGGAAAATCAAGATGGCGGCCTCAAAATGGCGGCCGAGTTTTGTGATTATGGTCTGATTCTATTCAAAATTGGTATGTGGGCGTTTTTGGGGTCGAATATTATAATTCTTTTGTAAAAATTGAAAAATTCAAGATGGCGGCTTTAAAATGGCGGCCGAGTTTTGTGATTATGGTCTGATTCTATTCAAAATTGGTATGTGGGGGTTTTTGGGGTCGGAGATTATGATTACCTAATTTATTCCATTTTTCCATTTTTTAATTTGCAAAAAAATAATAAAAATAATAGTTTTGATAAATAAACCACACTAAAAAGTATGAAATAAATAATAGTTTGATAAAACTAAAAAACACACTTTTATAGAAAATCAGACTAAAAAAATAGAAAATAAAAAAATAAATATTTTATTTCAAAAAAAGCGTGGGGTGCATGGTATTAATAATTATATAGTACATTACACACCGAGGCAATACCATGCACCCCACGCTTTTTTTTTAAATAAAATACATTTTTTCCTTATTCTCTATTTTTTTAGTCTGATTTTCTATAGAAGCGTGTTTTTTAGTTTTTTCAAACTATTATTTATTTTATCACAATATCTGTGATATCCTGCTCTAGCTCCTCCTCGTTTCTCATAAACTTCTTAATTTTAGTACTAACGGTAGAATTAATAATGTGATGTTTGCCTATGCATGGTCCATATGTTACGTGTTAATTGAGTCAACTTCAATTATATATATCTCGGGTTCGGGATGGTGAAACTTGTTAAAATTTTATAGAGGTGTTGTTCACATGTTAAACAATACGTATGCGGAAGTTCCGCCACGAGACAGTTGAATTAGGAAATTATTAAAATTTGGCATACGTATTGTTTATCATGTGAACAACACCTCTATGAAATTTTAACAAGTTCCACCATCCCGAACCCGAGATATATATAATTGAAGTTGACTCAATTAACACGTAACATATGGACCATGCATAGGCAAACAGCACATTATTATTTATACCGTTAGAACTAAAATTAAGAAGTTCATAAAAAACGAGGAGGAGCTAGAGCAGGATATCACAGATATTGAAATCGAAGTCCTTTGAAATTTTTCGATTCCGTCGAAAATAATTTCCTTATTCAACTGTCTCGTGGCGGAATTACCTTAACATGCCCTGCCATATTTTTGATCGAAATAACGATACGCCACTGTCTTTTTTTCCAAATAAGGTTTCTCGCTATCAATATTTTTTAGTTTCGGTGCGAATTTAAAAAACTGTGTGTGTTACTTACAAACGATTTTTTCATAATTTTGGTTTGTTAGGAGCTTTAAAGTATGCCGACTTTGTCTACTTTATCCGTATTTTGAAATGTTATTTTCGTTTGTCAGGCTTGGTGGCTCCCATGTGGTTCATGGACCGAGTGCGAGACCTAATCGGGAACAGACACGCCGAAATGGCGTTCACAATGGGTCGCCTGTTCACCACAGAAGAAGCTCTAAGCGTCGGCCTCGTCGACGAAATGGTAGAAAACAAAGCGGAAGGGCTCGCCAAGGCCGAGGAATTCATCGAAAAGTTCGACAAGATCCCGCAGCTCGCTAGGTCACTGACGAAGGAGAACGTCGGGGCCGAAACGTTGGAGAAAATGATCGGGGGAGAGGAGCAGGATGTCGATCATTTCGTGAATTATAATAGCAGGTCGGATATCCAGGAGTCGCTTGGGAATTATGTGGAAGCTATGAAGAAGAAAGGTTAAAAGTCTAGCGTTGTAAAATCCATCTACAATTCAATATTTTCAATCTCTCAACCTCTTTACGGTTATAACAATAAAGATATTATAGGGAAATGCTATTTATCTTTTACCCTTTATCAAACCTGGAAGGATGTTTGTAAAACAAGATATCGGACTTATCTGGAAGTTGGAAGTAAATTTGATCTACCAATCCATTTTCACAAATGGCGACATAAAAATTTTAATAATTGACTCATGAATTTCTTATATATATACTTATATTATAAGATAACGCGATAAAAGTTTATAAAACTTTTTTATTTTGTTTATTATAATACATTCTGTGGAAATAGTCCATTTCTCAAAGTGGAGTAGTGTACCTACTGTGATGATCACAATCAACGTTATTTTAACGTAACCATGTGTAATACCCTTGACTGAAGAATGCGACAATGAAAAGGGAACGACTGTTTTATTTCGTCCACCATTAAATTAGAAGGCAGGAATGTGGGGTGAGTTCCATCACCACTCAAAAAAAAACTCATAAATATGTTAAGCTCACAGCGACGACTTGAAAGTAAAACAGTCCGAAATAATTACGACAGAACAGCTATTTTTATTACCATTGAGCTCCACGTCGCGATAGATAATTAACGATTCTCCGACAGCCGGGAGGAAAATATTAACGCTCAAGGAAAGCGATTGAAATAGTCCGCGGAGTACCCTCAGACACATAACATAATTTATGAACACAGCGGCTTATTTGAAACACCGCGATATATATATATATATATATATATATATATATATATATATATATATATATATATATATTGCTATGTTATGTTGATAGCTAATTATTTTCGCTTCTCGTTGGGAGCCAAATGTTATAAAATGATCTTTGTTACTAATTTTTATTGCTCTTTATTGGGCAACAATTATTATAATAGGTAGAATTTTGTTATTACGATTTGTTATGATAATTATTTTCGCCCTGTATAATATATTGTTATGAAATAATAATTGCTAGCTAACGTCACTGTTTTCTCGCCACGTTGCTGCCAATTATTATTACTTTTCTTACCACGACTAATCTCAGTTGGTACGCCTTCGCCTCAGGAGCCGGTACTGGCAATAGAGCCACTGCCTGTCTAGATGTCAACTCAAACTATTTTAGTTCAGTGTTTATAAGTAAGATATTGCAGATCATTGTGGAAAATAAACCAGAAATTACCAAAAAACAATTATTTCCTTTATTCAGGAAAACTTATATTAACCTGGCCTGAGATAGATAACTTATACGATCATAGTATAATTGACAAATTTTCATAGAAAATAATGAAAAACAGTGATCGATACTGTAGACATAACCTCACTTTTTCTTTTGGGTTGGAAGAATTCTTTTACAGTTCAATACCAAAATAAAATAGAGTTCTTCAGATATACGAGCTACGTTGTAAAGTGATTCAGTTTGTGATGTGCACTAAAAGAGTTTATGCCTGGAGCTGGAACTATCGCTAATGCAATACATGCCAATAATCTGAAATCCTGCTTCATCCACTCCTCTCAGGGACTCTCCATTTGCAAAAGAACCATCCAAAATCCCCGAAATCAGCTTGGACAAGTTTTTATGTGGAGTCCAAAAAGGTAATCTTCTTTTATGCTATTTATTTTGTGTCGGAATTATCCAGAAGTTGAATTGGTTTGTTATTTTTGGCAAACTACTTTGTCATTCGTGAAAATATTCAATTGCCTTCTTTCTCAAATTTTCTACCTGGCTTCTCTTCAAAAAATTTTTCAATCCCCTCTCGCTTCATTTTTTCATTCCCTGGATACCATTTCTGTTTTGTCCATTTTATTTGAATTTTCAAAATCGCGCACTTTCTTGTCACACTATCACTCATTTGGTGTTATTTGAGAAAACTTATGAATTAATATATTTTACATTTCTTAAAAACTAAATACAATATTTGATGATCATTATTTTTGACGTTTCTCAGTTCTTACTTTTCCACAATTTCAAATCTTTTATCTCACCATCTCTGTTTCCTGATTGGCTATTATCATCAAGAAGTTTCTTGTTCTCCCATTGGCTATTTTTAGTTAGATACAATTTCATATACTGTATGTTTCAAGCTTATAATTTTGTTGATCATATTTAATTCAGAATGATTTTGTTGTATTTTAAACAATTATAGGTTGTAATCATTTTGACAATGCATGAAAATTTTTACCTATCAATATTATACAGAGGCTTCATAAAGGAAATAGAATCTCAAAAAATTGTAAAACAATTTCTCATGAACTACTAACTATTAAGTATTTATTATTTTTGTGGTTTTTTTAAGAATGTATTTCTTTTTCATCTTTAAAATATATTACTGGTCCCCTTCCTAAAAAACAATATATATATATATATATATATATAATATATATATATATATATACATATATATATATATATATATATATATATATATATATATATATATATATATATATCTATAAGAATCTCCATAAACGAGGAGACAATCTCAGTTCAGCGAGTACAGAGAGACGTTCAGTTCAGCCGATGCCTTCATAGTATGAAGGGCATCAAAGTACAATCAAATTCAATCTAGTGAAGATGCATAACTATCTTCTGATACGAAACAAGTGTAGACTTCGTAAATTATTCATAAAGTATAGCCAATTTATCAAAAGTATGCAGAAAATAAACAACATAAATTATCTCAGTAATAGCTCAACGAATAGAATTAATTTTTTTACAAAGAAGCTAAATAATCATATTACGAACCAGTGCACGCGTAAAAATCGGTAATTCGAAATAAAATTCAAGTTAAATTAAAACGTGGTGTGTTCTCCAGTCGAGGGTAAGAAAATAAAACTGTTTATTTGGCAAGGTATATATGTATATGGTAATAAGGAACTATTTCCTTATTGATTTCATAGAAGAGTCAACATAATTAAGGTATAACAAATGACATCTTTTGGCATTGGTTGCAACACATTTCGATTGCTTTCAATTGATTTTGAACTGCAGATGTCATTTGTTATACCTCAACTTTGAAAAAAAAAATTCTCAATGGCATCAAGAAATGAGATTTTGTCGGTACCAAGTTCGATTAATGCCATTTTCTAGTTGATAGTTGGACGGAACTTAACTTCATATGGTCATTTAGGTAATATTAAATGAAAGTGTTCTATGACATTATAAATTCTCATAATACATAGGGTGGTGAATTAAAAAAATGGAAAAAATCAGTAAAAACTTGTTTTTGGAATAGGAGTCTGTAATTCTGAATTTGAAATATTCTTCAAATTGTAAGTCATATATTCAAATAAACTTTAGGTGTATTTTGAAAAATAAAGGTACTTTATTCTCAAGCTACTTTCAAATTATTCCACCGCCCTCGTATACGAATGGAGATAAATAAAATTTGGATGGTGCAATTTGTGTTTGAGCAGAAGCAAAAAGTTTTATAAAGAATAAAATTTCCTGAGAAATTTGAAATAAACTTTGTTCCCATTTGTTGCCAAAAATCTGTCGGACACTGTATAAGAAAGGCTCCAAAAAACATTATAAGTCAATAATTTAAACTTTTATGTCGCGATTTGTGAAAAAGGAGGTCGGAAAAAACTTGTTAGTTAACAAATGTATAACTTTTTGAAAAATCAACATGAGAATTTCTTTCCAACGGAACTTTATTCTTTCAAGTGTTTAGATGACAGCATGATTTTTTCAATTATTTAAATTGATATTCAATACTATAAAAAAAAATATTTTTCAGCGGCGGTGCTCCCATGCTGTAACTGCCGCGCGGAGACCAATTTTTGGCGTTAAATTAAAATTATAAATAATAGAGATAGAGTTCCGGGAGTTGGTTTTTATTGGAAATTTCCTCCTCTTTAAGAATCCTTCTTTCAAATTTCTCAATTATCAATAGTTTTTGAATTATTAGCGAAAAACTAAATGCCTTCTTTTCCTCTTAATTTGTTAATAACAATTGCAATTTTTTATGTGCTGTAAAATCATCGAAATAAATTTTTCTCCACCTCATTCCGAACCCAATGAGCTATCGCTAACATTTTTAGGAGCTTTATCAATAATTAACACCATTTCGAACTTGTTGACGTCTGAAATTATCCCATTCAATACATTTTCAAATTCGTACAGTAACTATCATCTTATGTGAACGATGGCGGGACCTCAGACAGTACTAGTTAAAACATGAAATCAGCGCAAGGAGAAATACTATTACTGATTACTTGCTTTTTATGGAATGGTATCGCTCACTGTGAATAAACTATTAGTCATATAATGATGTCCTCTGGGAAAGTTGCTGTTGTAAGTAACATCTCAATTTGTATAATACGTAAAATGTTAAAACATAAACAGTAGTAAAAACCAACTCAACAAAAAAATAGACAACACCAACTGCACAGAGTTGGTTATTTTTTTTACAAGCTTTTATATAGTTTCACTTGTTAGTTCGTTAGTTAGTTTGGGTCAAAGTCAAAGTGAATTTTGACCGACTTCTAGTCGTCCGATTAACTTGGAATTTGTTCATAATTCCGGTTGTTGAATGACTTTATTATTATACCCGTGAGTGTTCCGCCTATGGTGAACAAACTGACTCTCTGATGTCCAAACAGGGCCGATCCTAGGGTATTGGCCGCCCGCGTGCAAATACCAGTTGTGCCGCCCCTCCAGAGATTTTTTTCTTATTTTGACTAATATTTAACGTTGACGTTATAAACTCTTAAACTTATCTACCTGTATAACGTCTATTTCACACACAACGATTTTGGACATACTCAGTGCGTATACCAACGAAAAGTATATAAATCAGTTGTTCTACAGTCTACAGACTAGGTACCTAATCATTATAATTACCTGGTTATAAAATAACCTTTCTGGCTTTCTGAGTGGCGAATTTATCAATAATTTCCGTAAAATCTATTTTTTCACAGATTTCGGATTCAATAGAGATGATGGCCAAATCTGAAAGCCTTTCTTGTGTCATATTATTTCTCAAGTAATTTTTTATAATTTTTAATTTGCTGAAACTTCTTTCTTCTGAAGCCACAGAAACAGGTAAGGTTAAAAAAATTCTTATTGTTAGAGCAAAATTAGGAAAACAGGAAATGAGATCATTTCTGACTATGATTTCTAATACCTCAATTGGCTGTTTCTTACCTGGAAAAATATCTTTGAATGAAGTTATTCCATTAAACAGTTGTATACCGTCTATATCTTTCACGATACTTCCTTCCTCCTGTACCTGTAACTTAATATCTAAGTCCATGCAGGCTCTCATGAGATCATCACTAGAAATGTTGTGAAACTCATACAAAAAGCAGAATATTGAAAAGCACTCAAATAATAATGTAAATCTTTCATTTACCGAAGAGATCGCGTGATCAAAAATTGCAAAATAGAAAGAAGTCTTGAATTGCTGGAAGGGATTCAAAAGGGGTTCATCACTGCCCTCGTAATCAAATAAACGGACCTTTTTCCTGAGCCTCGAACTTGGAAATTCGGGATCAATACCTAAATCTCTAGCAAGTGTTGTGGCTGATTCGACAAATATTTTGAAATTATCGTCTGATCTTTGTGAAACAAAAATATTTTTTTAAATTATCTAAGCCTTCAATGCATTCCGGATGTTTAATTTAGGATTTTGAAGCATTTTACTCAGAACATTAATTCTTGATAATAAATCTGCCAAATCAAAATTAAACACAAAAATTTGAATGATTCAAGATTTTAATTATTGATTTTGCACCATTTTTTGTTTTGGCGTCTCTGGTGGAGTCTTCAATTAAGGCATTTAATGCGGTAATAATGTTTTTGAGGTCTTGCTTTAGAGGTCTAATAGCATTGATACGACTTTCCCACCTTGTTTCACTAAATGGTTTCAAAGTTGGACTTTTCACGTATTTTTTTAGTGAATCCCATCGATATGGGGACGCAGAAAAAAAATTATATACCTCTTGTATCATATCAAAAAATCCAGAAATTTCACCACTGGGGCTGGCAGCGTCATTAACGACGAGGTTTAAGGTATGAGCCACACACGGCACGTATAATGCTCTAGGATTGATATCGAGAATCCGTTTCTGAAGCCCTATATTTTTCCCCTTCATGTTCGATCCATTGTCGTAGCCCTGACCACGTATATCTTTAACTTCGAGCTGCAGACTAGGTAATAGCTCTCTAATAGAAAATTGCACAGACCTCTCCAGTGGTATTAGTTACAGAAAAATCCTAGAAAAATTCTAAAATATCTACTTTACTTTTACCATCAGTAGTGTTCACACATCTAATTACAAACGTTATTTGTTCTGTATGACTAATATCTGGCGTAGAGTCGAGAATTATAGTATAATATTTGGCTTTTGACAATGCGTGTTATCTCATTACGAATAGATTCGGCATAAAATATGAATTACTTCATTTTGAAAATGCTGCCCTAAGTAGTGTGGAATACGTGTTTTTATCTTTGTATTTACTGATATTATTAAGGTGTTCTGAAATAACTGACTCAGATTTGCCAACATCTCTACTGCCTTTAAAATTACCATTATCTCTATGATACAACTCCGTACTAGTTCCTCTGAATGCTAAATTTTGATGGCTAAAAATATATACAGCAATCATTTTTCAATGATAGCGCCATCGCTTTTTCTCTATTGTAAACATTTTGTTGTTCCGCGTCAATAGTACAATTTTTTTCCATCCTCGTCTTTATTTCGCACCACGATCTTATAGAGTTAACGTGTTTTAGAGTATTTTCATGCTTATTGAGGTAATCCGAACAATGACGCCAATCAGAAAAGCCAGTACTTACAAGTTGTGTTGAACTATCTCTACTAAACAATTTACATGCAAAACAAAAAATACAATTTAGTTTTATGGAATAGCAGAGCCACGCGCGATTTATTTTCTCCCGTTCACTAAAGTTTTGGATAATATGAACAGCTAAATTTTCTGCCACTCTCATCAATCGGAAATTTGAAATCTGCAACTTGTTTGGGACCGTGTTCTACCAATAAATCAATATATTTTTTTGTCAAAATGTTAGGCCAATACCTGGATCATCTATGCTACTTGAGCAGAGCCCTTTCCTCTTTGCTCTCATCTTCACATTCGGCTTCACTGGAAATGGGACTGCTTGATGATGATCTTGCAGCTTTATCACCTTCATCGGTGTGAAATCTATTGATTTATTGTTTGTTTCACTAGTACTGGTGGATGTTGATGGTTGAGAATAATCAAACTCCAGGATTTGATTCAAACCTTTTGTTCGGGCTCACTTTTATCCGGTTTTCCAAAATACTTTTCAATGCTCCCGCTTGTTTTGAGATTTCTTCTTTTCTTTTTTCTATAGAAGGCACCTGACTCTCTTTTAGTTTTCTGTTTTGGACGGGGACGACATCTAAAGGTAAAAGGTAAGAAGAACGATAAGTATATCATGGCTCACAGATGCAGATAAAATGAATAGAATTCTTCAGAAATTTTGAAATTCATCGAATGACCTCTAAAAAGTACCTACCATTGTTGATACTTTTTTTTACTTAAAGTGTAAGAATATGGGTTATTCATAAGAAATCCCCATTCCTGTTGAAAAAGTTAGAGCAAATTATTTAAAAATAAATAATGATTCGTAGCGCTCTTTCAAAATCTGGTTAAAATTAAAATTTTCATAAACTCCCCGGTTGGTAACCTATAATTTTGTAAGAAAATCCTATTTTGTGCTAACGAATTTTGAAAGAATTGAAAATAAATTTTGAATTTTCAAACATTCTGTACTTATTTTCAAAACGAATCATCGCGACAAAATTAGTTTAAAAATATGCCCACTTCTTTTATCTAATTAGAAAACACCCTGTACAACATTTCATTCGTTCATAAATCTAGTTAAGAGCTTTGGTACTTACCACAGTTCTGATTTAAATATTTAAACGATACTCAACAGCAACACCTTGTCACTAATTTCCAATATTAACTTACACTTGAACTTGATTGTGTTTATGACCAGTCTTATTGTATGTTGATTCAAAATTAAACGAACATTTTGAAATGAAAATGGTTTATATATAGTGGTGAAGTAGTAAAAAAAATTCCGATGCCGCATCCCTTTAACTTTGTCGAAACAATCCATTTCTTATCTATAAAGAAACCGCTAAAATAAAGTTTCTTTTGACCATTGACTCGAGTGCGTGCCTGACTGTCTTACAAGCAAGTTGGCACGGCAAAAAAATTCAAGGAGGCCGCAGCGGCGAAACCTTTGAAAAAAGCCGCCCGGCGAACAGCAGCACGTTAAAATTTTTTCGCCGTTCCAACTGACATCGTAAAGACTATACGTACATAAATAAGCCGCGCCGCACACAGGAACCAAACATACTTGGTCGTTCAAAAATATGGCCCTTGGTTTTTTTTATAGAAATTTCAATTTTTATGCTATTGTCGGCTCTGCCATGAATTTTTGCTCTCAAATGAGGAATGTGTGTAGATGAGAGTAGGAGAAGATACTAATGACAATAGACCAACACAAACACAACTGGACACTAACGTTTCATTTTTCTCTTCAAAAATAGCTGATTGTTATTAACTGAATCGTCCCGGGCCGCCCTTATTTGGCCGCCCGCGTGCGGGCACGCGCTGCACACCAAGCTAGGATTCGGCCTGTGTCCAAACAATGACAAGTGTGAAGGGCGGGGAGAGATTTGGGATTATTATTGTCATACCATGTCAAAACTTTGAGGTCTTGTCAAACAAAGTTTCTTTGAGTTACTTGTGAAGTTATACAGTCCGCTTACATCATTCATAGAAAAATCGAATTAAACGGTTATTTCACATAAAGATTCATATAAAATTGAACCAGAAAATGGTAGATCTCAGGTGAAAAACAACTACTTTCCTGGAAATACCACGCAGAACGTTGAATGATATTCACCTGAAAATCCATGCATACTTCCATATAATATCAATGACATTGAATGCAAATGTTTCTTCTGATAAGCTCGATTATGTTTAATTTATGTCGTGTTCACCTAACAATCCGCATACCGGTTTCAGGCTTTGGCCCCTCATCAGTACGGAGTAGTCAACCAGCCAAAGGTCCAAAGAACTCTGCTGAAGTGAGACACAACGTAAACAAACCATCATCGAGCTTGTAACACTATATGTACGTGAAAAGATAAACTTTAACTGGCGGTACCTAGTGACAGAAAGAACACTCGAAAATCTCCCCACCTCGATAGGTTTCTAAATAAAAGATTCCTCTCAGTAGGAGTGGCAAGCCCGTCTAGCATATAGTGAAAGATAAGTGCCATGTGAAGTGGAAATGAATAGAAAATCGAATTAAACGGTTTTCTTCACATAAAGGATCACTATAAAATTGAACCAGAAATGGTAGATCTCAGGTGAAAACAACTACTTTCCTGGCAAAATCACGCAGAACGTTGGAATGATATTCACCTGAAAATCCATGCATACTCCATATAATATCAATGGACATTGAATGCAAATGTTTCTTTCGATAAGCTCGATTATAGCTTAATTTATGTCGTGTTCACCTAACAACTGCATACCGGTTTCAGGCTCTTGGCCCTCATCTAGTACGGAGTAGTCAACCAGCCAAAGGTCCAAAGAACTCTGGCTGAAGTGAGACACAACGTAAACAAACCATCATCGAGCTTGTAACACCTATAGTACGCCGGAAAAGATAAACTTAACTGGCGGTACCCAGTGACAGAAAGAACATTCTCGAAAATCTCCCACCTCGATAGGTTTCTAAATAAAAGATTCCTTCTCAGTAGGATAGGCTCTCCGTTCACATATAGTGAAAGATAAGTGCCATGGAAGTGGAAATGAATAGAAAATCAATTAAACGGTTTTCTTCACATGATCAATATAAAATCGAACCAGGGTAGATCTCAGGTGAAAACAAACTACTTTCCTGGCAAATACCACGCAACGCTGAATGATATTCACCTGAAAATCCATGCATACTTCCATATAATATCAATGGGACATTGAATGCAAATGTTTTTTCGATAAGCTCGATTATGTTTAATTTATGTCGTGTTCACCTAACAATCCGCATACCGGTTTCAGGCTTCTTGGCCCCTCATCAGTACGGAGATAGTCAACCAGCCAAAGGTCCAAAGAACCTGGCTGAAGTGAGACAAACGCAAAACAAACCATCATCGAGCTTGTAACACCTATAGCAGCCGGAAAAGATAAACTTTAACGTGGCACCTAGTGACAGAAAGAAACACTCCGAAAACTCCCACCTCGACAGGTTTCTAAATAAAGATCTCCTCTCAGTGAGGTAGGCAAGCCCGTCTAGCATATAGTGAAGAGTGCCATGAAGAATGAATAGAAAATCGAATTAAACGGTTTCACATAAAGGATTCAATATAAAATGAACCAGAAAAAGATCTCAGGTGAAAACAACTACTTTCCTGGCAAATACCACGCAGAACGTTGAATGATATTCACCTGAAAATCCATGCTATTCCATATAATATCAATGGAATTGATTTTTTTGATAAGCTCGATTATGAATTTATGTCGTTACCTAACAATCCGTACCGGTTTCAGGCTTGGCCCTCATCAGAGAGTAGTCAACCAAAAGGTCCAAAGAACTTGCTGAAGTGAGACACAACGTAAACAACCATCATCGAGCTTGTAACACCTATGTACGCCGGAAAGATAAACTTTAACGGCGGTACCTAGTGACAGAAAGAACACCCGAAAATCTCCCACCGATAGGTTTCTAAATAAAAGATCCTTCAGTAGGAGGGCGCCCGCATATAGAAAATACTGAAGTGAATGAATAGAAAATCGAATTAAACGGTTTTTTAAGGATTCAATATAAAATTGAACCAGAAATGGTAGATCTCAGGTGAAAACAACTACTTCCGGCAATACCACGCAGAACGGAATGATATTCACCTAAAACCATGCACTCCATAATATCAATGACATTGATGCAAATGTTTTGATAAGCCGATTATGTTAATTTATCGTGTTCACCTAACAATCCGCATACCGGTTTCAGGCTTTGCCCTCATCATACGGAGTAGTCAACCGCCGGTCCAAAGAACTCTGGCTGAAGTGAGACAACGTAAACAAACCATCATCGAGCTTGTAACACCTATAGTACGCCGGAAAGATAAACTTAACCGGCGGTCCTAGTGACAGAAAGAAACACTCCGAAAATCTCCCACCTCGATAGGTTTCAAAAAAAGACCTTCAGAGGAGGGAGCCCGTTACATATAGTGAAGATATATGAAGTGAATGAATGAATCGAATTAAACGAGTTTCAATGGGTTCAATATAATTGAACCAGAAAGTGTATCTCAGGGAAAACAACTATTCCTAAATAACGCAGAACGTGATGATTTACCAAACAGATATCCATATAAACGGACATTAACGATTTTCGAAGTCGATTATGTCAATTTATGTCGTGTTCACCTAACATCCGCTTACCGGTTTCCAGGCGATCAGAGAGATAACCAGGTTCAAAGAACTCCTGACATGGCACACGTAAAATCAGAGCTTTACCAAGCGCGGAAGATACTTTAACGGTTAGGAGAAATAAATCACTCGAAGGCTAACGATCTTCAGTGGCAAGCGAGCATATATGAAGAGCCGAGAAATGGAATAAGAACAATTAACGGTTCCCAAAGATTCAATACTGAAAGACAGAAAACAACTACCCGTGTAACGCAGAACTGTATACACGAAAATGATACTTATATCAATGATTTAAGTTTTGATGTCGATTAGCTATATTCTTATGTGGTCATCATGGTTCAGTGTCGGATACAGCACGTTAAAGAACCTGGCTGGGGACATTAACAACAAACCATCATGAGTTTAACCAGTTATGCCGGAATTACCCGAGTTCGTACGGTTCTAAGAATACTCGTTCACTTATGTAAAGATAGGCCATGCGTATGTGAAGATTAACGGTTTCATTTCAATATAATTGACCCGAAAATTGAAAACCTTCGGTAATACGCAGAACGTTGAATGATTTACTAAATTCATGCATATCCTATAATATCAATGACATTGAATGCAAATGTTTCTGATAGTCGATTATGTTTATTTGTCGTTCACCTAACAATCCGCATACCGGTTTTGAGCTTCTTGGCCCTCATTAGTAGGTACACTAGGTACCGCCAGTTAAAGTTTATCTTTTCCGGCGTACTATAGGTGTTACAAGCTCGATGATGGTTTGTTTACTTGTACTCACTTCAGCCAGAGTTCTTGACCTTTGGCTTGGTTGACTACTCTCGTACTGATGAGGGCCGAGAAGCCTGAAACCGGTATGGGATTGTTAGGTGAACACGACATAAATGAAACATAATCGAGCTTATCAGAAAGAAACATTTGCATTTAATGTCCATTGATATTATATGGAAGTATGCATGGATTTTCAGGTGAATATCATTCAACGTTCTGCGTGGTATTTGCCAGGAAAGTAGTTGTTTTTCACCTCGAGATCTACCATTTTCTGGTCTCAATTTATATTGAATCCTTTTGTGAAGAAAACCGTTTAATTCGATTTTTCTATTCATTCCACTTCACATGGCACTTATCTTCACTATATGCTAGACGGGCTTAGCACCCTACCGAGAAGGAATCTTTATTTAGAAACCTATCGAGGTGGAGATTTTCGGAGTGTTTCTTTCTGTCACTAGGTACCGCCAGTTAAAGTTTATCTTTTCCGGCGTACCTATAGGTGTTACAAGCTCGATGATGGTTTGTTTACGTTGTGTCTCACTTCAGCCAGAGTTCTTTGGACCTTTGGCTGGTTGACTACTCCGTACTGATGAGGGCCGAGAAGCCTGAAACCGGTATGCGGATTGTTAGGTGAACACGACATAAATGAAACATAATCGAGCTTATCAGAAAGAAACATTTGCATTTAATGTCCATTGATATTATATGGAAGTATGCATGGATTTTCAGGTGAATATCATTCAACGTTCTGCGTGGTATTTGCCAGGAAAGTAGTTGTTTTTCACCTGAGATCTACCATTTTCTGGTTCAATTTTATATTGAATCCTTTATGTGAAGAAAACTGTTTAATTCGATTTTTCTATTCATTCTACTTCACATGGCACTCATCTTTCACTATATGCTAGACGGGCTTGCCACTCCTACTGAGAAGGAATCTTTTATTTAGAAACCTATCGAGGTGGGAGATTTTCGGAGTGTTTCTTTCTGTCACTAGGTACCGCCAGTTAAAGTTTATCTTTTCCGGCGTACCTATAGGTGTTACAAGCTCGATGATGGTTTGTTCACGTTGTGTATCACTTCAGCCAGAGTTCTTTGGACCTTTGGCTGGTTGACTACTCCGTACTGATGAGGGCCGAGAAGCCTGAAACCGGTATGCGGATTGTTAGGTGAACACGACATAAATGAAACATAATCGAGCTTATCAGAAAGAAACATTTGCATTTAATGTCCATTGATATTATATGGAAGTATGCATGGATTTTCAGGTGAATATCATTCAACGTTCTGCGTGGTATTTGCCAGAAAAGTAGTTGTTTTTCACCTGAGATCTACCATTTTCTGGTTTAATTTTATATTGAATCCTTTATGTGAAGAAAACCGTTTAATTCGATTTTTCTATTCATTCCACTTCACATGGCACTTATCATTCACATTCATTCATTATGAGTAGTTATATTAATCGAAAGAGAATACTAACTGACAATTATTAGAGAAAAAAAATCATAAGATCAAAATGGCGGACGGCTCCAAGATGAAGGACCATAATCGTCCGCCATCTTGGAGCCGGCCGCCATTTTAATCTTATGATTTTTTTGTTTTTTCTCCAATAATGCATTGTCACCGGTGTTGGGGTTATTTTCTCTTTTTCGATTTTACAGAATATTAAACACTCGCCAATGATGAATGAATGTATTAAGCGGACTGTATAACTACAAAAGTAACTCAAAGAAACATTGTTTGACAAGACCTCAAAGTTTTTGACATGGTATGACAATAATAATCCCAAATCTCTCCGCCATTTTGTTTATTCTCTAATAAAAATTCCATAATGCATTGTCACGGGAACTATGAACACCTGCCACATTTCACGTTAATCGTACAACTAGAAATGGGTCGAATTTAACGGGACAGGTGAAAGTAAATAAAAGCTTGTAAAATAACTTCAACACCCCATGTTATTCAAAAATTGTAAATTAATACTCATAAAAAACTTCCTTTCAAAAATCCTAACCAACAATTGAGTCTATGGACCACTTATACAGGGTACACTGTTACAAAATATGGAAAGCTATTTTTTTTCCGACGGTGCATACATGATTACAATCATGCATCTGGTGACGCAATAGTAATCGCTCATTCGAAAAGTACAATAAACATCCATCACAGAAATATTTTTTGTGTTCATGAGCTGAAATTTGACTTGACACCAATCTTGAAAGATCTTTTATCCAACAATAATGACTATTTCCCACCTCATCTGTGATAAGCAATAAATTGACATGTCTTCTGAGTTTTCTCTGAGAGTATCGCAAGGGCCCAATCACCTCATATTTGACTCTCTTATTCTCAATCTTAGATTCCAAACCATAAACATTGACTGAAATATCATTCAAATACTCAAACATTTTTATATCACGTAATTTTACTGGAAAATCCATACCTGTTACATTCAAGACAGTCTCATAATGTGGATAGGATGACACCTCCGACACTTTATTATTTGTGGGAAATAATGCAGATGTCACGGCCCATGCAAAGCAGCATTGGTCTTCATTTTTATGTTGACAACACCTTTTCTTCTCTCAATGAATTCGGGAAGTTTCATGTATGATGATCCGCCAAGTGGACTGTATTTGTTTATGTTCACCTCAAGGAACATAATTTTCTCGCAACTCCATCCTGAAAAATTACTTTCATTAAACCTTTCATCATTTGCAACAATTATAACTACAAACCTGAATCACGCTCCTCAAACTCCGTACTTTGGGCAATTATAATGTCACGAAATGCATCGAATAATCCATTCAAATCAGTTGATCGATCTGCTATACGATTGGGAGAATTGAACGATTTGATGCTGTCAATTCCTGGGTTTGAATGATATAACTTCCAAACACTTCCATGTTGACCTTGATGGAGTTGTGCAATTTGATGTTTTTTCCAATATTTAAAAAGGTGTGTACTCTATACATATTCTCACTAGATACTCTGTAGCTAGAAATGCGACATTTGAATGCATTTTTAATGAGGTGTACACCACCACCCAAGTGAACACATGAATTCGTCCTATGTGCGAGTGTTCTATTGTGAGAGTTGACTTGACAATATGGGATTATCACATTACAACAATTACATGTATAGAGTGGTGCAGGTGGTGAGTCATCGCCATTGTTGAATTTAACTCGTTTCACTGAAGGACCTCCCTGGCAAGTTTCCCGTTGATGCCGACGTAGGTTATCACTACGAGTGAAATCTTTACCACAATCACACGAATACATTTCAGCAACTTGTTTTCAATAGATCACTGGAGGAGACACTGATTCAAAATACTCTTCTCCTGGAATATTTCAATGAAATATCCCCACCCTACAACAAGTCCGATGCGATGCGCAATCTGTATGGATTTGAGGGGATTCTCTTGACATTCAGCGCACTCATCAATAATCGCAGTTCATTCTTAGCTCTCTCACAGGACGAACGCCCTCCTCGCTTGGAGGAAGCAAGGATTCATGAAGGTCATGACTACACAGAATATGTATGCCTACGCCACAACATTAGTCAAGGTCAAACAAACATCGAGATCAAATCTTTTGGTTGCCGAAACAAATCCAACATCAAAACTCAAGGTCAAATCTCAAAGTCAAAACTTAATGTTATGAATCTCAAGGTCATATTCAAGGTCAAAACTGAAGTCGAATCTCAAAGTCGACCAAACCCAATGTCAAAACTCAATGACAAATCTCAAAGTCAAATCTCAAGGTCAAACACACACACACTGCACACCTGCAACCATTCAAGGTCACACGTGACGTCATAGTGGTGGGGGGAGACCTAGAACCGGCTTAAATCTCCTTCCGACGGTGCATTTTCCTCAGTGTGTATTTTTTTCGCATTCTAAAATTCCTTGTATTTCGATAGGTCACCGGCAGCAACAAAGGCATCGGCTACGGTATCGTCAAAGGCCTCTGCGAAAAATTCGACGGCGTCGTATACCTGACCTCAAGAGACATTGCTAGAGGAAAAGAAGCTGTGGAAAGACTCAAACAACTCGGACTTGAACCACTGTACCACAAACTGGACGTAACCGATCAGTCCAGCATTGATACCTTCAAAAAGTTCATCGAAACTTCTCATGGTGGTTTGGATTTGTTAGTCAACAATGCGGGCGTTCGTTTGAAGGTGAGATCTGAAATCTCCGGGGGATTAGGTTGGTCACGTATGTTGAGCTGGCACAGCCTCTTCGTTATTTCTTGGCAAAATCATATGCAGGGTGATTCAAAAGTACGTTGACAAACTTCAGGAGGTGATTCCTCACAATTCCAATATGAATTGTCCAAATAAATATATGTACGGAAACGCTTCGTTTCCAAGATACAGGGTGTTGAAGTTTTATTTTTATTTTCGTTTTTTTTAATAACTTTCGAAATACTGACCTTAATTGAACGAAAATTGGTATTGAGAGGTTTTTCGAGGTGTCAAATTCGAACCTGAGGTTATTATTGCTCTTACTAGTAGGGGGCGCCACCTACACGTCCTTTTCTTTTTTGATGATTCATAACTTTTTTGAGCGTAGTTCTAGCACATTTTTTAGTAAAAAAATCAATTCCTCTATCATATCCACGTAAAAAAGCTACCCTTGTTACAAGTCGCTATAAGCAACCGTTTTCTAGATATTTAGACTTGAAAGATTCAAGTCGATTATTTGATAATCGATGCGTGTCGAAGTTATTACCATTATTTCGCATTTTTCACAAGAATGCTTAGGAAATGAATTTGACGTTTAAGTAGTTTTGGGTTTTGTAGGGGGCGCCATCTATTCTATTTATTTTTACTCGTTGTTTTAATAAAATTTGCAAGAAATATCAACATTTTATTTCAATAAATTTTGAATATGTAGAATAAAATAAAGGAAACTAAATTGTATTCAAATAAATTGTTCAAAGTGTCCACCTTCAGCGAAGATACAGGCATTCAGTCTTCTGGTCATTGAATCTCGTACCCGCTCAAAAATTATTGGTGTGTTTCTTATTGTTTCACATGCGTCTACTATTCGGTTTCTTAGATCTTCCTCGTTCGCTACTGGAGTTTTATAAACTAGTGACTTCAAATGTCCCCAAAAATAAAAATCTAGCGGGTTTAAATCTGGGGACCTTGGTGCCCACGCCTGGTTAGGTTCTTCTAGACCCCTACCGATCCATCGATTTGGATAGACAGTGTTAATGAATTCCCTGGCTACAACGCTAAAATGGGCCGGAGCCCCATCATGCATAAACCACATGCGGATACGAATTTCTAATGGTACATCTGAAGTAGTCCCGGCAATTCATTTTCTAAAAAGTCTCTGTAAGTTGCGCCATTCAGTCGGAACGGAAGAAAGAAAGGGCCTATCAAGTAATTATCAATTATTGCCGCCCATACATTTACAGAAAATTGATACTGATAATGTCTTTCACTAACTGCGTGCGGATTTTCCAGAGCCCAAACATAGTTGTTATGAAAGTTTGTGATAGCATTTCGGGAGAAGTTTGCCTGGTCCGTGAAGAGTACATATCTTAAAAATTGAGGATTTCCAGACAATTTTCTCAAAAACCACTGACACATAGTAATGCGTTGGGGAAAGTCTCGTGACAAAAGAGCTTGTACCCTCCCAAGTAGCACAGAGTCATAAAATTAACATAATGACTTTTTATACCGTCTTAAAGACCACGTATTTGTATGTTTTAAAACCAAAAAGTTAATGTCCGTTTAATAACCTTCAGGCGTTGCTATGACGTCGTGTAGTAGTTATAACGAGAGTACAATAAATAATTCTCAAGATGAAGTTGTACTGTGGTTTGTATGTAAATAAATTGTATGTGTCGTTAAGTAGAACTTAAGAGCAGTTGCTGTGAGGTTATTATGACAATGAACATATGTGGTTCTAATGAATAGATTTTTGAAACGTTTCTACGACTACATATTGTACTCATGTAATGTAGTTTTATCAACTGATAAACTTTGGTCGTAATGATTACATTATGAATCTAGGTTGGATTATTTTTGATGGTTATGTAATTTTTGTTGGATAGGTATATTGTGTTATGTATGTAGAATATTCTGTTCCGTATTAGAATGCCAAAACAAAAATCAAATCTGCCTTACAAGAGAACTGGAGCGTAGAGAAAAATATAAAGAGGAAGGATGAGTGCCTACCCCAAAATTAACATCTGAAATAATTAATCAGTCTACCGAAACACTGCAAAAAAATGAAGTTCATCCAGTTCCTTCGAATGTTTTCACAACAAGGAAAGACATAATTAATATGTATATGCACTTCGAGTGATAAATAAAAAATAATTAAATATAACTGTTCAACATCAACATAACCTCTATTGTAAATGTCAGTTATTTTTAGCGTTTTCCATCAGGCGGAACTAGCGGAATGCTTATGCACTCAGTGTATATCTTTATCCGTTTTGATAGCGTTACGACGCTAGTACAACAAAACATGCTACTTGTGGTCACAGCGACTACATTACAACTTTTTTATGTGAGATATTGCGATGTCTTTGAGACACTCGTATGATAGTACATACCGGAGTAATTACAACTTTTCGACACTAGAAGAACGGCATCCATGTTTTTCGATTGATTGATAACATCATTCTGGTAGCCATACAAGTATCTTTCGTAATATAGTCTACAATTAAAATCATGTAGAGTGCTAATAAGTATATTTCAAAGTAATATGATCTACATATTTAAAAGATTTTTAATGAGAAAAATTGATGAAATATATTATCTATCTTCATTTTCGAGGCGCATGAATTTTAAGTGAGTAAAATTGGATTTTGTTCGTAAAAATTTATTTGCTTGGTCACTAGAGTTTCAGAACAATTCTTAAAGACACATAAATGAAAATCATTTTTATTTCGGTCACAGAGTATCATGAACATGTAAAGGAAGCTGACTTATATATTATATTGATATTATATAAAATCTTTTGATATGGTATACATATTGTAATACTATATTAGAAAGATCATGACCTTCATGCATAATGATATAATGACTACACTAGGACCACAGAAAGAACCTTTTGCGACTGGCTTGTATGAGTCCTTATTGACAAGTCATTACCACTACTTTATAACGTCGATGTGACGTCGCAAGAGTGTGCCTTTCTGTCGTAGTGGCATACATAGCAACGTCTTAGCATATTACAAGACATAAGTATGGACTTTTGCGAAAGGCCTAGTAGACGTCTGTACAACCGAATTATGACCTCTGTGTGCTACTTGGGCTTTGAATATGGTATGGATAAAATTGTTGATCGTGGATAATTCTCCAAACTGTGGACTGAGTAGAATTGAGAGCTTCAGCAATTATTCTTGTACTTGTTTCTGGATTCTCCTCGAGAGCGTTCAATACAGCTCTTCCAAATCTGGGGTTCGGACTGCTCGTGGTCTTCCAATAATATCAGCTGCCCTCTCAAAACTACCTGTGCTCGCCAAACGACGGTGGAGACTGGTAAATGTTGAAGCTGAAGGCAGTACACGATTAGGAAATCGTTCCTGGTGAATTCGTCTTGCTTCGCGCGCATTGCCATCCGCAAGGCCACAAACGAAATGTATATCGGCTAAATGAGCATTATTGTTTAAATAATCCATTTTTTCCAAATTAGTGTTTTGAAACTTACAGAAAGTTCAACAAAACGTTTAACTGTCACATAATATGTAATTACCAAAACTACTTACTTAAACGTCAAATTCATTTCCTAAGTATTCTTGTGAAAAATGCAAAATGATGGTAATAACTTCAACACGCATCGATTATCAAATAATCGACTTGAAATTTTCAAGTCTAAATTTCTAGAAAACTGTTGCTTATAGCGACTTGTAACAAGGGCAGCTTTTTTACGTAGATATGATTCATCACTCTCTTCAATTCATTTGTCAGATCCCGCCTAAAGTATGGCTGTATTGTCTGGCCACCTACTATCTCAACTAGACTTTCATGTACCAAGAATCAACGGTAGAAATGAACAATGTTTTTATTTCCAACACCAAGAACAAATATATTTTTAAAATCTCCTTTATTTGCAATGTGTAATAAATTCAATCAAGTCTGCCACAAAGTAGACATTTATTCAACACCATTACATGTTTTCAAAAAAGAGATCAGAAACATTATATTTGCGAAGCAACAATAACTATATATCATACTAAAAATCAAATAATTATTCGAATCTCGATCGTTTTGTTGTTTTTTGCTTTTTTTATTTTTTTGTTTTTTCCCCTCTCTCATTTCTTGTTTTTTCTCGGGGAATGTTCCATGAATGTATTACTATGTATTACTACTATTTTTTCAAATGTGCTAGAAGTACGCTCAAAAAAGTTATGATTCTTCAAAAAAGAAAAAAGACGTGTAGGTGGCGCCCTCTACGAGTAAGAGCAATAATCACATCAGGTTCGAATTTTACACCTCAAAAAACCTCTCAATACCACTTTTCGTTTAATTAAGGTCAGTATTTCGGAAGTTATTTAAAAAAAAACGAAAATAAAACTTCAACACCCTGCATCTTGTAAACGAAGCGTTTCCGGACAATATATTTAGTCGAAAAACCTATTAGAATATTGTGAGGAATCACCCCCAAGTTTCAAAGTATTTCGAATCACCATGTAAAAATACTTATATGGACCCATGTATTTTTGGTTTGTTTTTTTCAGGGTGGAACCCTTCGGGAAAAGCCGAAAAAACCCTCAGAGTGAATTATTTCGGGTTGTGAACCTTTGCGAAGCTATGTTTCCCCTTTTGCTCAGGAATAACGCGAGGATGGTGAACATTTCTAGTTTATCGGGCCATCTCAGTAAGATTCCCCACGGAAGAGGGGGGGAGATCGGGGATTCGGAGACCGGATCTAACCGTTGCAGACGTGAACAAACTCATGGAAGAGTTATCCGGTAAGTTATTCATCAGAATAAACGAAAAACCTAGTGAATATAAATATGCTCTGTCAATCCTGAAATATAATGATAAAACCGGTTTGTTGGTATCGCATTACTTTTGGTTGGATCCAGGTGTTTTCGGCAAAACATTCAATCTTGCATTTGAATACGATTCTACGTGACGTCATAATTATCAATGAACCGAAGAATGCAAATTTCTTTTTTTTTTTATGTTCGGTCCCACGAAAGGGATATCCTGAAAATGTTCGGGAAAACCCATCGTGGGGGAAAGAAGGTAGGAGTTGGTGTTTTTTTCTTAAATTTTTGAGTTGTATGCCTGGGGGAACACCCCCTGGGACGAGTTCCAAAGCCTCGCTGTTCGTTGGATGAACGAGTTTTTGGGAAAGTGATGTTCTGCAGGTCTCAAAGTGACCACAAAAGGGGTGGATGCCCGAACTGACGGGTTAGTCTCGAAGAGATTTGCCAAAGCAGGAACGATTGTTGATATTTCAGAAGAGCATCGCCCATGAAAATATCTATAAATAGAGACAAATCGCCAACTTTTTACGGTGTTCCAGACAAGGGGAGTTTGTAAGCGAGGATCACCGACGAGACGAATTGCCCTTTTGGACAGAACAATAGCCTCAGGATATGTTTTGCCCACCCAAATTGGGAACAGATTCCAGGACAGGTCGGATCTTTGTCAGCTGACTGGGGTGAAATAGCTCTAACGAAACAAAAAAAACCAAGGTTTTGGGATGCACTTTTGGACCTCACGTGATTTTCCCAGGAAAGGTTATTGCTGATAGTAATACCAAGCATCGATATGGATGACTTCAGTGGTATGGTTATTCCTGACAAAGTTATGTTAGGCACAGTGAGATCGGCTTTTCAGAGAAAAGACATGCTTTGTTTTGTTTGCATTGAATTTCAAGTTGTATTAGATCCCCATTCGAGAATTGTTGCTAAGTCCATATTTATATTATTAACATTTCTTCCTCGTTCATTTCTGGTTTCACGGGCTGATATAAGGCCCTCAAAGAAGCGGTATGGAGTGTACATCATCGCAAAGCTGTGACTGACATGAAGTTGCTTTCAACAAAGGTCGTTGATGTGAAGTAGAAATAGTGTTGGTGCGAGAATGGATCCTTGCGGAACACCAGCATTTATGAGTAGAGTGTCAGATGAAACTCCATCGACCATCATGGAGAGACCTGTTTGAGAGAAAACTAGCAAGCAGGAACACAGCTGAGGGGCAAGCCATAAGACGTGAAGCTTGACGAGGAGTCCCTGGTGCCAAACTCGATCGAACGCCTTCGGAGATATCTAATGCCACAGCTAAAGTTTCTCCATACTTTTCAATAGATAGCTGCCATATATGTGAGACGTAAGCTGAGCAGGTCACCAGTTGATCTCTGATGGCGGAAGCCATATTGCCTATCGTTGACAATTCCTGAGTCTTCCAGATATTTCCATGAGCTCGATGTTGATGGCTTTTTCCATGACCTTTGAAATAATAGATAGCAGTGCGATAGGTCTGTAGTTGCTAGGTAGGGCCTTTTGCCTTTTTTAGGACTGGCTGTACTCTTGCAATTTTCCAATTGGACGGAAATACCCCCAAATTGTAAGAGTGGAGAACAACTTGCAAAGAACAGGTGTTAGTTCGGGGCACATTTCTTGAGAACAATCGGCGGAATTCCGTCAGATCCACACGCTTTGTTGGTGTTGAGACCCAGCAAAATCTTTCTGATAGTACGTTGGCGAAAGGTGATCTCGGGCATATGACTGTCAATAGGTGTAACGTTCGGGGGTTGTTTTCCCGATGAATCCAGAGTGGAATTTCCAGCAAATAGGTGTGCGCAAAGATATTGGCTTTTTCCTGGGCAGTCGTTGCTAGTGTTCCATCTTCTTTGGTTAGGGGAGGAAATGAGCTGGAAGTGAAGTTTCTTCCAAAGCTTTGGCGAAAGACCAAAATGAACGGGATCCGTTAGGACATTCAGCAAGTTTTGATCTTTTATTTTGGCTTTGTGGGCATCTTTTGAGCATTCTATTGTCTCTTTACATATGCCTCTAGCCTCGACATATGCTGCTCTGGTCTCAGGGCCCGGATTTTTAGCCATCGATGGTATGCTGCCTGTTTAAGCCACAGCTCTAGAGCAGTTTCTGTTGAACCAGGTCTTATCGGATGATGTTCTTCTTTCGGTATTCGGTATGTAAGTTTGCATCCCCAACATGATGATTTCAGAAATTGTCTCCAGCACATCGTGTTGGATCTACTGAAGAGAAACAAACTCTCTTCCATGGAAACGCTGAGAAAAAACATACGAAGACCTTCCCAGTCGGCCGAATTGTAATGCCACATGAGACGGGGTGGTATTGTGCAGCCTCGATGGTAAATGGAAAGAGCATGTTGTGGAGATGAGGTGTGGTCAGAGTTTCCAAGTGGGGCACAAACTTATTCTATACGGGTCAGGATTGGTGGTGGGGAAAAGATCTAGTGTATTGGCAGACTGGTTGTTGACATCAGGGATGCGGGTTGGTGAGCTCGACCAGTTGTTCTAGACCATGGAGGTATGGCAAGGCCTCGGCTTGACGACCTGCATCATCTGTTGAAGAGAATCAGAATCAGTTTATTCATCACAGAAATATACATTTGAATTCAATCAATCCAAACAGATGTACATTTATAGGACTAGTCAAAGAAACACAGAATTAAAATATTCGATACAATTAAAATAAGTGAATGCCTAAATACAGGTACATACTCATAAGACTTGACCATAGAAATACAGATTAAAATTTGAACGTGAACCACTTAAAATGAGAATTTTTCAAAATTGGAGAAATTGTTCATTTTTATAGAATTCGTTTTCAATAAGAACATTTTTTAGTTCATTCTCGAATGATGAATTATAGTTCCTATCATTCTTATATATAAGTTTGTTTGTTATACATTTTGGCTCCTACATAGATAGGTGAATTTTGTGAATTTTAAACGGGAGTAAGTTGGTGTATATTGTTTTATTCTTGTGTCATGCGAGTGAACATCCTCATTCTTCTCAAGCCTATGTTCGTTGTATCGAATGTACATAATTAGTTGATAGATATATAAGCTATGTAGTGTCAATATTTGTGCTCTAGTAAACAGATTTTTACATGTAGTTGTTGGTGAACATTGAACATAGTTCTTAAGATTTTTTTCTGAGCAATAAAAAGCCTTTTCGAAGTGTGGTGATGATCCCCAGAATATCGACCATACTGCAAAACTGACTGTACCGAACCGAAGTACAGCATTCTCAGCACATCAAAAGACACTGTTTCTCTCAAATTTCTTATCATGTAAGAACATGTACTTAATTTGTTACATATTATTTTTATATGAGGCTCCATGTTAGTTTTGGTCGAGGTTACATCCAAAAATTTTATTGTGTCTGTAGCTTGAATTGATTTTTCCTTGGATATGTAAAATAGAGATCATAGTTTGGGGATATATTTTTTGGTAAAATCGCATGAAATATGTTTTTGTAATATTTAATTGGAGTCCATTCTGACAACAATATTTATGGAACTCATCAGAAGCAGCATTACTGTTTGTCACTAATTGGTCAATATCCTTATGTGACATCAATATATTTGTGTCATCAGCATATAATACTATTCGATCAGACAATTCGCAACACTTTTTTATATCAGCTGTGAATATAATGAAGAATAAGGGCCCTAAGATTGATCCTTGTGGCACTCCTAGATTGGTTTCTCTTGATAGTGATTTAGTTTCATTAAACATCGATACTTGTGTGCGGTTAGACAGATATGATTTTGCCCAATCAAGTGGTACCCCACGGACACCTATGGCCTCCAGCTTATGAATCAGTAAATTTCTATCTATTGTGTCAAAAGCGCGGCTTAGATCATAGAATAGGCACAGTGAGTTTTTTTTGTTATTAAGAGAGTTATATAAATACTCCAAGGTATCTTGAATAGCGGTTGTGGTAGACTTTGATTTCCTAAATCCATGCTGTGTATCGGGAAGTAATTTGAAGTGTTCTAGATATTTGGTCAATCCTTGACAGTAAGCTAATTCAAAAATTTTTGATATTTGATTTTGAATGCAAATTAACCTGTAGTTTGTGATATCTCTAGCAGATCCCTTATTCTTAAAGATGGGTATACCTTTAGATTCCTTTATATTTGGAAAGGTCCCAGACACAAAAGATTCATTTATTGAGGACTCAATGGTTGAGCAATTAATGGTGCAGCACCTTGATTATTTTTTCCATCAATTTCATCAATACCAGGCGATGTTTTACTTATTATTGAGATGACCCTCTGGAGTTATCGGTGTCAAGAAAATGAAATGCGTTGGTTGTTTATTGTTTTCTTGATATTTCACTAGTGCTTTGTACTCTTTTTATACTACTTGTATCTTCTGATACCATACATCATTCATAACTTTCCTTAGTTTGTCCATTCCAGAGATGGTTGTGCATTTGCTTTATTTCTGGAGAGAGCCATCTCCTTCTTTGTTTTATACATGTGGTTTTAACAGGAAACGCATAATCGTAATTATAAAGAAATGTATTGTAAAATAGGAAAATTTGTCTTCAAAATTTGTGGTCTGATACATTTCACTCCATTTCTCTCTTGATAACAAACTTCGGAAGTCTGAATGTTACAATCGCTGAGTTGTCTTTTGGAACATATATATTATTTGTTATACAATCACAGACTATATCATTAAAAGAACATACCTGGTATATGTGGTCTGAGAAGAATGATTCATTCACACTCACAACATAATTTTCCATATTCGAGAAAATGTTATCAATGCAAGTGGAAGATGTTGATGTTATTCTTGTGGCCTTCTTACATGATGTTTAATACCATATTCACTCTAACATATTAATTAATTTGTGTTTCTGTCACAATTTTTTTAGAAAATCATATTAATATCTCCGCATACATACGTTTCATTAATCATACCTAAACCAGGAAATTTTCTGTTAGAAAGTCGGTAGACAATAAAACTATCACGATTATTAGTGGAAAAGTGGAATGTCCCCACTCACCAAGATTCATTTGAGGTATTATTATAAATTATGACAATCACAAAAAACAACGAATTATGTTTTGAAACTGAATTCGACTGGTTTCAAAACACTATGAATACGTTTTGAATCGTTTTATATATGACGTCATCGTTTCATCGCCAGAATGGATGTATTTGAATCACAGGACGAATACATGGGCGCCAAAAAACAGCTTTTTGGTGTTCTATCGGAACCTTAGATCATATATGCTACGCTACTCAGGTTATTGTTGTTGTGAGTCGGTGCGGGGGGGGCATATTACGTCAGTGTGTACACTAGAGACCCCTCCACCCCCTCTCAGAGTTACCCCTCTAATACCAAACGAATCCTATACGATGCCGTATCTAGGGTAGCATACATGATCTAAGATCGGAACCCGTGAATGTATTGTTAATTTTGAGCCTCGCTTGTGTTACAACTTCCGTTTTGTTCGTTATTAGTATATTCTGAAAACTGTATTAGTTTTCCGAAACCAACTCTGCCGTTGCGACAACTTCGGTTGATAAAATTAAAATAGTAGTCCACATCGTGCTCCGTTTCTGTGATGGGAAGAATGGATGTGATCAGTTGTGCCAACGTAACATGAACGATAATGGTAGCATAATGGGCATTGTATCGGTCAGCGCAGGGTTATTATATATATATCATACTGACAGAGTTACGGCGAAACCCCCGTTTCGATGACGTCTGATGTGTGCCAGGATAGCCAACTTCATAGAAATTACTTTCAAATTTCGAAGAGTAGAATGGGTCTATAACTTGTTTGAATGCACCGAGCAGAGAAAAAATAAATGAAAAGTACATCAAATGAAAAAAAAATGTGTACAATGTATTGTTAAGGCCTCAAATAACAATATGGAAGAAGACCAGAAAGATCCTTTCACATGGTATCAGTAATTATCTTTTGCAAATGAATGAAATGGAATCAAATTTGCACTTATACGCAATGTTCTATACAGCTTTCACACTACATGTGGTCCTGGGTATGTTCTCAAAACTACGAAATACAATTACTACTAGCATATTGTATAAATAGTATTATACATGGCAATGCTACTATACACTGTCTTGGTAGATGATGATAAATTAAACACTACTGGAGTTATTGACAAAGATTATAGTTCTACTCTTCGTTATTATTCGACACACTTTGTTTAAACCAAAATAAACAACGTTTGGAAAACTTACAATCAAGAAGAACAAAGATAAATTAACTAAATAATTCCGATATGTTGGCAGCAGTGGCACACTTTCCTCACCTTACGTCTGGTCACCCGAACCCTCTTAAAGCTGTCATATGCCGTAACCACAGTTTATAGCTAAAGAATCAGTTCGCTCACTTGGCGTCGGCACTTTGATCTTTATGTTTCCGTTTGTACACACACAAATTTTGAAGAGAATCGGACCATAATCACAGAGATCGTCAGCCATCTTGGAGCTGTCATTTTGATTTTATGAATTTTGACAAAAAAATCATAATTTTTTATCTTGGAAACCCCCACATACCAATTTTAAATCGAATCGAACCACAATCACAAAACTCGTCCACCATCTTGAAGCCGCCATTTTGTTTTTTCCCTAACAAAAATTCCATAATGCATTGTCACGGGAAGTATGATCACCTGCCAACGTTCACGTTCAATTTGCAGTTTATGTTTGATTTTTCCTACGAAGTTGAAATAGGCTGTGCTTAGGTTCTCAATATCAGATCTTTTATCCGCGCATTTTCTTCATATTTTGTCATTTCAATCATTTCGTTGAGGAGTTTTTTTCCAAGATTGTTTGTTGGCCAATAATGGTGACGGGCTCAAAATCAAAAGGATTTTGAATTGTTTTAATGTATTTTGTATATTTTGCAGTCTCTTTGTGTTCAGTCATCCTCGTTTTCAGTACCTTCCTGTCTGCCCTATGTATACTTTTTTTACAATCAGCACATGGCATTTTGTAAATAATATCAGATGTTTGATATTGTGGGGGTGTTGGTTTTCAATCTTGAGTAAATAGTATTTTTAACTGTGTTTTCACATTTTTAAGTGCATTTTTATGGTATGAAACCTTCTACATATGGTAGCTTGACATATTTACATAGCTACACATAGTTCTGAAGACGAATCAATACAGGTTCTGAAACGTTGACTAGTTGAAATCTTCAACATTTCGATCAAATTCCTGCTGATTCAAGACTCAAGCCCAAAATTACCACTTAACTTTGATGACATTCGAAGCGTCACTGTTTGAAAAGCAGCCCTTATTCTCTCCTTCATTTCGTCGGGTATTTATACCATACAAGTCGAATTTTTGTACCTTTTTAGCCGAGCGCATGGGGTTTAGAACTGACATACTTTGTAGTCCTTTGTAGTCCTTTCTTTATCAAAGGAAAGCACAAAACACACAAATATGAGGGGAAACCGAACCCGAATAGAAAACGAAATATATCTTGGCAAAAAATAACTTCTATATCGTTTCTGGTTATCTCCACACCGCAATAGATAATTAACGATTCTCCGACAGCCGGGATGAAATATTAACGCGCAAGGAATGCGATTGAAATATACCGCGGAGGCAATTAATATCCGAAGTTATCCATTACGGTGGGAACGAAGCTGCCCATATTCAATCTCGAAAGGGGTCATAGTAATGATATAATAACGTTTATTCGCACAATAATATACAAAGTGGCAAATAAACAAAAGGAATCTGCAAAGCCTAATGGCTGTGTGCAGAGAAGAGATTCTATATAAAAACAAAGTCAAAAGTAAAAAGGGTACAGAAAAGAGAAGAGAGTTCAGTTCAGTAAGAGCCTTCAGAGTATGAAGCGCATGAGTAGAATCAAATCCCATCTAGTGAAGATGCATACCCATCTTCTGATACGAAACAAGTGTAGACTCCGTAAATTATTCATAAAATAGCCAGTTTATCAAAAATATGCAGAACATAGTGAAAGTGTGAATTGCAGAAACGGTCTCGATACTACAAAGACATTGTCTTAGTAAAAACTAAACGAATAGAAGCCAAATTTTCCAAAGAAGGTAAATAATCATAGTTTGGATCAGTGAACGCGTAAAAAAATCGGTAATCCAAAAATAAAAATCATTCAACATTTAAAACGAAAGTGTTCTCCAGTCGAGGGTAAGAAAATAAAACTGTTTAATTGGCAAGGTGATAAGGAACCATTTATTCATTTGATTTCATAGTAGAGTCAACTCTTGATTCGACAAAAGGTAATAAAATTCGAAATAGCCAAGGTAACTGAATAACAGTTATTCTACTAACAAGTATATTTTATATTCAGATTCATTCTGACGTTCCATACATTTTCTCCAGGTGTATAAGTTGTTGTTACTATTATTTAAAATTCCTAAGTGTATTATTGTTTCTGAAATATCTGAGATTGGTAACTGTACTGCCAAAATAAGGCCCACGCTTCATTTTACAGGGTGGGGCACCCCATACGACACGGTCCCTGTAAACCAAACCATTAATTCTTTCGGGAATTTCTCCATTTAATTATATGTATATTGATTAAGGCTGCAAAAGGAAATTATTTTGGAGTCTATAGGGTGGCTCAAAAAAGTGTGACATATCAAAGTTGTGTTTTTTTAAATGGAACACCCTGTATTTCGTTACACTTTTGAATAGGTCAGGAAAAAATAATATGATTTCATATGAGGTACTCGAATTATTGATTTTTTTATGAAAATGCTAGGTACAATTGGAAACTAAATAACATCGAAATGTCTAGAAATCATCTCTTCGAATTCTGACCAAGCATAAAAGAGGTTTTGGGCTATTGATTTCGATAAAACCTGTTTCTCGATATTATACAGAATGTTCAAAAATCATTGTCACTTTTTTATAATTTCAGACAAAGATAACTTTGTTATTTCAAATAGTACACCCTGTATTTTTTTGGTCTGAACAATATAAAATTCAATTATCTTTCATTTCATATTGAAATTCCATATACCTAACCTAAATAGTTTTTCAGATATTGGCTTTTTCAAATAGTAGTTCTCATTTCAATGCATTCTTTGAATCAAGATAGCTTTGAAACGACATTTATTTGACTTGCTTACAGCATTCTCATTGACAGTTGTTATACTTCACTTCATCGAAAATATTAACTGTTCACTAAAATGACGTTATCATTTACATTCTTATTCTGACAGTAGTTCATTAAACAGACTACACAATTTTATTTTTTTTTATTCAACCGAAACAACAACAAAATATGAAACACAAATGTATTTAATTCAAAGTAGGTGCTCGAAATGACGACCATCCTGTTGAATACAAAGAGCCACTCTCTCTATGAAAGACTTCTTAACATTTAATAACATTTGAGGCGTCACTCTTCGAAAAGCAGCCCTTATTCTCTCCTTCATATTTTCCAGTGTGGTTGGAGGAGTGTCGTAAACCTCATTCTTCAAGTATCCCTATAGGAAAAAATCGAGGCAAGTCAAATCTGGTGATCTCGCTGGCCAATTTTGTGGTCCTCCCCTACCAATCCATTTATTCGGAAAGCACATATTCAAAAACTGTCTGACACTGAATTTGAAATGTGCCGGAGCTCCATCCAATTGTAACCACATCCGTTGTCTGATATTTAGCGGCACATTCTCCAGAAGCTCAGGCAGATTCTCGTAAAAATTGTAAAAAAATTTGACCATTCAAGTTTCCATAAAAAAAGTATGGTCCTATAACTTGTGTACCTATAATTCCTCCCCACACGTTAACAGACCATCTATTCTGGTGATCCAGAGTGCGGATAAAATGAGGATTCACATCACTATAATAATGGAAGTTGTGTCTGTTCACTAAGCCATTGTTATGAAAAGTAGATTCATCAGAAAATAAAATGGAATCCGAAAAATGTTGATCCACACTAAACTTGTCCAGAACCCATAGACAAAACTCGATTCGTATTACAGTATTCAGATAATACGGTACGGGTGAAATTTGTATTTTTTTATTACCCTAGAAATGCTCCGTCTGCTTATCCCTGTATCTTTCTCCATCTTACGTTGACTCGTATGAGGGTTTTCTATGATTGATCCCATAATAAGAAATTCATTTTCATTTCCAATGATAGGTTTTGGTCTATTTGCCTTTTCATAAGCTATACTTCCAGTCCTACGAAATTGATGTAGCAATCGTTTGAAAACCAACTTGTTTGGATGATTCCGGTCTGGATATTTTCGGGCATACATCCTCGACGCCAAAAGGCAATTCTCTAAACACTCACCAATCGCTAAAATCATATCTATCCGCTCTTGAATGGGATAAGTTTTCATTTTCGCCGCTATTAATTCAGTGAATGTTTTGAATAACGTAAAACACAATAACTGTCAATAAGAATTCTTTCAACAAGTTGAATAAATGTCGTTTCAAAGCTATCTTGATTCAAAGAATGCATTGAAATAAGAACTACTATTTGAAAAAGCTAATATCTGAAAAACTATTTAGGTTAGGTATAGGGAACCTCAATATGAAATGAAAGATAATTAAATTTTATATTGTTCAGATTAAAAAAATACAGGGTGTTCTATTTGAAATAACAAAGTTATCTTTGTCTGAAATAATAAAAAAGTGACAATGATTTTTGAACATTCTGTATAATATTGAGAAACGGGTTTTATCGAAATGAATAGCCCAAAACCTCTTTTATGCTTGGTCAGAATTCGAAGGGATGATTTCTATACATTTCGATGTTATTTAATTTCCAATTGTACCTAGCATTTTCATAAAAAAATCAATAACTCGAGAACGGTTATAGTTAGGTACATAGTACCTTTTATGAAATTATATTATTTTTTCCTGACCTATTCAAAAGTGTAACGAAATACAGGGTGTTCCATTTAAAAAAACACAACTTTGAGCCACCCTGTAGACTCCAAAATAATTTCCTGTTGCAGCCTTAATCAATATACATATAATGAAATGGAGAAATTCCCGAAAAAAATTATGGTTTGGTTTACACGGACCGTGTCGTATGGGGTGCCCCACCCTGTATACTGAGGGCGATAACTTTCCCAAGCCGCTCTGGGAGGTTGTCCAGTTATCGGTCAATAGACCAATAACGCCCAGTATAGTTAAGGCTTAGCTTCAACAACAAACGGGCAGTCATATCACTCTAGTCATGAAAAAAACAACTACTTTCCGGACTATGTCCCGCTAACAGTGCCCGAAATATGTTTGCCGAACGCTTCAAATTAATTAATTTTTCAGCCTTGCCCATGAAAGACAAGTCCTGGTTGAAGGTTGGGGTAAGCAGACGTACTTGGTGTCCAAAGTGGGCCTTACTGCGCTAACTTTCATCCAGCAAAGATTGTTCGACGGGGAGACGCCGTATCGAAATATTTCCGTCAACGCAGTACATCCGGGGTATGTTAGTACAGACCTCGTGGACCATAAGGGCCCACTCACTGTGGAAGAAGGTGCTAGAGTCCCCCTTTTGGTAGCCCTGGAGTCCGATTGCAAGGGGAAATATGTGTGGTGCGATGGTAGGGAGGTTGACTGGTATGCAGATGTGACACCAGCGCTATCATGAATGTTTCTTATGTCGACTTGGCAACACTGTACAAGCGCGATTTTCATAGCAACTTCCGGGGAAATCAAACCAAAGTACTTGATGGACTTTTACTTTTCAAGAATCAACAACCTTGGAAGAGCATTTCAAAATGAGATATTTCAAAACTGCCCAATATTTTTTTTTTAAGTGGAATGACTAGTGATTCTCATCACCGTCTGAATTGGAAAAGTACACTTCCTTGTACTTAAAGCGATCCATTAGATATTCTCGTTTCAATAATAATCAACTAGAAGTCACTCGACTATATAATTTGATTTGACTTCCATTATACCGGGTAACAATGCCTATATCTCCTTCACTTATCAACCAATTTGAATGAAATTTTGTACATAGATATTGACAGACATATGAAAACAAAATGGCCGGCTTCCGGTTTCGCCAGAATAGCCACCTACTTCGATTTTTCGAATGGGACACCCTGTATGTTTGATGTTTTTCGGATTCTGCGGCTCAAATAACATACGACAGTGTTGCCAAATTTTTATTTTGCAATTTGAAAAAAAAATATATTTTTTTTTACCTTAAAATTATACCAATTTACATTAGTAACACATAGTATTGGTCATTTCATCGATAAGATCAATAATAAATCCTACAGCAAGAATTGAAATTTTCTGAACGCATTTTTAACGAAAAAATCGTTTTTTTCAAATGGTACCTACTGACGGCCATTTTGCCATTAGTAGAGAATTTAATTACCAATTCAACGTTATACATTATGTACCACTTTCTTTTTGTTCAAAACATAGAGAGCCATCAAACAAAATGAAATCAATCTGAAAAAATTTATAGGTAACATGACATCTATTCATTCTTTCAAACTTTACTTCAGAATGGTAACAATGAATTACCAAACATAATCGACTTAACCCATTACAAAAATGATAACTTTAATATAATCAAACTGTTTGAATAAATCTAAAGAGTGAAACATTCAACGTACACATTATTACTCACAATACCATTATCCTGTTTTCAATAGAAGAGTTTCACAACCATCGAATAGTCATTTTATTTATTAATGACCAATGATATGTTCGAAGTGTTGCACGTTTCCCCTAACACATAGACTAGTTCTATTTATTGTACACCTCATCACATTTATCAGTTCGTGAGCAGGAATTTCCTGAAATGAGCGCTCAACTCTATCTTTCAAGTCCTCCAAAGAAGTTGGTCTCCTCGAGTATACTTTGGATTTTATGTGACAATATAAATAAAAATCAATAGGGGTTGAATCAGGCGATCTGGCTGGCCATCTGATTGGACCATTTGTTCCAATCCATCTCTGTCCATAGGTATCGCTAAGATATTGCCGAAGAATATTAGGTTTATGTGGGCCTGCACCATCTTGCTGAAAAAACATATGTTTACTGATGTTCTCAGTTAAATCGTTGATATTATTTTGAATATCGTTCTCTAAGAATTGTAGATATCTTTGGCCCGTCGAAAAGATTGGTCCAATGATTCTTGCCCCTATGATTCCTACCCAGACGTTGAATCCGAATCTTTCTTGAAAATTACCTTCTCTCAGCAACCTAGGATTTTCTCCGTACTGGGTCATTTTCATATAAATGCTGATGCAAGAGCGATATTTATGTTTTTCACTACTTTTCTGGCACTTTCCCTGCTGATCCCACATTCAATTTCCAATTCTCGCACTGAGGCAGATGGAGAAAAATGAAAATATGCTAAAACATTAGTTTCCACTTCTTCACTGACTATGAAGTGGATGTGGTTTTGATCAGCTTGTTCTTTCCTTGGCATCACCGTCTTAACGGATAACGAACAGCGTTTATCGTACTAGCATTGACAGCGTTCTTCTGACATTCTCCGGATATCAATATCATATCGATTTGTTCGTTTCGAGAATAACGATTAATATTTTCCATTTCATAAAAACTTTTTACAATCGAAACGAGATGACAAGTAAAATTGGTATTTCACTTTTGACTTGATATTAATCACCTACTGTTTCCCATGATTCCACGGCTACCTTTCATTTCATCAAACCTAAACGGATAACAAATTGCAATTTGTAGGCATCGTATAAAATATTGTACAAATTCAATAATTGATCGTTTTTAGTTTTGAACAAAAAGAAAGTGGTACATAATGTATATCGTTGAATTGGTAATTAAATTCTCTATCGAATGGCAAGATAACTCTCGGTAGGTACCATTTGGAATTTTTTTTTGTTAAAAATGCGTTCAGAAAATTCCAATTTCTGCTGTAAGATTTGTTATTTATTGTAACGAACCTAGGCCGGACCTGTCGCCTCACGTGTTGCCATCGACAGCGATGAGATCATCCCCGGAGATATTCGAGAACCATCCAGTCGCTCTGCCGCGAAAAACAACGGTCAATATTGGAAACAATTGGAACATGCTAGTCGCCAACTGTCCGAATTTGAAACATCGAGAATGCTGTATCGGAGATAAATAGACAGCCCTCAAGAGGGAGTACACAGTCTGGACGAGCCCATACGATCGAGCTATTCAGTGGCGTAGTAATATAAATTAAGTTGTAGATTAAGTGTTAAATAAATTAATAAACCAAGTTAAGTTTATTTACGTTACAATTGGTGTCAGAAGTGGGATTTTGAAAATAAACAAGTGATCGTGGAGTGGATAGTCAGAAAAATAAATTGATAGACCTTTTTGTACGCCCAAAATAGACAGTGGCCCGGTTTTCGCGAAGTGGACAATTGTGCGTGGAATATAAACTGATAACTGTTCGCGTGAAACAGAAATAGACATGGCCCGGTTTTCGCGAAGTGGACAATTGTGCGTGGGAATATAAACTGATACACTCTTCGGTGAAACAGACAATGACTGGTGGCCCGTGGAAAAGAATTCGCGAAGTGAATTTTTAACAAACTGATAAACTTTTTCGTGTGAAACAGACTGATACCTCGTCAAAGACAAAATGTGTTCAAGACAAGTGGCCTTGCGGACTTGAAGGTAGGGAATTGAAACAGGAATTGGAGGAAAGGAACTGGAAACAACGGTAAAAGCAAATATCAGGAAAGACTCGCAGAAGGACTTATACAAGAAGGTGAGGACCCCGAAACATTTTTATTCGAAGTTCCCGGAGGTGATTTGAGCCCTATAATAGAATCCTTGAAAGAAGAGCTGCAACAAAATTCTAGACATCTGGAAGAGAAGCTTCAAGAAAATTCTAGAAATCTGGAAGAGAAGCTTCTAGAAAATTCAAGAAGCCTGGAAGAAAATGCTAGAAATCTGGAAGAGAATGAAGAAAATTCTAGAAATCTGAAAGAAGCTTCTAGAAATTCAAGAAGCCTGAGAGAAGTTCCTGGAAAACACAGAAGGCCTAAAAAAAGAATTCGTGGGTGTGGCTAATTTCTAGAAGAAAGAATGGGAACCGTTGAGACAGAGATAGATAAAATTAGGAGCAAATGAACACGGAGGTAGATAAAATCAAAGATGGGGTCGAGGCAGAAATGGACAAAATAAAGGAAACGATCAGTAAGCTGGAAAAAACAAATTAATAGTGCGTCCTCCACAGAGATGGTTAACGAAAATGCAATGCTGGACTTGAGTTTGAACGTGGATAAAGTCAAGAGGGTATAAAAGATGTCAAGGTCATTTCAGAAATAGGGAAGCTTTCCATGAAGCCGCCTCAGTTCGACAGGAAAAACTCCATGGCAAATTACCGCCGGCAGTTTGAAGCAGCGGCCAAAGCAAACGGATGGAATGCAGGGGAAAGAGCTGTAGCACTGACACTTGCATTACGTGGAGAAGCGACAAATATTCTACAAACTCTCACCGCCCAAGAACAGGAGGACTATGATCAGCTGATTGCTCACATTGCCGACGAGCAGAAGAGAAAGAAGCAACACTTTGTAGAACCGCGGCAATGGATGACAACTGGAATGACAGCAAGATCCAGAAAGACCAAAGAGACCCGACCTTGGCTTGAGTCGTCAGCTGGAAGAAGGGCAATCGAAGACCATCATGGCAGGAAGTCGCAGGTTACTCGCCGGCTGTTAAGTCCTATTGGGCACAATGGAACTCTCTTATTCTGGACAATGGGATCCTGAAACGTGTTGGAGGCCGATATTGGTGGGGAAGACAGACGCCAAATAATTGTTCCCAGGAAAGAAGAGGAAGTGCTGCGGAAATCCATGATGGAGTCGCCGGAGGACATCTGGGAGTGACGAAGACCCTGCAGAAAGTGAGGCAACGGTTTTACTGGGCCAATTGTCAAGCTGACGTCCAGGACTGGTGCAGGAAGTGCGCTGTATGCGCTGCTAGCAATGGACCTCGAATACGACCCAAGGCCCCGATGCGTCAGTACAACGTAGGCAGCCCGTTCGAGAGAATCGCCATTGACATCGCCGGCCCGTTTCCCGTATCCGACCACGGGAATAAATACATACTTGTGGCAATGGACTACTTCAGTAAGTGGGCGGAAGCCATGCCCTGCCCAACCAGGAAGCCATCACCGTCGCCGACGTCTTGGTGAAAGAGTGGATATGTCGATTCGGTATTCCAATGGAGCTGCACTCGGATCAAGGCAGAAATTTCGAATCCAACCTTTTCCAAGAAATATGTCTACTCGCTGAACATCCGCAAGACAAGAACCACGGCCCTACATCCGCAGTCCGATGGAATGGTGGAACGGATGAACAGGACGATCAACCGCCACTTGTCCAAGGTTGTCTCTGACCATCAAAGAGACTGGGACCAGTATCTTCATTTTGTTCCTGATGGCCTATCGATCCGCAGTACACGAGTCAACCGGTCAAACTCCTGCTAGTATTATAATGGGCCGAGAACTGCACGCGCCTTGGTGACCTGAAGTTTGGGATACCGCCAGGACAAGACACTGCGGAGAGGACTACGTCAGCAAACTTCGGCAGAGAATGGACGACATCCACGAACGAGTCCGGTTGAACATCCAGAGTGCCAGCGATAAAATGAAGAAGACCTATGACATCAAGGCCGACGCTGGAGGATTTAAGGTTGATGACCTGGTTTGGCTGTACAACCCCAAACGTCGTCGTGGACTATCACCAAAGTTGCGGAACTCGTGGAAGGCCCGTATAAAATCGTGAAAAGGATAAACGACCTTGTGTACCGAATCCATAAGCCACCCCGAGGGAAACCAAGGGTCGTCCATTTCAACAGGTTGGCCCCTTACGCTGGAAACCATGACCAAGTTCGCACCCTCAGCCACCGGAGGATGATATGACGTTCGAGAAGTTTATGTCCTTGTATTCAAACGGGCAGAAAGTTACATGGGGTTACTAGAGAGGAGTCACGAGACCTTTTCGAGGTGCCTGCTGACTACGCACTCAGCGCACTGTGTGGCAGAAGATCTTCAAATGTCCAGGGCATCGCCGTAGTGTTCTCCAAGAAATTTGGACAACACCAAACAATGCAGGAGCAGAATCCAGAAGTTGGTGGGGTGCTACAGTTGAAGAAAGACCAGAGAAAAATCCACTACATAGTTACCAAGAGGCATACCCAAGATAAACCGTCCTATGAAGATGTCTGGAAGAGTCTCACCAAACTAAGAGATACTATGGTGGACCAGAACCTGGTGGATCTAGCAATTCCAAAATTATCCTGTGGTATTGATGGGTTGGACTGGAGAGTCATAAGAAGTATGCTGGAGGCGATATTCAGATCCAGCGGCGTCAAGATTTTGGTTTGCTGTAACCCTCTTCCACGACCGATCATGAAGACCGTGGAGTGTTACTTCCATCGAACTTCACGGTGCAGATATGGGGAGTCATGCAGATATCGTCACACTCCAAGGATGAAATTTCGGGACGAAATGTCTTTAAGAAGGGGGCAATGTAACGAACCTAGGCCGGACCTGTCGCCTCACGTGTTGCCATCGACAGCGATGAGATCATCCCCGGAGATATTCGAGAACCATCCAGTCGCTCTGCCGCGAAAAACAACGGTCAATATTGGAAACAATTGGAACATGCTAGTCGCCAACTGTCCGAATTCGAAACATCGAGAATGCTGTATCGGAGATAAATAGACAGCCCTCAAGAGGGAGTACACAGTCTGAACGAGCCCATACGATCGAGCTATTCAGTGGCGTAGTAATATAAATTAAGTTGTAGATTAAGTGTTAAATAAATTAATAAACCAAGTTAAGTTTATTTACGTTACATTATCTTATCGATGAAATGACTATTACTATGAGTTACTGATGTAAATTAATATCGTAAATTATTTTTTCAACTGTAAAATAAAAATTTGGCAACACTATCGTATGTAATTTGAGCCGTAGAATCCGAAAAACATTAAACATACAGGGTGTTCCATTTGAAAAATTGAAGTTGTGGCTATTCTGGCGAAACCGGAAGTCGGCCATTCTGTCAATCCGAAATTGTGTCTCATATCTATGTACAAAATTTCATTCAAATCGGTTGATAAGTGAAGAAGATATAGGCATGGCCCTAGTCCCATTGTCACCCAGTATATTAAGAGTGGAAAGGCGCTCGTTTACCTATCCCCGTCCCCTCTGTTTTTCAAATGCTTATTAGTCTCATATGAATTGTTTTTCAGAAAGGTTGACTATCGCTTGTCCACTTTGAGGAGTTAATTTTTATGTTTTATAACAATTTTTGAATTTTTCTTGTAATTTTTCGAAAAATCTGTGAATTTATTACCTTCTAAAACGTTTACGTGGTAGTTTGTTGCGAATTCCATCAATATATGTTGCTCAGTTCGTCCATTTCTTATTATAGAAAATTCAAATAAACGTGGCAACGTTGTAAACTAAATTCAAGCACAGAACACTTCACCTACAGTACAAGGTGTTGTGTCCCACAACACAAGTATGAGCTCGGACTTCCACGTAACAAGAATCCGACAAGTAAAATTGTTGGATACGAACTGAGTTATATACCAGAGCCCAAACTAACAGACTCAAAAAAGTACTAGTAAGATAGAAGCAAGAGCTCTTTAAGAAGGCTTAGAACTCAATTCCATTGGTTCAAGATCATTTCGGCCCACTCTTCAACTGTCAAAGTCATATACAGAGGTATGCTTCCTGGCTGAATGCACCAAAAGAAAGCAACAGCCAACAAAAATAGAGAGAGGTATGCTTTCGCCGACTCCCACCAGAGGAAGAGTCGCTCATCTTGAAATTCCAACAGAAAATGTTTAATGTTAAACAATAGAAAACAGGCATGTGGCTCTTTTCTAAAATATTTTGATTTGCACATAGAGATTAATCCAAAAAATGTTTAATGTTTTTCATGATTCTAAAATGAAAACGCCAATGTTTTCACCACATTCAAAAACTCACTCCTAGCGCCTCTGATGGACGTATGCATCGTTACTTCCCATAGTTCGAGCTTTCAACGCTAGTTGCTTCGAACTGTCAACTCTTATAGGGGAGTTCCGCACAAGTTGCCAACTTATCAAATATGTCATTGGTGGAGATTATGTCACAGAACACCCTAACTACAAACTCGAGATAGGCACAGTTGCCAGTTCTAAATTGTTTGATTTGGAATTAGGACAATACGGCCAACAAAAGGGTTAAGGTCGAAAAAATGCATGAAAAATGAATAATTAATTGATAATTCGCTTTCGAAATCGTATATAGTGTTGAATGCTTGAGTTTTATGTATATAATATCATTTATTCCTCTAATTTCCTGAATAATTTTGTCAAGTTGGCATAACAAACGTGATCATTCAAAATGGAGGTATTGCCATAACCCCTTCGGTTGTATATTTACAATTACCTTGATGTAGATAAAGAAGGGCATCATCATACCGACATCTCTCTCTAATTTTGTTTGTCTTGTCTACCCTTCCTCTCTATGTAACTACTTTGCGGCACAGGGGTGTAATATTGCCAAGAGCAAGACCCTTTACACCCCTTGAATACGAATTGGTTGAATGCGCCTACATAGGAAGCACAATCCATTAATATATTGAGAGAGAGAGAACGCCTCTTCTTTTTTTTCCCTACTTAATTTAACGTCGGCCTATTTCTGCTACCAAGGCTAAACTCCGACGCCAGTGAGCACACTGCTCCCAACCGGAAATTTTGGAGAATCCTTTGTTGTTTCAGGGTTCTTTAACGAGCTCAAATCTATGAACTCGGGACCGCCATCTTAACGTCCCCTCCGAAGGACGGCATATCTATCGTCTTATCTCGGGCTCATTGATAAGACGCCTGCAGCTGCGAATATGCTACTACGCTACAGTTGTTAGGGCATTTCACGCGGAGCTTCCTTGTCAGGGGTCACCCATTCAAGTACTAACCACGCCCGATGATGCTTGGCTTCAGATATCGATAATACTCTCGTCAACATGACAGTCATCGGTGCCCACAAAAAAAAAGAAGCGTTCTTCGGCATCAAATGGCATCGTGACAGATGACAGTCGGCACGAATCAGATTGGGCAGGCATCAACACTCGAGATATAGACACTAAGTTCCCTATTGATAAAATTTGTATATACAAAAATATAAACACTTTTGGACCAAAAATAAACGATACCGCATATTCAATTTGCGATTCCCTACACAACCCTGAAGAAATTATATTACAATAGGGAAGTGCCGCATAAGCTGCCAACATCGAAAACTTCTGCCTCTCCAATTGTAATATATTAATCAGGGTTTGGGCAACGGCATACCACGTTGAATGCTACCGGTTCTCGTCTGATCACCGAAGTCAAGCAACGTCGGGCGCGGTTAGTACTTAGATGGGTGACCGCTTGGGAACACCGCGTGTCGTTGCCAGAAATTTTAATGAAATATACTCCTCTTGCGACTGGCTGAATGACGAAATGTCCAAGCCAAAAAAAAAAAAAAATAATCAGGGTTGTGTAGAGAATCACCAACTGAATATGCTGGATCATTAATTTTTAGTCCAACAGCGTTTATATTTTTGTATATAAAATAGTTATATTCATAAAGAATTTTGCGTCTATATATCTCGAGTGCTGTGGTTCCTGTCCCAATCTGATTCGTGCATTATCGACTGTCATCTGTCACGATGTCATTTGAATCTTAACGCAAAAGAACGCCTCTTCTGTTTCGACTCCGAACCACGGTGAAGGAATGGTGGCGTTCTTAGGTTAGGAGTCAAGTAAATGTCGAATGTGAATGTCCTGCCGTTTTCAAACGTGCATCGCAAAAATAGTATCATTATTGTGAAGTTAAAGAAAAGTTTTGTGTATTAATTAGTCCCGTTTTTTTTGTACGCCGGTACCCAGGCCGGATGATAACGGATTTATCGGAAGAAGGGGGCCAGGTCCAACCCCTCATTTTCTACGCCGGTAACCAGGCCGGATGAGGTCGGATTCTTCGGAATGAGGGAGTTTGCATAATTTTATATATAGATACATTTACTCATCCGTTCGACGAAGCCCCGAAGTTTCGTAACAGGTTACGTAATAGGAGAATGCTGGATAATAACGCCGTATGGAAGTAACATCCAAGAAACCATATATATAGAGAGAGAGAGAACGCATCTTCTTCCTCTTGTTGCTTGTGTTCATTCAATCTTTATTTCACAAAATAAGTTTTGCGCATCATTGCCAAAAGTAATTCAATTGGTATATCAAATTGGTGATTATCCATACAACCAAAGTCAAACAATTGTCATTGGAAAGGCAGAAGTTTTTGAAGGTTTATTTCAAGTTGGCAACTTGTGCGGCGCCCCCCTATTGAGGTTGAATTTATGTTTGGGTTGTAAGAAATAGTATTGTCTATCAATATTCCTGAAACAACCACCTTGTATGGAACCCCCTATTTCATTTGTCTTCGTATACATGTTGAATTAATATTTCCAATAGGGGAGTGCCGCACAGTTGCCATCTTAAAAAAACCTTCAAAAGTTCTGCCTCTCCAATGGCAATTATTTAAGTTTGGTTGTGTGGAAAATCGCCAATTTGATATATCAATTGGTCATAAAGCGCTTAAATATTTCTTATATCAAATGTCTCATTCATAGAGATTTTCTGTCTAAAAATTTGAACAGTTGGTAGCACAAACAATATTTTGCGAAAGAAAGATTGGGACAGGCACCAACACTCGAGAAATAGGCAAAATTCCCTATTAATATAACTAAAAAATATAAACACTTTGCTACTAAAAATAGATGATCCAGCATATTCAGTTTGTGATCCTCTACACAACCCTTATGAAATTATTACAATTGGAGAAGTGTTTTTGAAGTTCGCAACATGTGCGGCACTCCCCTTTTGTTATTGAATCATCACAATAAAATAGGGGAGTGCTCACAAGTTGCCAACTTCAAAAACTTCTGCCTGACCAATTGTAATAATTTCATCAGGGTTGTGAATATGCTGGATCATTTATTTTCAGTCTCAAAGTGTTTTTATTTTTTAGTTTTATTAATAGGGAATTTTGTCTCTATATCTGGAGTGTTGGTGCCTGTCCCAATCTGATTCGTGCATTATCGACTGTCATCTGTCAATATTTTTTCCCGGAATATTGTTTGTGCTACCAACTGTTCACAAATTTAGACATAAAATTTCTATGAATGATACATTTGATACTAGAAATTTATAAGCGCTTCGTCACCAAAAGTAATTGAATTGGTATATCAAATTGGCGATTTTCTATACAACCAAAGTCAAACAATTGCCATTGGAGAGGCAGAACTTTTGAAGGTTTATTTCAAGTTGGCAACTTGTGCGGCACCCCCCTATTGAGGTTGAATTTATGTTTGGGTTGTAAGAAATAGTATTGTCTATCAATATTCCTGAAACAACCACAATTGGTGCTAGTGTTTGCCGAAGTTATTCATGTGAAGGTCAATCCGAGTTTAATTTGTAAATTTCGACAAAATTTTGGGATTTGAGAAATTATTTGTACAAAATGTAATTTTTGAGCAAAGAACTGATGCAAAGAAAAAATAAAAGAAAATCATGTGTGTTCCATATTTCTACTTCATTGTCAAATAAAAACACATTAGGAAAATACATTTTTTACAAAAAAATTGCTTGTGAAGAAAGACTAATGTTAAACACTTTTTGAATAGACATGGTTGATACTTGATGAAAACTCTTTAGTATGACACTTGTCGTGGGGTTTGTAAACCAATTTCTAGTGAAAATCGTAGTGAAGTGTATTTAGTTCACTTTAATGTTAAACACTATTGATATTTTATCTCAAATGACCTTTTCTAACTTAAGGACTGTGGTTAGGGCAGTAAAAAAAAGGGTCTCATCCTTTTTAATTTACATTTAAGAGTAAGTAAGTAAGGAATTGCTTGAAAAACATTGCATTTTAGTTTAGAAGGAAGATAATTAAAAAAAAATCACATTTCATTGATATATCAAACAAACAAATTCTATATTATATTTGAGCAAAATGTTTTATGGACTTACTAGATTCCACTCAGGATTTCGTGGATTTCGTCACAGCCTGGAAAAAAATAGAAAGAAATATAATAGAGAAAACCCAAAATATGGAAAACAATATTAGACATTATTGATGGATCCATGTGCAATGGGGGCCATGACTTGTATCTACCAAAAAATATATAAACACAAAGAGATGAGAATTTAGTTTTGAGTCTATCGCACTTATAAAAAACAATTTTGCTACTTTAGTCGGTATGAAAGATGTATGAGAGTTGAATGAGGTTGTATTGATAAGGTTCTTATCCTCTGTTTTCCTGATAGAAATGCTCAGGCGATTCCTCCATTTTTTTCTCTCGCAAGAATCCAATGAAAAAGCTTGATTTACCTGAACTCTTCCATAAATGCTGAGGATATCCCCCTTCTCTTTCCTACGCTTCCTGTCGAAACTCTTCCCTTTCGCATTCGATTTTCCCAGTTGATTTTTACCGAGCTGCTGAAAACTCAACCTAGTCGCCTGTTTCTCTTTCTCTATCTTCCTCTCTGCTTGTAGGAGCTTGTAGTTCTTGCTTTTATTTTTTGGTGGCTTCGCACCTACAACAACAAAAACAAATAAGTAGAAATTAATCCCCAATATTTTCGATGTCAGTATTATTAAACAGACGCTTGAAGAAATCAATGCCTATAGTTTTTCCCAAGTGGAACCAATTCTTAATTTGCAGATGATAGATCTATTGACCTAACGAAAACAACTTCGGAACAGCTGTTTTGAACGTTGCACCATCATTTAATTTTTGCTAGATGTCAATTGGAGACATAATTTTGACTGTTCTGGATACAGTTTTTCAAGGGCTTTCAAATAACATATTGCAAGTCAAGTTCCGTGTCATTTTTTAATAGTGACACTTCCGTTTGACAGATGACAGCCAAAAACTAATGGTCGCATTCGGGGCAGGACCTGTATCGTCATACCAAATTTCAGCTCGATTGGCAGTTCGGCCGTTATTGTGGAAGATTACAGACAGACAGACAGACACATACAGACTTCACTCTGGAAATGGTCCCAATTGTTGAAAAAAAAAAAAAATATTTTCGATTTTTTTATTTTAAATTTAGGACTAGTTGATCGTACGATGGCGTATTGACACCAGTATTTTTTTCTTCGAAATCTCAAAATTTTGACTTTTTTTCTCAAAATTTTGAGATTTTTTCTTAAAATTTTGACTTTTTTTCTCAAAATTTTGAGATTTTTACTTATGACTTTTTTATTCTTAAAATTCTGACTTTTTTCTCAAAATTTTGAGATTTTTTCTCAAAATTTTGACTTCTTTTCTCAAAATTTTAACTTTTTTATTCTCAAAATTTTGTCTTTTTTCTCAAAATTCATTTTTATACTGAAAATTTTGACTTTTTTTCAAAAAAATTTGAGATTTTTGTTCTAAAACGTTCTAAAACAAATACAGACAGCAGAAAATAAAGGAAAGGCCACCTGGGGTTTGATAAATAATATAACAAAAAAAAATTCAATATAAAAAAATATTTTCAATCACTTTGACTACGATAAAAAAAGTATCCCGGATCAAGCAAACACATATTTTTTTGGATGCATTTCCAAAGGTAGAAACCAAATTAAATACAGATTATGGTAAAATATCAAACTACATTCCGCATGGTATATTCCTAGGTGAAACTACTCCTCTAGAAATAATTGAATAAAAAATCGGTTGGCATTGATGAAATTCCTATTGCACTCCTGAAGAATGTAGCAGATTTGATAGCCATTCCTTTGGCACATATTATAAATCTCTGTTTTGAAACGGGGTCTTCCCGGAAGAATTAAAGATAGCTCACACAAAACCTATATTTCAAAAAAGGAAAAAAAGATGACTTCAAAAACTTCAGACCTATATCTCAGCTTCCTAATCTGAGCAAAATTCCAGAAAAAATTATTTATAAAAGTCTGATGCACTTTTTAGAAAAAAATAAAGTTATAACAGAATGCCAAAATGGATTTAGAAAGGGAAGAACAACATTGGCAATTTATCAAGCCTTGGTACAAATTCCTGACGCGCAAAATGATGGCAAATGCACATTAGCAATGTGCTTAGATCTTTCAAAAGCATTCGATAGTGTGGAACACGAAATATTACTGGACAAAATGGAATTCGGGGATTGGCACACAGACTGCTTTAATCTTATCTATGTAACAGACAACAATTTGTAGTAGAAAAGTATGAAACTGGAAACCTCATCAAATCAGAGAAGGCTGTGATAAAGAGAGGGGTACCACAGGGTTCTATTTTAGGTCCACTACTGTACATTTTATATACAATGAACTTCCAGAGATAGTTAAACAAGCTGTTATATTGTACGCCGATGATACGTCTCTGATTATCAATGAAGATAACTTTTTGTCAGCTACTGCTACGGTCAATGAAGACTTGCAAAAGTTGAATGACTGGTTCTCAGAAAATAATCTCTTGTTGAATGTAGATAAAACACAAATCATGCATTTTGATAGACAAAACAACAAACAAAACAAAGTGAGTGGTTGACAAGGCAGTAGTTGAGACATCCAGCAATATATCTTTCTTAGGGGCGATCATCGTTTAGATTGGAAAGCTCATATAGATCAGTCGACTCAAGACTTATCAAAATATACATATGCTTTATATGTACTCTCAGAAAATATTAATGTGCATGCTGCCTTAATATCGTATCACGCATATGTACAGTCCAAACTCCGTTATGGAATAATATTTTTGGGAAACTCTTCTCACAAAAATACTTTTTTTCAGAAAAAATGTGTGAGAAAAATTTTCAAAGTTGAAGGGAGTAAACCCCTTTATATAAACAATAATATCTTAACGGTTATCTCTTTGTATAATATGAGTCTATAATTTTGTTCTGAATAATAAATACCTGTTTAGTGATAGGGAAGTAACTCATAAACATAATACAAGAAAAAAAATTGATTTAAGAAATGACAAAGTTAAATTTACATATATTCAAAAAAGTGTGCAGTATAGTTGGGTGAAAAATGGAATAAGCTGCCAAATAACATAAGATTGATGGAAAATGGAGCAATTAAGAGGAGACTAAAAATTTTCTTATGCAAAAATGCTTTTTATAACATTGAAGAATATATTCAATATGATATGGAAAGTTTGTGATAATTGTATATGCAGATACCTAATGTTGGTCTATAAGAGTGTGTATAAGTAAAAGTATGTGAGAATATGTGTCAATTTATTTATATGTATGTGTATATACAAAGGTGTGTGTGTAAGTGTATATCGGTACATATTAGAGTATGTTTATTTAGAAACCCATTTTTCCGTTTTTAACGCTATTCGACAAGTCTGGTAATTGGGATTTGATGATTGGTTGGTTGGTTGAAAGCTGACGAGGCAGAGACAGGGTTGGCACTTAGCTTCCCTTGACACTGCGACCAGTCGTTCCTCATTCAAACAGGTTTGTGCCTTTAATTAGGTTTAGAAGCCTGTTGATAAGGTTCTTCGGATTCATGCCTGTTTCCGGGCTGATCTCTCCAAAGGTTCTGTGTCGCCTACTACTTAGGGCGTCACAGTCGAAGATAATATGAGAGGTTGTTTCCTCCTCTTCATCACATAGCCTACACTCCACGGTTTCCCTGCGTACTACCATGGTGTTTAGGTGTTTTCTTAGGCCGCAGTGTCCAGTCAACAGACCTATTATTATACGAGCCTTCGTTCTGTTCAGGTTCAGAAGGTCAGCCGTCAGGGTCCGGTTTGGATGCCCTACCATGACTTTGCTGTGTATTTGCCCGACAGTTTGATCCCAATATTGTTGGTGTCTTCTTTTTATCCACTCGTCGATCAGGGTCCTGCATTGGTTTTTGCTAATCCCATGCACATGTTCTGGCCCTGTGAATAGCGTTTCAGATGCTTGTCTAGCTAGCTGGTCCGCTTTTACGTTGCCTTCAATGCCTCTATGACCTGGCACCCATATCAAGGTGACCTTGTTGTGTTTTGCCAGCTCGATGAGGTTCTGGAGGCAGTCCCAGACCAGTTTAGACTTAATCTGTATAGAGTTGAGTGCTTTGATAGCACTTTGACTGTCAGATAGAATGTAGATGTGTTTTTTCCTATAACCACTTTCTAGATTCTTCTGAATGCATACCATAATAGCATGTGTTTCAGCTTGGAATATCGTGGAGCATTTGCCAAGTGGTATTATGGCCTTACCCCATGTATTCCTGCTCCCGTTCCTTCAACTGTCTTTGAACCGTCTGTATACCAGACTATGTCCGCAGTTGATTGTGATTCTATACTCGGGGCCCGTCCAGATCCGTCAATTCGTGTTTCCAATGGTTTTTCGAATGAGTATAGGGGTTGCATGTAGTCTGAAATCATTTCGAGTTCTTCGATATTGATTACATGAGTGATTCTGGTATGTCCAGTTGTTCGGATTCTCCAGTTTTTTGTTAGTTTCAGTCTGTATGCACTCATCCTGGCCTCTCCAATGACATGTAAGTCAAGGGGTTCGAGGTTTGGGATGATTTCCATTGCAGCTGTTGGAGTGCTATTCATTGCACCCGTGATACAGAGACAGGCAAACCTCTGGATTTTCCGTAGGTTGGTTTTTGCCTGTCTTTGATTTGTTTTTTGCCATCACAAGAGTGACCCATAAGTTACTCTCGGTCTTATTACCGCTGTGTAAAGCCAGTGCATGCAGTGTTTTAATATCTGTGCAAGTGTCTAAATTTTATACATTTTCAATGATTTTATTATGACAGGCAGTATGAAACGACATACATGTGAATATTTTATCGTAATCATTGTAATTATATTTAAGATTATTTATTTGACATTTTCTACACTTCTATGAGGTATGTAAATTAACAGAACGAATAAAGATATCTATCTATCATCAGTTGGGAGAATTTTCTCAACATTTGATTTAGTCCATTCCAAACTCAGAAATCGATTAGGAACGGAAAAAGCTGCAAAATTAGTTTTTTTGTACAAGCACTACAACTAACTAAAATAAACATTATTTAGATACAGTGGTATAATTTTTTTGATTTAATAAACCATTTAATTAAAACTCAGTTTTTATTTTCTCTTAATTATAACTTATCAGAAATTTTGATTTTAATCATGATTTAAATTTAAAAAATCATGTGATTTAAATCGTTTCAACCCTGTTCGGAGGGGACGTTAAGATGGTGGTCCAGAGTTCATAGATGTTGAGCTTGTTAAAGAACCCTACCTCCGAAACAACAGAGGATTTAGCCCTGATCGCAGAAATAGGCCGACATTAAATAAAGCAATAAAAAAAATGGGAATAAAATCTGTATCTACTGTTTGCTTTACTTCTTTCCAGGTTTCTGCTTCGTAGAATATCACAGTATCATTGTTTTTAAAGAAAACAATCTGTCTATAACTCCGAGGTGGAAATTTTGATGAATACCATTTTTGTAGAGAAAATCGCGAGCTACAACTTGTTTGTTTTGAACATTTATCTGTATCTCCATTATTTTTGCAGTTAGAGCTAAAATGATAAAATAAAAAAAGTTTTTTGGATTTTTTATTTTTAGATCCGCGGCATGGTGGATACTCCATACATTTAACTACCTGAATCCAGAGTTTCAGCTGTTTGGTATAGTTATTCTAATCCTAATTGGAACGGCAATAAAATTAAGAGCACTACGAGGAGTGTTCATATGCACTGCCCGGCAAATGGGAAATTTATATACTACCAGTGTTTTTACTTTCAAAGCGTTCCTGGTACAATCATAAAAAAGTTCTGTCGTGTGGAAGAGAATTCCTTCTCGAAACTTTTTGTCGGTCCAATTGGGATTAGAAATACTTTAGTTTTTGTTAGATTTTGTTAAAAAAAATATTATATTTATTGAACAACATAGAATCGTCAATTCGATAAATTGAAAATCCCCATGCCAGAAAATGAATCACATATACACTCACCTAATTTGATTAATAAATTTATCTTAGCTTCTTCCTTTTTCTGTGGATCAAATCCAGACATTCCAAATTTTACCACTTCTTGTTTGGCTTGTCGAATGTTGAAAACATTTTCTTCTTCAGCAGCAGGTTTTCCATCGGTATTTATGGGTTGTCTTCGGGACTTTTTGGATTTGTAGGATTCGAATACGACTGTTTGAAAATCTGCTCCTGGATTTGTTTTTAGAAGAGATGCCTTGGATGGGACGAAGCCGGGAGGATTTTCCATAATTATGTCTATGAAATGAAGCGGAGTTGGACTAAAAATCAAAACATTCGAATTTATAACCTACATCATACACACCAAAATGAGGTTAAATAAGAATTCGCCGTGTCTAGACTTACGTTAACGTGCACAAAATATATGTAATGCAAGCAACTTTCAGTTCTGTGCGTGACACATGACACGAAAGTGTGCCGCACAAGTTGCCAACTTCAAAAAAACATTTAAAAGTAGGGGGGGCATGAGTTAATGGAAATTTGTAACCAAAGTTATAAAATCCATAGGAATGAAATTAAATATATAATTTTTTTTATTTGAAACAACTGAAACCAATGAACAATAATATAAATAAGATGCGAAACAAACAAAAACACAATTCGACGATTATTTTAAATAATAAACTCTCAAAAATAAAACATGCGGAAAAAAAACTTTATAAAATTATTTTCTATGAAACAAAATATTTATGCCGTTGGCCACTGTTTGCGTATTGCAAATATACTGAAAGCAATTGAAATCAGTTAACAATAACATCAATAAGATGGAAAAAAATGTGACGAAACAAACAAAAACACAAATCCACAATTCCAATAATAAACTTATCAATTTATTGTTTATAAAACAAAATCCATATGCCTTTGGCCACTCTTGGCCTATTAATAACTAATTATTCATTGATCGAAATGTCCAGAGGGGCGTTAATAATGGCTAAGCCAGATCTTCTAAATTAGTAGATCGGAGCCAACTTTTTATTCGCCTCAACTAAGATGTCTAAAAACCCTGGTGAATGAACTGATTCGATATTGTTTAGATTTTCGAGGGGACACCACCTGTTACTTCAACAGAACTTCTCTCTGTGGTAGTCTGTGGTAGATGGCGCCATCCAAAAATGTTTGTTTATATTCTCGCTTGATGTCAGAACTTAATTTTTGACATCTGCAGCATCTTATATGAAACTATTTTCAGTGTTTTGTCGGTATCTATGCGTTTTCCATCTCTTTGATTTGAAATCTTGCTTAGCTTATTCCTGAGTTTGTTCTTTAAAAAATCACCCGTTCATCAGTTCATTAGTGCGCGAGGAATTGTTTATTTTCAGGTAGTGTAGTGTGTAAGGATACATTTTGTAGAATGGGCCACATTTGTATTTTGTGTGGACAGTATAAAGCCGCAGATTTTTCGCGAATTTTCGCCTGTATTCGGAACCAAAAGCAAGTACAAATCTTGACGAGTTGACTAATAATGATATTTTCATAGTTAATCATATTGTATGCATTGAAATTTATATTTTCTGCAATTTAATGACATTTTCATTTCCAATAGATCATTTTGAGGTGACGTCACGACAGGTCCGCCATCTTGCCGGTACATACAAAACGTTCGCGTCATTGTAAACAATACAAAAGATCGATTTTTAAAGTGTGAATAATTTAAGATGCCGGCGTTTTGTTCTGTTGTGGGATGTTCTGAAAGGGCAGAAAGGGATCAAATTAGTTTTTTTAGAATCCCCAAAGCCTTACAAAACCGTGGAAAAATGCTGGACGCCTTATCAAAAGAACGTCGAGAATGTTGGGTTAGGGCCTTAAGACGGGGCAATTTGAGCGATACATTCCTTAAACATGCACGAATTTGTGCAGATCATTTTGTATCAGGTAGGTAAATAATATTAATACATAAGAAATACAAAAATTATGATCCAAAATGTTTGAATTTATAGTTAATTATGGTGTTAAACTAAACTTTTTTTGTTCAACTTTTTAGGGGAACCAGCCAAACTGGAAGATAGGGATAGGCCTGATTGGGTCCCTTCTGTGAAAATGGGATACATTCGCATGAAAACACAGTATGAGCAAAGTGTAAAAAGGCACGATAGATTGGTTAAACGTCAAACGAAACGTCTTAAAATGGTCAGTATTATGTTATTTAAAAACGTTCTAATCCCCAATGTAAATCTTCATTTTCTTCAGGATGAGGTAGATGAAGCTGGGAACACTGCATTAATTATAGAGCCCACAGCAGGTCATTCTACAGAAGCCTTAGAAACTCCTGCACTGTGCAACGAACATGAAAGTCGAAGGACTGCTAACATTCAAACGGATTTGTCTATGGACCACTTGAACAAGCTGATTATATTAGATTGTGAGTTTAACTTAATTGGAATAAAAAACTTACCTTGCCAACTACAACAAAATAATTTTCATTTATTCTCTTGGCTGATACTTCTACAACAAATTCAGCCTCATAATACTTGTGAGCCTGTAGGGACTTGTAGGCCTTCAACTATTGTCCAGTATAGAAACTGTGAGTTGAAATTAGGTAATTCACCATGTCCATAATGCTCACAGTTGGCAAAAAACTTAAATTGCTGGTCAGTTCACTTGCACCAAGAGAGTAGGGATCAACATTGTTTATAATTTGAGTTTTGACTCATAACGCGATTTCACGTCTCCTTTGAGAGATAAGTAGTATTCACTCCAAGCCATATTGTAGTTTAAGTTAATAAAATACGCAATACATGCAGTAAAAACTCGAAATAAACTCCACAAACCTGCAGATAACAATGAAAACCTTATGGCAGTTATGGCAGACCCGTCCTTGTATGCCCTACCGACAAAATGGCCGCTCTGTCAAAGTCACGTAACTCAAAATGATCTATTCTCCGTCTGTCAAAATGCAGTTAACCTCAAATTCAAATGGTACAAAATAGAAAAACAACACGACAGTGCTTTCTTTGTGCAATGTTCGGGGGTTTCTAATTCTAGCTTTGCTATTGGTGAAGTTTTCCATCTCTTTGATTTGAAATCTTGCTTAGCTCATTCTTGAGTTTGTTCTTTGAAAAATTACTCGTTCATCAGTTCATTAGTGAGTGAGGAATTGTTTATTTTCAGGTAGTGTAGTGTGTAAGGATACTTTTTGTAGAATGGGCCATATTTGCAGTATATAGCCGCAGAGTACCAAAAGCAAGTACAAATCTTGACGAATTGACTAACGATGATATTTTCATAGTTCATCATATTGTATGCATTGAATTTTATATTTTCTCTAATTTAATGGCAATTTCATTTCCAATTCTGTCTGTCAAAATGCAGTTAACCTCAAATTCAAATGGTACAAAATACGAAAAACAACACGATAGTGCTTTCTTTGTGTAATGTTCGGGGGCTCCTAATTCTAGCTTTGCTATTGGTGAAGTTTGACAGATGTCTCTTTTCAACCAATAGCAAAGCTAGAATTAGAACCCGCGAACAGTTCGCCTCAAAAAGAAAGCTGAGGAAATAAATATACCCTGTTACTGAATTGAAACTAAAACGAAATTGGCGCCATATGACACGCTAGTAATCTTTATTATCAAGTAGGCCAAGTGTCGCCAAGTCGATCCCAAACTTCTACAGGTATAAGTGCAATCACCAGGGTTTTTAGACATCTCAGCCTCAACGAAGAAAAACTCCTTTCCGATGAGGCAACACTGATCGGAAGTATAATAAGAATTTCTAAAAATGATGTTATCAAAGGAAACATTACTTTATCGCAGTGAGCAAGGGCTCCTAAAGCCTCGTCAGGAATAGGAAGTTTTTACCCACTTCGCCTTCCAAAACCTCAGTTCGCTTTTGAATTCTGTGAACAAAACCTCCAGATTCTGATGAAAAAGTTTGTTAAATCTTTCCACCAAGGCCCGTGCCATTGAATCCAGAGATGTCATACCAATTTCCCTAATTACCGTGGGTACTATAATGTTCAAATTGAACAAACTGGTTGTTTCAGCACTGAATCGAATCTGGTTGTTGAACCAATATCATCTATTCAGAACTCTAGTGCCCCCCCCGCCCCCCCACAGATCCGCCAGTGGTTGCTTCGAACTGTCAACTAGAACAACATTTGCCTTCGCTTATAAGTTATACTAATATTTTTAACCGACGAAACCAAAAAGGAGGAGGTTCTCTATTCGACGCGTATATTTTTTTTTACCATCATTTTTTTTATGTATGATCACGCATAACTTTTTACTGAGGCGTCCGATTCCGATAATTCTTTTTTCAGTGGATAGGGTGTACTTTGAAGGAGGTCCAATTTGAATTCAAAAGATAAAATCCACCCCGAAGGGTAGAAAAATGAAGGATATTGATCACTCACCCTCTGAATTCTGGTCCGTTAACCGATTCTATCAGGCATAACTTTGTACTGGGTTCTTCGATTTGGATGATCCTTTTTTAATATGTTTGGATTTCGAATGAAATTATCCACCCTTACGGGTGAAAAAATAGGGGATAACTGATTTTTTACTTGTGAATATTGGCACACACATACGTAGTTGACAATGACAGATCGCTACTGACATTATTTTTGTTCCACTTCCGTCAAAATCATATTGGAGGATGGAATGATATACAAAGTAATGAAATAAACTAACCAGAACAACAAAAATCATTTATATTACAACAAATAGTAAAAGTAGATAATCATATTATTTTACTGGTAATAGTTGAAGTAAGGTGGGTAAGTAAGTATTTTGGAAGTAATCAAAAAACAAGTAGGTAGTAATTAGTAAATTTTAGCCACAAAAAATTGAAAAATAAAATAAACCTTCTTAGACTCAGTAACTAAGCTCCTAAACTAATGAAAGTAACTAATTTTGAGTCGGCGCCAAACGAACAATCAACGAACATCATTGAATTGCTTCAAAAAAATTATCAGAATGCCACCGCGCAACTCGATGCCATCATTTTACGCCTTACCTAATTCATTTGCTTGTTTGTTTGGCGCCGACTCAAAATTAGTTACTCACATTGGTTTAGGAGCTTAGTTACTGAGACTAAGAAGGTTTATTTTATTTTTTACTTTTCAGTTCCGTATTACGTCGGTTTAATTTTTTGTTAAAAAGTTTTTTATTTCCATAGTGTTACTGAAACATCACAATGAAAGTGAGCTTCAATTTATGTTTGGGTTGTAAGAAATAGTATTGACTATCAATATTCCTGAAACAACTACAACTCTTTTTTTTTTTATGAAGAAGAAAAACACGAAGTCGTCTCCACAATATATTGTGGAGACGACTTCGTGTTTTTCTTCTTCATAAAATTATACCACTCCACTTCGAGATACAATGGACTTCTACCACAGGTAACTACAACTCTGTTTGGAAGAAGTTATTCAAGTGAAGATCACGATTTCGACTAGAGGAGCACCTTTAAATTCGAAAATTTAAGGATTTGAGAAATTATTTTCACAAAATGTAATTTTTGTGCACCGAACTGATGCGAAGAAAAAATTAAATAAGATCATGGGTGCTGTTACTTGAACATGCCTCATGTAACGATTAATATATTCAAGAGCAAAATAGATCTAAACCCTAAGACACAGTAATTACGCATGTTATTAGACCTTATGACCTGTGTAGTCATCAACTACCACAAATGATCGATTTTCCATTACAAGTTAAGCGATTAAATTGCCCAAAATAAAAATGTAGGGGTAAAACAACTAAATTCTATACACTCACCATATTACCGTTTTAGAATATAGATCATAGATGGCGCACCTTCGTGGCGGTTTCAACTACCTAGTGCCAACTCTTAGAACTTCTTTACTAGTACATTTGGCAGTTATCTGTATAAAGGATTGCAGGATTCTATATTTCGATGGACTATCGATGTGATTTAGCTAAAGCTCTGTTTGTACGTTTCACTAATAGGCGTCGAGAATAAAACGTATATTTTATTTTTATATTCTATGTATTTCCATAGTAAAACGGATTTATATACAATTATACACATTATATACACACAAAGGGATTCATTCTTACTGACCTAATGAAATGAGCGTGAAATGTTTTAAAATGCAAAATATCTTTGTTATTATTGATTAGTTTATAATTCTGAAGTGATTTTCGCTACGTATTACCATTGTCTAAATGGTATTATCAGATATCCATAATTGAAAAACTTGAAAATATGTCCCATTTTATCGTTAAATAGGACTTTGTGGCAATTGATTCCGGAAAGAAAAGGTATTTAAAAAAATTACGAAATTCCGAATTTTCAAACATCTTCATATTCCAACCATCATTGGATCAAACATCCTGTAGACTTGAAATAATCCTTAGAAGGTTCAATACATTCAGCAGATCTTTATTCATGATACATTTTCAAAAATACCGATTGTCTTGGGACACCATGTATACCAGGTGACAATGGGACTGGGGCCATGCCTATATCTCCTTCACTTATCGACCGATTTGAATGAAATTTTGTACATAGATATGAGACACAATTTCGGATCGATAGACATATGAAAACAAAATGGCCGGCTTCCGGTTTCGCCAGAATAGCCACCCACTTCGATTTTTTCAAATGGAACACCCTATATGTTTGATGTTTTTCGGATTCTACGGCTCAAATTACATACGACAGTGTTGCCAAATTTTTATTTTACAATTGAAAAAAATTATTTCCCAATTTTTTTTCAGCCCAGGAGGCCTTGATCAGGTTAAAATCTATACTAATTCACATCGTAACTCTAGTAATAGCATTTCATCGATAAGATCATTAGCAAATCCTAAGCAAAAATTGAAATTTTTGAACGCATTTTTAACGAAAAATCGTTTTTTCAAATGGCCTTTTTTTGTTCAAAACGTAGAGAGCCATCTAACAAAATGAAATCAATATGAAAAAATTGGTAGGTAACATGACATCTATTCATTCTTTCAAACTTTACTTCAGAATGGTAACAATGAATTACCAGAAAAAAAACGACTTGACAATATGTAATGATCATAAACCCATTACAGAAAAGATAACTTTAATATAATCAAACTGTTTGAATATATCTAATGACTGGAACAGTGAAACATTCAACGTAAAAATTATTACTCACAATACCATTATCCTGTTTCCAATAAAAGAGTTTGACAACCATCTAAAAGTCATTTTATTTATAAATGACCAATGATATGTTCGAAGTGTTGCCCGTTTTCCCTAACACATAGACTAGTTCTATTTACTGAACATCTCATCACATACAGTGCTAGTCTAAAGTCCGTTCCCCCCCCTACTGATTTTTGAACCACCTGGTATATGCAACGAAATTTGGAGTGCTTAAATAGGAGATAAAAACCTTCTTTTTTCATGAAAAAATTATAGCTGAAAGTTTCAAAACGGCGGCTGAGCGCAATCTTCAATAAGTTTTTTAAATAGAACATCCCGTATATTATTTTATTTTCGAAATCTGCTCATAATTCTCAACATCTTGTTTACTAGAAAAATCGAATTTAAACGGTTTTCTTCACATAAAGGATTCAATATAAAATTGAACCAGAGAAAGGTAGATCTCAGGTGAAAAACAACTACTTTCCTGGCAAATACCACGCAGAACGTTGAATGATATTCACCTGAAAATCCATGCATACTTCCATAAAATATCAATGGACATTGAATGCAAATGTTTCTTTCTGATAAGCTCGATTATGTTTAATTTAAGTCGTGTTCACCTAACAATCCGCATACCGGTTTCAGGCTTCTTGGCCCTCATCAGTACGGAGTAGTCAACCAGCCAAAAGTCCAAAGAACTCTGGCTGAAGTGAGACACAACGAAAACAAACCATCATCGATCTTGTAACACCTATAGGTACGCCGGAAAGATAAACTTTAACTGGCGGTACCTAGTGACAGAAAAGAAACACTCCGAAAATCTCCCACCTCGATAGGTTTCTAAATAAAAGATTCCTTCTCAGTAGGATGGCAAGCCCGTCTAGCATATAGTGAGATAGTGCCATGTGAAGTGGAATGAATAGAAAAATCGAATTTAAACGGTTTCTTACATAAAGGATTCAATATAATTGAACCAGAAGGTAGATCTCAGGTGAAACAACTACTTTCCTGGAAATACGCAGAACGTTGATGATATTCACCTGAAAATCCATGCATACTTCCATAAAATATCAATGGACATTGAATGCAAATGTTTCTTTCTGATAAGCTCGATTATGTTTAATTTAAGTCGTGTTCACCTAACAATCCGCATACCGGTTTCAGGCTTGGCCGAAACCGGTATGCGGATTGTATGAAGACTAAATTAAACATAATCGAGCATCAGAAAACATTCATTCAATGTCCATTGATATTTATGAAGATGCATGGATTTCAGGTGAATATCATTCAACGTTCGGTATTTCAGGAAAGTATTGTTTCACCTGAATCTACTCTCTGGTTCAATTTTATATTGAATCCTTTATGTGAAGAAAACCGTTTAAATTCGATTTTTCTATTCATTCCACTTCACATGGCACTTATCTCTCATCTTGTTTACTGTCAAACTGAACTGCTAACTGTCAAATAGCCCGTTGAGCGCCTAAATCCTGTTATGAAAAGTGTGATCATGGCTCGTAGTTTAGACGATAAATTTGAAGCAGTTTTGATATTTGGAGAATCTGAAAGAAATTATCATCTAGCAGTTCGTATGTTTAATGATAGATTTCCCGAGAATCCTATTTCGAGGTCATATTTGCGCAAACTTCTAAATAAGCTCCAAGCAACTGGTACGCTGAAAGATGCTCCAAGATCAGGAAGACCGCCTCTTTCAGAAGAAAAAAAGGTAGAAATTGTTGCTGAAATGGTAATCAATCCGACTCAGTCGACGTCTGCAGTTGCTGCATCCTGTGGAGTAAGTTCAAAAAGTTTCCAAAAAGTCCTATAAAATGTAAATACTGCATGCTCTCACGGAGGATGATCCAGACCGGAGGGTTGAATTTTGTGAATGGTTAACAAGAACAATTGAAGGAGAACGGGGCTGTTTCTATAATACAAGTCCTTTGCAGCCCTGATTACCTTTCTATAAACTTTCCTATAGTTATTGAAGTAACAATTATTAGTAAACTTTCTGATTTGATGAAGAGATCTCATATTTTTTGAAGAAGTTCGTATTCCCTTAGTGATCCAAGGTTTTCGTTTTTTTTTTGTTAATTTTTTGTTTGGGAAACGCGGTCTCAAAATGTTCCACAAGAATTTTATAGAATACCTCAAACGGCTTCTCTACTAACAACACACTCTCCCAATCAGTACATGAGCTTAAGTGATGAAACCTATTGTAATTTTTGGTAGAGTAAATTCTACCAAAGTGAGATTTTTTTTTTGATTTTTGCAAATTGTGTTTTGTTTTACTATATACAGCCTCATGGTCAGATAAATTTGAGGGGCATGATTGAACAAGAGACACAAGAATGTTCGAGATTTGTGCAGAAATAGTCGATCATCGTTGCTGAGTATTGGGATATACGAGTTGGTGAATTGAGAGGGACATACCCAGTTTCCTGAAAAGGTAAATGTTTGGGCGGGAATTTTGGGCAATCGCGTTGTTGGACCGATTTTAGAAACTGAAATTGAACCTCGAATAAGACAAATTGTATTAAACAATCAGGAAAAGTTTGAAAATCGTGAAATCATATTTCAGCAGGATGGGGCACCTCCCCATTTCGATCGCATGGCTACAGAATTCCTCTATACAAACTTTCCTGGGCGACGGATAGGTCGCAGGGGAAGTACAAAATGGCCACCAAGATCTCCGGATCTTACACCTCTAAATTTTTTCCTTTGGGGGTATCTGAAGTCAAAAATCTACGCCACTGATGAATGCCAAACCATAGAAGAGTTGGAACGCAGAATAATAGATACATGTGAAGAAATAGATGAACAGACTTTCATCAACGTGAGAGAAGCTATATTTATAATAGGGCACTTTATTGTCAAGATTTAGGAGGAGGCCACATTGAACACTTGATGATATAATTGTTGGGGTTAAATAAAAGTGTTATTAGAAAATAAATTATAATTTTTTAGCTAACTAATTTTTTTTATTGTGAATTTACAGAACACATTCGTAGGCTTCGAGATTTTCCGGTAAACGGTACTGTTTATCCTTAATAACCTCTCATCAAGAGATTTAAGTACAAATTAATAACATCGTTTAGTTGGCAAAATGTTTAACCGGAAGTGACCAAAATCCATACTTCATTTTAAACCGGAATGTTACTTTTCAAACGTTAATATTTCGAAAACAATTGAATTTAGGAGTAAAGTGTATTGGAGAAAACTGTTGAGAATGATGAGCAGATTTCGAAAATATACAAGGTGTTCCATTTAAAAAAAATATTGAAGATGGCTCTCAGCCGCCATTTTAAAACTTTTGCTTATTTTTTCATGAAAAATTAGGTTTTTATCTCCTATTTAAGCCCTCCAAATTTCGTTGCGATATACTAGGTGGTTCAAAAATTAGTAGGGGGGGAACGGACGTCAGACGAGCACTGTATATCAGTTCGTGAGCAGGAATTTCCTGAAATGAGCGCTCAACTCTATCTCTCAAGTCCTCCAAAGAAGTCGGTCTCCTCGAGTATACTTTGGATTTTATGTGACCCCATGAATAAAAATCAATAGGGGTTAAATCAGGCGATCTGGCTGGCCATCTGATTGGACCATTTGTTCTCCAATCACTTAGATATTGCCGAACAATATTAGCATTATGTGGTCCTGCACCATCCTGAAAAGACATATTTTCCCTGATGTTTTCAAGGAAATCGTTGATATTATTTTGAATATCGTTCTCTAAGAATTGTAGATATCTTTGGCCCGTCAAAGGCCCGTCGAAAAGAATTGGTCCAATGATTCTTGACCCTATGCGATTCCTACCCAGACGTTGAATCCAAATCTTTCTTGAAAATTACCTTCTCTCAGCAACCTAGGATTTTCTTGAGCCCCATACCTTGTATTATTCCTATCGAACATAACATTATTCGTAAACCTAGACTCATCTGTAAACAGTATCTTCGAGACAAAACCATTATTCAAATCATGATGACGCAAAAGCCAATTACAATAAGTTAGTCTCCGTTCTGGGTCATTTTCATATAGATGCTGATGCAAACTGTATTAATAGGAGCGATATTTACGTTTTTTCAATATTTTTCTGGCACTTTTCCTGCTGATCCCACATTCAATTTCCAATTCTCGCACTGAGGCAGATGGAGAAAAATGAACATATGCTAAAATATTAGTTTCCGCTTCTTCACTGACAATGAAGAAGCGTTTTGATCAGCTGGTTCTTTCCTTAGCATCATTTCCAATTTCCTGAGATAGGTGCCGTCTTAACGGATAACGAACAGCGTATAGCATACTAGCATTGACAGCGTTTTTCTGACATTCTCCGTATATCGATTTGTTCGTTTCGAGAATAAGCATTATTATTTTCCATTTCAAAAAACTTTTCACAAACGAAACGAGATGACAAGTAAAATTGGTATTTCCTTTTGACATGACATTAATGACATACTGTTTCCCATGTGTCCATGGCTACCTTTCATTTCATCGAACCTAAACGGATAACTCATTGGGATTTGTAGGCATCGTATAAAATATTGTACAAATTCAATAATTGATCGTTTTTAGTTTTGAACAAAAAGAAAGTGGTACATAATGTATATCGTTGAATTTGTAATTGAATTCTCTATCGAATGGCAAGATGGCCCTGTGTAGGTGCCATTTGAAAAAAAACATTTTTTCGTTAAAAATGCGTTCAGAAAATTTCAATTCCTGCTGTAGGATTTGTTATCGATCTTATCGATGAAATGACTATTACTATGAGTTACTGATGTAAATTAGTATACAGTGCGCGTCGAAATTATGGAACAAATTCGATATATCGCAAGCCATGTACTTTTGACAAAAATCCTGGAATAGGTCGATTTTTATTTTAAAATGCCCATTTTTTATGTATATTCTAAAGAGGTTATGCCACTGGTTTTGACATGGTGACGTAATCGGTAATTGGAATAGATGTTGAAAAGGGAAACATTCTCAATTGAATATTGATAGAAAGATTTTTCTGTGAATTGAAAAATCCACGATTAAAATGAAGTTATTTTTTGTGAATGTCTAACAGAAAACAACTACTTTCAAAACACTAATTTCAAAGTGTCTCTCCAAAAGAAATAATTCTAACTTTTTCCATCTTTGCAAAGTGAGATTGCTTCTTGAAAATGTGTTTTCCATTTCTTCCGGTCTTCCTGATGATCGTGGAAGCGTGAAATAGATTTTCGTCGACAAAAATGTATTGAAGACCTAGTGAATGCGATGTCTCTCCTGCGTCAATGTTACGAATGATTTCTGGTGAGTACTCTCTTTTGGAAAACATTCTTCTTTGCCACATTCATCTTTATGAGTTCTTAATTGAGACTGGAATAGAAAATCAGATAACTATCTGAATGAAAATGCAAATTTTCAATTTAAGATTTTTTCTTTTGAGTTAGGGCCTTTTCAGAATATCTATCAGATGTAGTTCAATGTCCAGCGTGGCTTTAGCCGGGGAAGTAGTTGTTTTCTGTTAGACATTCACAAAAAATAACTTCATTTTAATCGTGGATTTTTCAATTCACAGAAAAATATTTCTATCAATATTCAATTGAGAATGTTTCCCTTTTCAACATGAATACCCCACAAGAGGTTATCTTGACGATGGAAGATAGTGACTAAAGTTTATCTTTCAGTCGCAGATGATTCCACATCTGATTTTATGAACATCCTGTTTATATTTTCAACAAATGGAATAGATGTCTTGTGATACCTCATCTGAAAAGCCTTTCAATACTGCATTCAATGATAATAATTAATTAGATTTTTTTTTGTACAGGGTGAACAAAAATTAATATTTTATTTCAATAAGAGAATAACTTTATATCCAACAAAATAGAACAGTTAAATAAGATGTTCGAAATGCCATCCACCAGTCTCTTGACAATAAGCAAATCTACGGACACATTCCTCTTGCACATTGCGAATAACTTCCGGAATAATTCTGTTAATTTCGATCCTAATTCGATTTTTCAACACTTGTAGATTTTGCGGCCTATCTACATAGACCTTCGATTTCAAATAACCCCACAAGAAAAAATCCAGGGGCGTAAGATCTGGAGATCTTGGGGGCCACTCTATCGGTCCGCGTCTACCAATCCACCTCCTAGGAAAACAGTTATTCAAAAATTCGCGAACATCACGTGCATAGTGCGGGGGTGCACCATCCTGTTGCAACCAAATACTTTCATTCGGTGAGGATTATCCCTTAAAAATATCGGCAAGGCTAGGTATGAGTTCATTTCTTAAAAATTCCAAGTGAAATTCCCTGTGAGATTTCCTTCGAAAAAATACGGGCCAATAATCCTGTCGTTTATTATCCCTGCCCAAACATTGACTTTCTGAGGGTATTGAGTATGCCCGTCCATCATCCAGTGAGGATTATCCCTACTCCAATATCTGCAATTCTGACGATCTACTGAACCATTTAGGCAAAACGTAGCCTCATCGGAAAACAGAATTTGTTTTATAAAACGTGGATTGCGGTTACACAAATCCTGCATTATTTCACAGAACTCCACATGGCGATCGGGATCATCATCATTGAGTTGTTGATGTAGCTGTACTTTGTATGGATGGTACTTTTCTGCTTTTAGAATACGTAATACAGAACTTTGGGATATGTCAAGGTCTGCTGCAATTTGTCGTGAAGTATTGTGAGGATTATTCTCTACACCCAATAGAACATCAAGTTTCACGTTTTCTTCTATTTTAGGACGTCCAGCATTCGGAATATGTTTGACATGACCAGTTTCTCTAAATTTGTTCTCAATCTTACTGACTGTTGAACGACTGATAGGTCTATTTGGATACTTCGCATTGAACAAGTCGCATACCTCTTGCTGAGTTCTGGTTCTATCTCCGCATCCAATAAATTTAAAATTTCTATGCGTTGGGTTTCACTTAAAGTAGCCATAGTTTACTTTTAGAACTTTTTCACTTAGAATTTGTGAAGAATATTGCCTATTATGGCATTAATTTGTGATTGTCTTTTGTTTCCATTTTAGACTAGGAAATAGCTAACTATTAATATTTGGAAAGGATCCATTGGTGTAGTGGAGCACTGACTCACTAGTCTGCCAGGGCACTCTAAGGGATTAGAGCCTTGGTTCAAAAAAGTAAAATTTTGCATTTTTTAACACGCTTTTATTATCTCTACTTGTAACTAAATAACTCACAATGTAATAAAATCTTGGAAGTAAATATTCACCCACTTCCAATCTTCCGAATAATCAGAAATTTGTCACACATATCAAGGACCGATGACAATACAGGAATTTCATAAGCATAATGTAATAATAATAAAAATATATTTTTCCAAACGCCAACAATCCTAACTCACCAAATGAAAGTATTTGGTTGCAACAAGATGGTGCACCCCCGCACTATGCACGTGATGTTCGCGAGTTTTTGAATAACTGTTTTCCTAGGAGGTGGATTGGTAGACGCGGACCGATAGAGTGGCCCCCAAGATCTCCAGATGTTACCGCCCTGGATTTTTTCTTGTGGGGTTATTTGAAATCGAAGGTCTATGTAGATAGGCCGCAAAATCTACAAGAGTTGAGAAATCGAATCAGGATCGAAATTAACAGAATTACTCCGGAAGTTATTCGCAATGTGCAAGAGGAATGTGTCCGTAGATTTGCTTATTGTCAAGAGACTGGTGGATGGCATTTCGAACATCTTATTCTATTTTGTTGGGTATAAAGTTATTCTCTTATTGAAATAAAATATTAATTTTTGTTCACCCTGTACAAAAAAATATCTAATTAATTATTATTATTGAATGCAGTATTGGAAGGCTTTTCAGATGAGGTATCACAAGACATCTATTCCAATTTAAAAAAATTACCGATTACGTCACCATGTCAAAACCAGTGACCTAACCTAACCTAACCTCTTTAGAATATACATAAAAAATCGGCATTTTAAAATAAAAATCGACCTATTCCAGGATTTTTGTCAAAAGTACATGGCTTGCGAAATATCGAATTTGTTCCATAATCTGATCAAAGCCTCCTGGGCTAAAAAAAATTGACAAATAATTTTTTTTAAATAGTAAAATGGAAATTTGGCAACACTGTCGTATGTAATTTGAGCCGTGGAATCCGAAAAACATCAAACATACAGGGTGTTCCATTTGAAAAATCGTAGTTGGTGGCTATTCTGACGAAACCGGAAGTCGGCCATTTTGTTTTCATATGTCTGTCAATCCGGAATTGTGTCTCATATCTACGTACAAAATTTCATTCAAATCGGTTGATAAGTGAAGGAGATATAGGCATGGCCCTAATCCCATTGTTACCCGGTATACCACTAATGCTGGTGGTTCCTCATTCAGTATCATTTGAGATGATAACGCGTTATCCAAAAATAAATGTGATCTACAATCCAAGATCGCGGCTATTTTAGAGATGTTTTTATTTGCGCTTAGAAACAGACACAGCTATTGCCAAATTAAGGAGAAAACGCATATCAATATATTATTATTGTAACCCAACCTTAGCTATTATACAAATCAACAACAAATATCACAAAAAAAGTGACAGACTCTGTTTATTCAGATCAGATCGTCTGGCAATCGGTCTCTGTCACAGCGAGAATAAACAACTGTACATCAGCCCGACCTAGTGCGTTAGGGATATTAAAGCTACGCCCACTATCAACTTACACACCCTTGCACAAATCTTTGCATAATCCCATTGCGAAGAGTCGGCCGTGACAGGGAAAAGATTGGAATCCCCTATCGAGCAAGCTTATAGTAACACGCCTAGAAATATCACAAGCAGTAGGCGTTGTTGGAAGTTGAAACTATCGAGAGAGCGATGGAAAACACCTTCAGAAACGAAAAGGAAGTGTTGGATTATTTGAGAGAAGCCTGCTATGGCTCTGTTGGGGGTACTATAGAGAGAAAAGAAGGGACGTGCTCTACTTTCTTTGACGGTTACCTCTGCTGGCCTACTACAACAGCAGGGCAGTTGGCTGTGCAGCCCTGTTCCGGCGATCTTCTTCAATCTACTGATGGGAAAGGGGTATGTTTTTCCAACTATTTTAAAGTAGGGATTGGTAACGTTGGAGATAATTTTCTTCCCACGGAATTTAACGTTGTAGTATGTAGCATATACAGGGTGATTTACGTAGGCCCTGCATTAGAGGTTTTTCAACTCGCCTTGGGATTAGAATCTCGCTATGCTGTCATGATCGATCATATTCGTTCTACTTAAAATATTTTTAGTCTTATATCTACAGGGTGATTCGAAAGTACTTTGACAAACTTCAGGAGGTGATTCCTCACAATATTCTAATATGAATTGTCCGAATAAATATATGTCCGGAAACGCTTCGTTTCCAAGATACAGGGTGTTGAAGTTTTATTTTTATTTTCGTGTTTTTTGAATAACTTTCGAAATACTGATCTCAATTAAACGAAAATGGGTATTGGGAGGTTTTTTGAGGTGTCGAATTCGAACCTGATGTTATTATTGCTCTTACTCGTAGACGCCACCTACACGTCTTTTTCTTTTTTGAAGATTCATAACTTTTTTGAGCGTACTTCTAGCACATTTTTCAGTAAAAAAATCAATTCCTCTATCATCTACGTAAAAGAGCTACCCTTGTTACAAGTCGCTATAAGCAACCGTTTTCTAGATATTTGGACTTGAAAATTTCAAGTCGATTATTTGATAAACGATGCGTGTTGAAGTTATTACCATTATTTTGCATTTTTCACAAGAATTCTTGGGAAATGAATTTGACGTTTAAGTAAGTAGGTTTGGTAATTACATATTATGTGACAGTTAAACGTTTTGTTGTTTTGTTGAAGTTTCTGTAAGTTTTAAAACATTAATTTTGAAAATAATGCTCATGTAGCCGATGTGCATTTCGTTTATGGCCTTGCGGATGGCAATGTCAATCAATCAATCAATCAATATATACTTTATTGTCTGAAGAGTTGATTCTTATTGACAAAGCTTGAAAATAGAAAAAAAATATATATATATATAAGAAATGTACAGATAATTAGATACGTGGATGTCAAATGGATAAAATATACAAACATAAAAGATAAATATTACATATATGAATAAAAACATATTGTCAATCTCCTTTAAAAAAGAAGGACTATTAAAAACAAAATAATAAATCAAAACATATGAGATAAAAAATACAATAAAATAAATAAATGTCAAGTGGATAAAATGTACGAACATAAAAGATAAATATTACATATCTAAATAAAAAACATATTGTCAATCTACTTCAAAAAAGAAGGACTATTGAAACAACACATGATAAACAAACACATTAATAAAATACTATGTCATTAACAAAAGGGTAACTAACTAACTAACAATTACCACCCTTAGTCAAGTCAAGTCAAAATATACTTTATTGTCAAAGAAAATAGGTCTTGTTGACAAAATGAAACATGAAATAAACACATATAACAAAAAAAAACAAATATATAGGCATTACAAACATCAAAATTTCAGATTTCACAAACAAAAACTGAATAAAAAACATAATGGTTTGTTTAGGTGAACATTTAAAGTCAGGTTAGAATTACAGGTTATCTCTCGTTAGAATTTACAGGTTATCACAGTAGAATTCATTGATCGAATAATAGGCCTTTATGATTAAAAGATCTTGGACTGATCTTCGGAAATTTTTAATTCTTTTATATTTTCAGAATACTAGGAAGATGATTGTATACCTTGATACTTACATAAATCAGAAAATGCTCAGTCAAAGCGAATTTTGGAACGGGTAAATAAAGCATGCGGTCCTGTCTGGTACTACGACATATTGGATCCGGCAGCAGTATATGCTAGTTTTATTTTTATGTATTGGCATACTGTTTCCAATATGTATAAACAGGTAACAGTTAGTATTTTGTAGCTCATAAATAAGCGCTTGCAGTGCATCTCTCGATTTCGACTTTGTAATATATCTCAATGCTCCTTCTGAAGAGCAAATATCATATTATGTAAATGTAAGTTACAATGTCCCAGAAGGCTATTCCATAGCGAATATGAGATTCGATCAAAGCAAAGTAAGACATTCTAGCTGTAGTATACCCTAGCTCATTTGATATCACTCTAATCGCATAACATCCACTAGAAACTTTTTTACTCAAATGGGATACATGTTCTTTGAAGTTTAATTTATTATCTATGTAAATACCTAGGAATTTAGTGTGCTGTTTGTTTTCTATGTAGTGGTTTTCCAATTCCAAATCGTCTAGTTTGCATTTGAAAGTAACTAGTTTAGTTTTGTTCAGGTTGAAGCATAGAGAGTTCGCGTTACACCAGGTTTGAATTTTTTGAACATCTATTTTTATCATATTTGATAGCTGATGTATTTCTTTATTGCTCCATATAATAGTGGTATCGTCGGCAAATACAGTAAATCGTCCTTCGATATTAATGGTCATTAAGTCATTTAAATATATTAAAAACAACATTGGTCCCAAAACAGACCCCTGAGGTACTCCATGTTTTATGTCACTGAGATCCGACTGTCCACTTGATGTTTTCACAACCTGGCAACGTCCTGTCAAATATGAACCGAACCAGTTCAAATTTGTTCCTCTTATCCCATAATGGCTGAGCTTCCGCAGCAGCGTTTTATGATCAACGCAATCGAAAGCTTTCGAGAAATCACAAAACACCGCAGCAACAGCCTTGCCATCATTTATGCTTGAGTATGCATTCTCTAGAAAAGAGAATATAGCATCAGTGGTACTTTTCGAGCTTTGAAATCCGAACTGAAGATTTGACAGAACATTGTTTATCGAGAAGAAGGACATTAACCTTTTTTTCACCAATCGTTCAATAATTTTTGAAAGGGTCGATAGTAATGAAATGGGCCTGAAATTTGCGGGATCTTCCAGATCTCCGCCCTTATGTAATGGAATAACCATGGCTATTTTCAGACAAGTCGGAAATATACCACTCCTGAATGATTTATTTATGCATTCCACCAGGACCTGTAGAGCACTTTCAGGTAGATTTTTGAATATTTGTACAGATATTCCATCCATACCCGCCGAATTTTTATTTTTAATTTCATTGATTATCTGTATAAGTTCGTACACATCCGTATCTGTTAGAGTGAAATTTTCAACAACATTTACGTTTTTGAGGTATTTCAGGGGGTCACAACTGGCTTTAATGTTCTCTTTCAGTTTTTCGCCAATAGAACAATAGAATTCATTGAGTTCTTTTGGAGATAGGTTAATTTAATGGGATTGGCCTTATTTTTACCCTAAGATCATTCACTATAGACCAGTTTTCTTTTGTTTTATTATTGGCTGTTTTGATTCTCTCTGCATAATATCTGTCTTTAGCACTTTTGATAATTTGCCTATAAATACTCCTATATTTAGTAAAATATGTTAAAAAATATGCATTATTGGTATATTTCCTGATTGTATGTAATGACCTTAGGTTGTTTCCTGAATTTCTTATACCAGTTGTAATCCATGTTTTCTTATATTTTTTTATTTTCAGTTTATACACAGGAAAAGATCTTTCAAAAATGTCTGTCATACTTTTATGAAAAGCAAGTAAGGGTTCGTCTTCATCTAGCATACTATTCCAGTTGATTATTTCACAACATTCTGTGAATTTATTGTAGTTCTTTCCGCTATAAATTCTACCATATCTGTAATCACAAGAGTGTTTAGTTTTCAAAAATACATTCACATACAAAGCAAGCAAGACGTATTTACCAGGAGCGATTTTCTAATCGAGTACTGCCTACAGCTCCAACATTTACCAGTCTCCACCGTCGTTTGGCAGAAACAGGTAGCTTTAAGAGGGCAGCTGATATTATTAGAAGACCTCGAGCAGTCCGAACCCCAGAATTGGAAGAAGCTGTTTTGAACGCTCTCGAGGAGAATCCAGAAACAAGTACAAGAATAATTGCTGAAGCTCTCAATTCTACTCAGTCCACAGTTTGGAGAATTATCCTCGATCAACAATTTTATCCATACCATATTCAAAGGGTACAAGCTCTTTTGCCACGAGACTTTCCCCAACGCATTACTATGTGTCAGTGGTTTTTGAGAAAATTGGCAGGAAATCTCTCAATTTTTAAGATATGAACTCTTCACGGACGAGGCAAACTTCTCCCGAAATGCTATCACAAACTTTCATAACAACCATGTTTGGGCTCTGGAAAATCCGCACGCAGTTAGTGAAAGACATTACCAGTATCAATTTTCTATAAATGTATGGGCGAAAATAATTGATAATTACTCGATAGGTCCTTTCTTTCTTCCGTTCCTACTGAATGGCGCAACTTACAGAGACTTTTTAGAAAATGAATTGCCGGGACTACTTCAGAATGAACCATTAGAAATTCGTATCCGCATGTGGTTTATGCATGATGGGGCTCCGGCCCATTTCAGCGTTGTAGCCAGGGAATTCCTTAACACTGTATATCCAAATCGATGGTTCGGTAAGGGTGTAGAAGAACCTAACCAGGCGTGGGCACCAAGGTCCCCAGATCTCAACCCGCTAGATTTTTATTTTTGTGGACATTTGAAGTCACAGTTTATAAAACACCAGTAGCGAACGAGGAAGATCTAAGAAACCGAATAGTAGACGCCTTTTTTTTTTTTTTTTTTTATGTTCTGGTTCCCACGAAAAGGAATATCCTGTAATGTTCAGAGAACATCGGGAACCTAGGGAAAGAAGGTAGGAGTTGGTGTTCTTCTTAAATTTCTGAAGGTTGTATGCCTCGGGGAACACCTCCCTAGGCAATGAGTTCCAAAGCCTCGCTGTTCGTTGGATGAACGAGTCTTTGGAAAGTGATGTTCTGCAGGTCTCCAAAGTGACCACGAAGGGGTGTGATGACTGAACTTGACGGGTTAATCTCGAAGAGACTGCCAAAGCAGGAACGATTGTTGATATTTCAGAAGAGCATCGCCCATGAAAATATCTATAAAATATGGACAAATCGCCAACTTTTCTACGGTGTTCCAGACAAGTGAGCGAGTTTGTAAGCGAGGCATCACCGACGAGACGAATTGCCCTTTTTTGGACAGAATCCAATAGCCTCAGGATATGTTTAGGTGCCGCACTCCAAATATGGGAACAGTATTCCAGGACAGGTCGGATCTGTCCTTATAGATCATAAGCAGCTGACTTTGGGGTGAAATACCTCTTGGCACGAAACAGAAAACCAAGTTTTGGGATGCACTTTGGCAATGGACCTCACGTGATTTTCCCAGGAAAGGTTATTGCTGATAGTAATACCAAGCATCGATATGGATGGCTTCAGTGGTATGGTTACTCCTGACAAAGTTATGTTAGGCACAGTGAGATCGGCTTTTCTAGAGGAAAGACATGCTTGTGTTTTGTTTGCATTGAATTCTACCAAGTTATTAGATCCCCATTCGAGAATTGTTGCTAAGTCCATATTTATATTATTAACATTTCTTCCTCGTTCATTTCTGGTTTCACGGGCTGATATAGGGGCCCTGGAAGAGAAAGCGGTATGGAGGGTACTATCATCGGCAAAGCTGTGTACTGGACATGAAGTTGCTTTCAACAGGTCGTTGATGTGAAGTAGAAATAGTGTTGGTGCGAGAATAGATCCTTGCGGAACACCAGCATTTATGAGTAGAGTGTCAGATGAAACTCCATCGACCACTACATGGAGAGACCTGTTTGAGAGAAAAATAGCAAGCAGAGAACACAGCTGAGGGGGCAAGCCATAAGACGGAAGCTTGGCGAGGAGTCCCTGGTGCCAAACTCGATCGAACGCCTTGGAGATATCTAATGCCACAGCTAAAGTTTCTCCATACTTTTCAATAGATAGCTGCCATATATGTGAGACGTAAGCGAGCAGGTCACCAGTTGATCTCTGATGGCGGAAGCCATATTGCCTATCGTTGACAATTCCTGAGTCTTCCAGATATTTCATGAGCTCGATGTTGATGGCTTTTTCCATGACCTTTGAAATAATAGATAGCAGTGCGATAGGTCTGTAGTTGCTAGGTAGGGCCTTTTTGCCTTTCTTAGGGACTGGCTGTACTCTTGCAATTTTCCAATTGGACGGAAATACCCCCAAATTGTAAGAGTCGTTGAACAACTTGCAAAGAACAGGTGTTAGTTCGGGGGCACATTTCTTGAGAACAATCGGCGGGATTCCGTCAGATCCACAGGCTTTGTTGGTGTTGAGACCCAGCAAAATCTTTCTGGTAGTACGTTGGCGAAAGGTGATCTCGGGCATGTGACTGTCAATAGGTGGAATGTTCGGGGGTTGTTTTCCCGATGAATCCAGAGTGGAATTTCTAGCAAATAGGTGCGCAAAGATATTGGCTTTTTCCTGGGCAGTCGTTGCTAGTGTTCCATCTTCTTTGGTTAGGGGGAAATGAGCTGGAAGTGAAGTTTCTTCCCACAGCTTTGAGCGAAAGACCAAAATGAACGGGATCCGTTAGGACATTCAGCAAGTTTTGATCTTATTTTGGCTTTGTGGGCATCTTTGAGCATTCTATTGTCTCTTTACATATGCCTCTAGCCTCTACATATGCTGCTCTGGTCTCAGGGCCCGGATTTTTAGCCATCGATGGTATGCTGCCTGTTTGGAAGCCACAGCTCTAGAGCAGTTTCTGTTAAACCAGGTCTTATCGGATGATGTTCTTCTTTCGGTATTCGGTATGTAAGTTTGCATCCCCAACATGATGATTTCAGAAATTGTCTCAGCACATCGTGTTGGATCTACTGAAAGAAACAAACTCTCTTCCATGGAAACGCTGAGAAAAACATACGAAGACCTTCCCAGTCGGCCGAATTGTAATGCCACATGAGACGGGGTGGTATTGTGCAGCTCGATGGTAAATGTAAAGAGCATGTTGTGGAGATGAGGGTGTGGTCAGAGTTTCCAAGTGGGGCACAAACTTTTATTCTATACGGGTCAGGATTGGTGGTGAGGAAAAGATCTAGTGTATTGGCAGACTGGTTGTTGACATCAGGGATGCGGGTTGGTAGCTCGACCAGTTGTTCTAGACCATGAGTGATGGCGAAGGCCTCGGCTTGACGACCTGCATCATCTGTTTTGTTAGAGAATTTGAGCCAGGCAGCGTTATGTACATTAAAGTCTCCCATGATTATGGTTTCAGCTGTTGGATGGTTCTCCTGAATGTAGTCCAGTTGGAGTGATAAAAACTCAAAGAGGTCGTTATATGAAGGTTCATTAGGTGATAGGTAAAGACAGCAGAGGAACTTAGTCAGTTTGGTATCAGATAGCTTGAACCACATCACATCAAAGTCTTTCGGTTCCAAACTCTCTTCACGCTGGCATGAAAGGTTAGCCTTGGCGTAAAGGCAGACTGTGAAACAATAAGAAACACCAATAATTTTTGAGCAGGTACGAGATTCAATGGCTAGAAGACTGAATGCCTTTATCTTCGCTAAAGGTGGACACTGAACAATTTATTTGAATACAATTTAGTTTACTTTATTTTATTTTATTCTACATATTCAAAATTTCTTGAAATAAAATGTTGATATTTCTTACAAATTTTATTGAAACAAATACAGATTTTGCACCCTTGATACAAAAATAACTATTTCAAACGTGTAAAAATAAATAGAATAGGTGGCGCCCCCTACAAAAAACCAAAACTACTTACTTAAACGTCAAATTCATTTCCTAAGCATTCTTGTGAAAAATGCAAAATAATGGTAATAACTTCAACACGCATCGATTATCAACTAATCGACTTGAAATTTTCAAGTCCAAATATTTAGAAAACGGTTGCTTATAGCGACTTGTAACAAGGGTAGCTTTTTTAAGTAGATATGATAGAGAAATGTGGTAGAAGTACTCTCAAAAAAGTTATGAATCTTCAAAAAAGAAAAAGACATGTAGGTGGCGCCCCCTACGAGTAAGAGCAATAATAACATCAGGTTCGAATTTGACACCTCCAGAAACCTCTCAATACCAATTTTCGTTAAATTAAAGTCAGTATTTCGAAAGTTATTAAAAAAAAAACGAAAATAAAAATAAAACTTCAACACCCTGCATCTTGGAAACGAAGCGTTTCCGAACATATATTCATTTGGACAATTCATATTAGAATATTGTGAGGAATCACCTCCTGAAGTTTGTCAAAGTACTTCTGACTCACCCTGTACAGCCAGTGGCATATCTAGGAATTTTGATCGGGGTGGTAATGGCATAAAAAAGTTATATACCTCTATTTATAGGTACAAAAAACATAAGTATTTTTTTCATTCAAATTCAAACAGTAATACAAAATGTAATGAAATAAAAAAATATATATAATAGGTACAAAAACAAAGAAGTCTCCTGTATTTCTTATTTGCAAACCTTTCAATAATATTTAAAACATCTATTTGCACATCTCTATGAACATGAATTAGAGCTAATCCAACCAACCGCTCCTGTTGATCGCAGCCAAGTTTTCAATCGCTTCAACGAACTAAAACTTCGTTCAGCGGATGCCACACTAGCAATGTATTCAAAATATGAAGACACTTTTTTATCAAAGGAAACAAGTTACAGGATATGCGTCACAAGATTTAAAAAGAAAAAGAATTACAAAATTCAAAAACTGATAGTATCAGCTGAACATTTGAAAGAATGTAATTTCGTTGGAAAATAATTTTTTCATTGAATTTTGATAATGTTAATTGTTAATTAAGTAATTTTTTTTGAAGCACCGATCTTATTAAAAACCGAATTATTGTTCCTAGAGCACATGTGTACTCAATAATATCACACTATAAAACTGTTTAAAAGTTGATTATTTTGTTAATTATAAATTTATGAAGTTAACAAAATATGAGAAATCGAGTAAATATTATCATTTTTTTAAATTATATTCACATTATTATCGGTTTTATGTCTAACACATAACGATTAAAAACGAAACTTGTTTATAATATATTTATAAACTAATGGACAAGTTGAATATTTTTCAAAAAATGTTTTTTTGCATTGTTAAGATTAAAAAAAACTTTTATTTTTTAATTGTTTATAATCGTCTTTTTTTAAGTTTTTATTATGAATATATAAAATTTTTTTTTTAAAAAATTATTTTAAAAAAAAATTACTTAACAATAAAACAAACTTTGATTGGCATTCAATTTTTTTATGGAATAAAAAATAACAAAAACAACCATACACGACAAACTGTTCAAAAATTTTATGTTGTAATTTTTCTAGAAAATTCTATAAAAATTACAAACATTTTTTTTAACAGTTTGTCGTATATGGTAGTTTTTGTAAAAAAATTTACCTTCCAAAAAATAATTCCAATCAAAGTTCGTTTAATTGATAAGTAAATAAACCATTACATTATTCATAAAAAAATATTCTTATTAGGTAGAAAATAACCAATTATTAATTTTAAATAATTTTTTTTCAATACATTATTTAAATAGGAATAAAAAAATTAAAAAAGTATTATAAACAATAAAAACGAATAATAAGTTTTTTTTTAATTTCAATAAACTAATGCAAAAAAAAAATTTGAAAAATATTCAATTTACCAATTTGTTTATAAATATTATTTAAACAAATTGCAATTTTTTTTAAACGTTGTAAAATGCCTTTGTCAGACATAAAACTGATAATAATGTGGAATATCAATATAAAAAAACAATATTTACTCGATTTCTCATACTTTGTTAACTTTAGAAGTTTATAATTAACAAAATAATCAATTTTGAAAGATTTTACGGCGTGATATTATTGAGTTCACATGTAAAATGTGCTCCAGGAAGCAAAAAAAAAAATAAGTAGTTATTCTGTGAACAATTCGGTTTTTAATAAAATTGGCGGTTCCAAAAAAACTACTTAATTAACAATAGCCTCACATTATAAAAATTCAATTAAATTTTTTTTTCTGGCGAAATTACATTCTTTCAAATATTCAGATGATACTATATTTTTTTGAATTTTTGAATTTATATTTAATAATATAAACTCGTGCATTAACGCCCACGCGGAGCCCTATTTTTGAGTTCCGGGAGTAGGGACTTTTTCATGGGAAATTTCCTCCTCTTCAAGAACCTGTTTTTTTTATTTCCATCATCAATAGTTTTTGAGCTATTGCCAAAAAACAAAAACCGTTTTATCTTTTTTGTTAAAAAAAATAGCAAATTTTCGTCGGCGGAAAAAATCGAAAAATACATCTTTCTCAGAATGGCATCCCAAGCCAAAGCCATTTGTACACTTAGAAGATACTCAACAAATTTTAGGTTAATTATTTATGTTACCGATTATCATTTACACATTATAATATATTATAATTATAACACCAAACAAACACTTATAACCAGATACTCGACCTATATCTTAAATTACAATAATCAATTTAACCGATAATTGCACATACAAGCGTTATACATAGCCATAATTGCAAAACTCGTCCGCCATCTTGAATTTGTGAATTTTGATAAAAAAATCATAATCTCCGACCTCGAAAACCACATACCAATTTTGAATCGAATCGGACCATAAACCTAAATCTCGTCCGCCATCTTAGAGCGCCATTTTGTTTTTTTCATTTCAATTTCATAAATTTTGACAAAAAATTCATAATCTCCGACTCCGAAAACCCCCTCATACAAAATTTGAATAGAATCGGACTTAAATCACAAAACTCGTTAGCCATTTTGGAGCCGCCATCTTAAATTCATAAATTTCGTCAAAAAATTCACAATCTCCGTCCCCGAAAACCCCCACATACCAATTTTGAATGAATCGTACCATAATCACAAAACTCGTCCGCCATCTTGGAGCCGCCATTTTGTTTTTTCCTCTAACAAAAATGTTATAATGCATTGGAAAAATCGAATTAAACGGTTTTCTTCACATAAAAGATTCAATATAAATTGAACCAGAAAATGGTAGATCTCAGGTGAAAAACAACTACTTTCCTGGCAAATACCACGCAGAACGTTGAATGATATTCACCTGAAAATCCATGCATACCTCCATATAAATGGACATTGAATGCAAATGTTTCTTTCTGATAAGCTCGATTATGTTTAAATTATGTCGTGTTCACCTAACAATCCGCATACCGGTTTCAGGCTTTTCTGGCCCTCATCAGTATGGAGTAGTCAACCAGCCAAAGGTCCGAAGAGCTCTGGCTGAAGCGAGACACAACATAACCAAAACCATCATCGAGTCTATAACACCTATAGGTACGCCGGAAAAGAAAACTTTTAACTGGCGGCACCTAGTGACAGAAAGAAACACTCCGAAAATCTCCCACCTCGATAGGTTTCTAAATAAAGATTCCTTCTCAGTAGGAAGGCAAGCCCGTCTAGCATATAGTGAAGATAAGTGCCATGTGAAGTGGAATAAATGAAAAAATCGAATTAAACGGTTTTCTTCACAAAAGATTCAATATAAATTGAACCAGAATGGTAGATCTCAGGTGAAAACAACTACTTTCCTGGCAAATACCACGCAGAACGTTGAATGATATTCACCTGAAAATCCATGCATACCTCCATATAAATGGACATTGAATGCAAATTTTTCTTTCTGATATGCTCGATTATGTTTAATTTATGTCGTGTTCACCTAACAATCCGCACACCGGTTTCAGACTTTTGGCCCTCATCGGTAGGAGTAGTCAACCAGCCAAAGGTCCGAAGAGCTCTGGCTGAAGCGAGACAACATAACCAAAACCATCATCGAGTCTATAACACCTATAGGTACGCCGGAAAGAAACTTTAACTGGCGGCACCTAGTGACAGAAAGAAACACTCGAAAATCTCCCACCTCGATAGGTTTCTAAATAAAATATTCCTTCTCAGTAGGGTGGCAAGTCCGACTAGCATATAGTGTAAGATAAACGCCATGTGAAGTGGAATAAATAGAAAATCGAATTAAACGGTTTCTTCACATAAAGATTCAATATAAATTGAACCAGAAATTGGTAGATCTCGGGTGAAAACAACTACTTTCCTTGGCAAATACCAAGAACGTTGAATGATATTCACCTGAAAATCCATGCATACCTCCATATAAATGGACATTGAATGCAAATGTTCTTTCTGATAAGCTCGATTATGTTTTAATTTATGTCGTGTTCACCTAACAATCCGCATACCGGTTTCAGGCTTTTGGCCCTCATCAGTACGAGTAGTCAACCAGCCAAGGTCCGAAGAGCTCTGGCTGAAGCGAGACACAACATAACCAAAACCATCATCGAGTCTATAACACCTATAGGTACGCCGGAAAAACTTTAACTGGCGGCACCTAGTGACGAAAGAAACTCCGAAAATCTCCCACCTCGATAGGTTTCTAAATAAAATATTCCTTCTCAGTAGGAGTGGCAAGCCCGACTAGCATATAGTGTAAGATAAACGCCATGTGAAGTGGAATAAATAGAAAAATCGAATTAAACGGTTTCTTCACATAAAGATTCAATATAAATTGAACCAGAAAATTTGGGGATCTCAGGTGAAAAACAACTACTTTCCTGCCAAATACCACGAGAACGTTGAATGATATTCACCTGAAAATCCATGCATACCTCCATATAAATGGACATTGAATGCAAATGTTTCTTTCTGATAAGCTCGATTATGTTTAATTTATGTCGTGTTCACCTAACAATCCATACCGGTTTCAGGCTTTTTGGCCCTCATCAGTACGGAGTAGTCAACCAGCCAAAGGTCCGAAGAGCTCTGGCTGAAGCGAGACACAACATAACCAAAACCATCATCGAGTCTATAACACCTATAGGTACGCCGGAAAAGAAAACTTTTAACTGGCGGCACCTAGTGACAGAAAGAAACACTCCGAAAATCTCCCACCTCGATAGGTTTCTAAATAAAATATTCCTTCTCAGTAGGAGTGGCAAGCCCGACTAGCATATAGTGTAAGATAAACGCCATTGAAGTGGAATAAATGAAAAATCGAATTAAACGGTTTTCTTCATAAAGATTCAATATAAATTGAACCAGAATTGGTAGATCTCGGTGAAAACAACTACTTTCCTGGCAAATACCGCAGAACGTTGAATGATATTCACCTGAAAATCCATGCATACCTCCATATAAATGGACATTGAATGCAAATGTTTCTTTCTGATAAGCTCGATTATGTTTAATTTATGTCGTGTTCACCCAACAATCCGCATACCGGTTTCAGGCTTTTTTGGCCCTCATCAGGTGTTATAGACTCGATGATGGTTTTGGTTATGTTGTGTCTCACTTCAGCCAGAGCTCTTCGGACCTTTGGCTGGTTGACTACTCCGTACTGATGAGGGCCAAAAAAGCCTGAAACCGGTATGCGGATTGTTAGGTGAACACGACATAAATTAAACATAATCGAGCTTATCAGAAAGAAACATTTGCATTCAATGTCCATTGATATGCATGGATTTTCAGGTGAATATCATTCAACGTTCTGCGTGGCATTTGCCAGGAAAGTAGTTGTTTTTCACCTGAGATCTACCATTTTCTGGTTCAATTTATATTGAATCTTTTATGTGAAGAAAACCGTTTAATTCGATTTTTCTATTTATTCCACTTCACATGGCGTTTATCTTACTCTTATAATGCATTGTTACTCGAATTATAAACACTTGCCAAATTTCAGCTCAATCGGATTTCGGCAAGTGCTCCAAAAATGGATTACAAACACAGTATATATTTTTTCAGGGACAAGCATATATGCAATGTACCGAAAACGGTACGTGGCTGGAACTCCCTGATGCTCATCGTCCTTACACGAATTTCACCGAATGCGGAACTTTCTATATCGCCTCTTCATCCCCGGTCGTCGACTCCTTGTATCCAGAATGGATACCACGCATCAAGGCCATATCCTGTGTGGGATACTCAGTTTCCATGATTTCCCTGGTGATTTCCATATTCATTTTCGTCGGTATCAAGTAAGTTGTTTCAAAACGGCAAGTTTGTGACATCGTTTTTGTAAGTAAGTTCAGTAAATTCCTCCAACAGTAAGTTCTGTAAAAACGACAAGTTGTACTAATATTCCCTGCAAGTTCAGGAAATGTCTTCAACAGTAAGTTCAGTACACTACTGTTGATGATGCATTATTCGAAATTTATCCCTGCTGATTCCCATATCCATTTTCGTTAATAACAAGTATGTTCTGTTAAAACGGCAACATTTTTGTTGGTTCAGTGAATTGCTACAACAGAAAGCTCTTTAGAAACATTGTTTCCTGTGAGTTCAGTGAATTTCTTCAACAGTTAGTTCAGTATATTAGTGTTTGGTACAACACTAGCAACCTCGTCGCTATATTATTGCGTTTTTAGATGATTTTCGAATAGACTTTGAAGTTTTGAATATTTATTGACACTGTCAAAAATGTTTAATTGCACCCAGTATATAATTCATATGATAATATATAATTACAGTTCAGTAGACTGAACGAAACACTTTTTTCAAGTTCAGTAAAAACCATATTTTCTAGTAATTCCGGTAGAATTTTGTAGCTAGAAAATTCGGTAGATTTCTCTATCCATGACAAAAGTTCGACGACAGTAAAAACCGTTTTTTTAGGCGACTGCGCTGTTCGAGAAACACACTACATATCAATTTATTCATATCATTCATCCTGAGATCCTTCATGTCCGTGATGAAAGACGGACTTTTCGTCCAAGGTACTGCATTGGCGTGCGATACGTTCTTCGATAAAGATGGCCGGGCTACGTTTCCAGAGAATGTTATGTATGTAAGTACATTATTAACCTTCATATCCTCAGTTATAAGCCAAATAATATAGAAAGGAAACTGATTGAAATTTATTCCTTTACATATTCTCGAAAAAAAAACATGAGAAAGGCCCATTAGATACAATGGCTGATCATACCAGATTAATGGACTGGTACCATGGTAAAAATGAACTCATTGCATATAACTTTTATACAGGGTGTTATGTAAGTACGTGGCTAAACTCGAAGGGGTGATTTTTTGAGTGATTCTAAGACGGAAAGTTTATATAACCAAAGGTCCGGTAATGCTTTGTTTTCAAGATACAGGCTGTCAACATTTTCAAAAGAAATAGTTTTTTCCTAAATATCTTAATAATCCTTTAGCCGATTTCGTCGAAATTTTGCAGTGTTATTTGGGGTAGTAAGGGGCTAGTTTAGCCCTAACTAGGTTGAAATCATTATGTCCAGTGGCGTCCCGGAAGGCACCTAAACCAATATTTTTGACCAAACACTACTACTACCACTAATTTTTTTGCAATTTCTGTATTTTTTTTCGCATTAAGCAACTGAAACTATAACTTTTTATTTCCAGCATTTTTTTCGTAACTTGCTTTGTTTTTGAGAAAAAACACAAAAATCACTTTATTGCATGTCCCAGGGACAACATAATAAAAAAATTAAGTACCAAACCATCAAAAACTGGGGTGTACTTTTTATTTTTTTCCATGTCAATAGTCTATTCGAGTCTTAGAAATTGTTATCAAAAGTAATGCAAGCAATAAAAAAATTATTGATTATTAAAAACTGTTTTTATTGTTGTCCATGGATATGCAATAACGAGATTTTTATTTATGATTGAACAATTAAAATTACACGAAAGTCATCTTTTGAATTTTTAGATTAACTGTTTTCGATGAGAAACAAAGAACGTTAATTATTACTGCAGTGTTTTGAAAGTAAAGTTAGAGTGCCATGGAAGGAAAAACAATTGTTCAAACAAATTTGACTTTGACATAACTTGAAACAGTGCTTACGTAATTATTTGAATGAAGTGTTTTTAAGAGTTTTAGGCTATAAAATTCGTTACTAATATTAGAAAATGGTTCGGTTTACAAACTCAGAAATGCCCGATATGCATTTTGTCTATGGTTTGGCCCAAGGCAAATCCAGAGCAGCTAAACGCATTTATCAAGAAATATATCCTCATCGCATTGCGCCAAATAGACAAAAATTTGTAAGAATACACGACAGGCTGTGCGAATCAGGCACCTTCCAAAGGTCGGCTGCTCTTATTGGGAGAACAGTGGAGCTGGAGGAAGCAGTTTTACGTGTATTTGAGCGTAGCCACGATACAAGTACACACAAAATTGCATAACAATTAAATATTTCTCACTCCACTGTATGGAAGATCCAAAGGGACTATCAACTGTATCCTTACCACATACAGCGTGTGCAAGCGTTCATTCTACTTGGCTTTTGCAACAACACGCAGCATCTGCGACATTTCTATCCCGTATATTGTTTACCGATGAAGCGTGTTTTTCCCGAAATTCAATTATGAACTTTCATAACAATCATATCTGGGCTGAAGAAAATCCCCATGTGGTTATAGAACATCATTATCATTTCCGTGAATGTTTGGCTTGGTATTGTGGGTAATTATCTCATTGGACCTCATTTTTTACCCCCGAGATTGAATGATCAAGAGTATGGTCATTTTTTGGAATTTGTGTTACCTGTACTATTAGAAAATGTCCCAATGGCAGTAAGAGGAGCGATGTGGTTCATGCACGATGGGGCCCCACCTTACTTTAGCATAGCATCACGTCAATTTCTGGATGTAACTTATGGAGAAAACTGGATCGCTAGCGCAGGTCCACAGTCATGGCCACCCAGGTCACCGGATTTAAATCCCTTTGATTTCTTCCTTTGTAGACATTTGAAGTCCCTCTTTTATAAAACTCCAGTCAACACTGAAGAAGAATTAATTCAACGGATACGGGATTCATGTGATAACACATACGCCGGAAATATTTCAACGTGTTTTGTGTTACTTATTGTTAAATGTTTTCTTACTGAAAAAAATTGCGTACGATTTGTTCAAGTGTGTTTTTAATAGAGGGTTCTTCTTGTTTCATTTTTTTTTAATTGCCGGCGTTATCATAACAATAAAGTGATTTTTATTTTTTTTCTTCAAAACAAAGCAAGACACGAAAAAATGCCAAATATAAAAAAGTTGAAGTTTAAGTAGCTTAATGCGTAAAGAATACAAAAATTGCAAAAAAATCAGTGGCGCACATTTTTTTTGTCAAAAATAATGGTTAAGGTGCCTTTCGGGACGCCACTAGACATGATATTCTCAATCTAGTTAGGGCTGAATTAGCCCCTCACCACCCCAAATAACACTGCCAAATTTTAACAGAAACGGCTAAAGGATTATTAAGATATTTAGGAAAAAACTGTTTCTTTTAAAAATGTTGAAAACGAAGCATTACCGGACCTATGTTTATATGAACTGTTCGTCTTAGAATTACTCAAAGAATCATTCCTTCAAGTTTGGCCACGTACTTACATAACACCCTGTATAAACAACTGCGACAAAAAATGCTTTTATAACTCAGATTTTTTTATAGTCATGGGTGTGCAAGGCTATCGTGAGCGTCAGATTTTATTTCATCATCGTCAACTTCATGTTCATGCTGATGGAAGGCATGTACCTCCACAATCTGATGTTCCTGAAACTTTTTTCCGACAACCATAGCGTCACCATCTACTGTTGGATAGGGTGGGGTAAGTTCATACAATCACAACATTCCATTACTCCACCAATTTCTCAGTCAAAAAGTTCAATAGGTCCAGACTAATACTAGCTGGACGCCTATCAGTGGAAGAGCCATATTTGGCCAGCTAGATAACCAGACATGACCCCATTGTACTATCGAGCGTATTGCTGTACCAATCAACTCGTGATGATTTTCTAGGTCTCCCTATTCTATTTATCGTACCTTGGATGATTCTCAGAGTGATCTACGAAAACTTCAGATGTTGGACGGAGAAGAAGAACATGTTTATAGGTTTGTTGGTTGATTTGCCGATATGTATCACAGTTGTGGTGAGTTGACATAGCTAGGATGTTTTTAGAAATTGTGATCGTTGTTTTTTCTTCTAGATAAACTTCATTCTTTTCTTGGTGATCGTAAGGGTGTTGACTGTCAAGTTGAATAACGCTTATATCCAACAGAGAAAATTCAAATACAGGTAAGTTTCACGTTTCTTACTGGTTATACATTTCTATAAACGGGAAAATAAAAAGAGTTATTTTATATTTTTTTCCAGGAAGCTGATGAAGGCTACCCTTATTCTGATACCACTTTTCGGGGTCCCTTACGCCTTTACGTTTCTGATGTCCCTGTATATCATGCAGGACAAGAAAAATCCCGTTCTGGAGATTATTTGGCTATTTTTCGACCAGTCTTTCGCTGCTTTCCAGGTAAGGAGTACCAAGGAATTCTCTAAAACTACAAACACTACTCACTCTCCTTCATTTCCAAGTGAGCTCAATATTTGTCCAGGTATCTAATGATACACCATTTTCCTCGTTTCAGGGTCTTTTTGCGGCGCTGGTATATTGCCTGTTGAACAGCGAGGTGAGAATAGAAATCCTCAGAAAGTACAGCTTCATGAAAGACAGACACAACAAAGAGTTCAGAAGAAGTCGAACCATTTCCAATACCGTGCAGATTCCTTTCACTGATGATGATTTCCCCGATTCACCCGAAACGCTGCGCGAGTTGGTTACTACGGGAAATCCCGAGAAAATCGTCCTGAAAAAGGATCAGCAGTGTTTCTTTTGACGGTGTTGATGTGATATTTTGGTGTTCTATCAATGCAATGTTTGTTCTGGAGGCTTGGTTTGTATGTTTTCCATGAAAATGAAAACTTTTCTCGTATATATTGTAGAAATAACAAGGTCAGTCTTTTATTTAAGCCTAACCCATAAAAAGTTAAAACAACAATTGGAATTTGAGAGCTAAAGAAATTGTTGCGAATATATTTCGTAATTAAAGAAATATTATGGGCAACAGCATTCTGAAAAGTAGACAGAGTCAGCATGTTGTACAAGTTATTTCTCACTGAAATTCATACGAGTGAGAAACGCACATTCCATGCTTATCGTACACTATAATTTTTCTGCGACTGCAACGATATCACTCTTCATATCACAGTTGCATTTTGGATCAACAAAATCCAAAAATAATTGGAAAATCGATGGATAATCTTGGACTTTTCATACGATGTAAGCGACATTCAATAAAAATCTAGTATAACTATCTTTGTCGATCGCGATCCCAGAACCCAAAATTATCAAATCAAATCAAAATATACTTTATTGTCTGAAGAATTAATGCTTAATGACAAAGCATGAAAAAAATGGTACATAAAAACTCAAATCGTCAAAAAAGTACAATTTAAAACAAACTGGACATCGAATGATATCAAAATCAGGTCATAAATGGTAAATAATAGAATATAGTCAACCATAAATATAGCAATATAAGTGGAAAAGTATACACACACCTAATATTTTATTTGTAAATTTTAAAATGGTGAATAAACAAAAAAGTTTTTAGGGAAAAAAATTTTGATAAACATTATAGAAAAAAGATTTAAAATTTTAAAAAAAATAAATACATTATATATATATATATATATATATATATATATATATATATATATATATATAAATATATACATATATATATATATATATATATATATATTATTATGAAGACTCTATTTATTATTATTGGCCCTTGTTGGTGGCCAATTATTATGATGATGTTATTAGTGTTATTATTATTATTTTTTATTATTTTTATTTTATCACTAACTAGTCATCATAATAAAATATTTGCTATTTGTTATGATACGTTATGATAACAGCAATAAAATATCCGGCTATGTTGTCTTACCCTTTTTCAAATACTCTTTTACCTGAATTCTTTTACCTTATCCCAGCTCAGTCGGTACGCCTATGGAAAATGATGTGTCTCCGTTCTCACAGTAGGATTCAGTAGTGCCAACTTGTTGCTCTATTTGACGTCAAAAGTACTGTTTTGTGGAAAGATTTGTTGTTAAGTGATCAAACAAAACAGATAAATAATGAATTCAGAAAATTGTCAAAAATGCTTCTTTTATTCAAATAAATCCTTAAGACGACCTAACCTGCGAAATCTATCTTAATTTAATAAACAGTGAAATAAATTTGTCAAACCTTTGCTAATATTCAATAAAGTAACGAGTGAATATACGTTTGAAGGTTATACTCAGTCCATGAGCATGAATAAAAGATGATGTTCAAAACAGTGGATAAAAGTAATCAAAATACTCGAATACGCTCACTTTGTTTAGTTCTGGTTTTAAAATACCCGTTATTTTCTTTTTCTTGAGTGTTCTCGTGAATCCTGGAAGTGTTCCTCGGATATGGGAAAGTGCAGCTCCACTGTGGAAGGGCCCTTTGTTAATGGCAACGTCACGGATAGGACTTAGGCTGTATTTAAAAATTGAGTGGTTTTTCCTTGACAATGTCTACTCCTAGTTGTCTCTGGTTATTGGTAATATTGTATAATGGATGATTTGCTTCAGTTTTTCTTGTATTTTGTCATTTATTGTTTTACAAAATTTTGTACAGCTTTCGTTTTCAACATAATTTTTCATCTCCTCAAAGCTTGTTATTTTTCCTCTTGGCAACCCTCACTTTTTGTTTATTTGCACAAATTTAAGGTTTTTGCTCACTTTCTTATTCTAAATTATTCTATGGATTTTATTTACAATTTACATTTCTATAGCTGATATAATACATACAAAGTTTGTTAAAATTCATATTTAACACTTTTCTGTTCTCAAAAATTTTATATTTTATTATTTCCATCAACATGTTTTTGACATGTCGCTGTTATGTTTCCTTCTGATTTGATTTTACCATACAGGATGTTCCAACTCGATTACCATTTTGTCTACTTGAGATCCAAAGTTTATTCATGAATTTTGACTTCCATATTTTTTTATAGGTTGTGCAATTTGAATGTATTGGCCATAGAGAAACTCCAGTGCTGAACTTTTGAGACATGTGCGTTGACTAAAAATTGGTACAAGGTTCGAGAACAGTGAAATGCATGGAAAAATTGCAAAACAAACAAAACAGTTATTTATGTGATATATAAGTATCATTATAACACTTGTTATTCTTTTTACATTGAACTAATATTTCTCTTCATAACAATATATATATATATATATATATATATATAATATATATATATATATATATATATATATATATATATATATATATATATATATATATATATATATAATATATACACATACACATGCATATATATACACATACACATGCATATATACACACATATATACATATACAATACAATGTGTATTTGTTTATATAATTATTAATATTATTATTTTTATTTATTGCTTAACAAATACCCATCACAAAAATAAACTCCGTCTATGATGCTCTTACCCCTTTTCAATACACTATTTACCTCTCTTTTGTTACCTTTCTCCAGCTCAGTCGGTACGCCTATGTAGAGATGATCGTCTCTACCTCAGAAGGATTGCAGTTGCGCAATCTAGTTGTCTTGCTTGAAGTCACTGTACTGTTTTTATGGAAATATAGCTTCTAATATGGTCAAATGATAAATAATGAGTTCTTTTATTCAAATCAATTCTTAAAATACCTATCCCTGCGATATCTACCTTATTAGTAAATATTATTCAACAACATCAAATAAATTGAACAACATCAAATAAACTTCTTGCTCATGCGCAATCAAGGAACAATGTAAAGTAATATTTAGAGGTTATATTGATATCATAATAATGAATAAGAAAGAAAGTTCACCCCTGTGAATAGGAATAAACCAAAAACTGTCTGACTAGAATATTATCACTTTATTTAGTTTTTGTTGATAAAGTACCTATTGTAAGTTCATCTTGTGCACTCACGCGAGTCCTGGATTATTCTGTGGCTATTGGAAGTGAAGTTTGCTAACGTTGAGCCCCTTGCTGCTGGTTACGTCATGTACAGGAAATCTAATCTGAATTGGAGGTAAGTGGTCGAATCTGTACCTGGTTGTTTCTTGATTTGGTTTTAAGTGTCCAATTGCAGCTATACTTCTGTTGTCAGCTTATTTGCGTTGATTTTTTTCATACATTTTTCATCACGGCTTCTCTCCATAACATTTATTTTTTGACACCCTCTTTTCCTCTTTCCCTGGCAACCATCCCTTTTTGTTCTCCAGTACAAATTTTCACTCTACACTTTAAAAAAAACATATTTTCTAATTCTAACCTATGATACATATTTTATATACAATTTATATATCTGCACATGATATTATTTATATAGAACTGTTAAAAATTCACATCTACCAATTTTCTGTTCTCAAATTTGATATGTTTAAGATTTCCAATGAAAATAGTTTGACATTTCCTTGTCATGTTTCCTTGTGATTCAAAATTAGCATACAGGATGTTCTTGCTTGTAGATTATTTTTGTCTATTGAATTCTAAAATTTTATTTGTGGATTTTAATTTCTATACTTTTATAGGTTTAGCAAATAAATGGATTGTTGGAAACATAATAATAATAATATATCATCTGCGTTGACTATAAGATGGCCGTTTCAGAGATACAAAGTACATAGAAAAATTGTAAAAACAATCATAGCAGGTATTCATGTAATGTATATCAAATTTTTATTATTTTTATATTTAACATATTTAACAATATAATTACATAAAAATATATATAAATGAGTGAGATTTCCTGATAGTGATATTGAAATAAATAGCCCAAAGCATACTCGATTCTTGATCAAATTTAGATAAATTATTTTTTAGCGATTTCGATATCATATTATTGTTAATTGAACCGCAAATATTGGCCCTAATCGGCATTCAATCTCTCATAGCACACGACAAGATTTGAAGTGATATCGAAACGTGTGGAGTATTTTGTTTTTCCAATCTCTGATCGTATCTCTCACGCAATTATAAAATCTTTCGGTTAGGAGATATTTGCTGATTGTCTGCAGGTGCTCTCTAAGTAAATAACGGAAGCCAAGTAATCATGTTCGTGTCGATGAATTTCTTGGTTTGCGTGTTGATTTTTCTCCATGTGGGGTAAGTGAAAATGTATTCGAAATTGGGTTGTTATGGATAATAAAAAATCAAACTGAAACTTATATTTAACGATTTGTTCAAGTCAGTTATTAAATTATTAGTATTTTTGATACAGAAAATTAATGTTTTTGATAAAGAAACTTCCAAACAAGTTTTTCTTCGTACAGTTATTTTGCTGGCTTTTGAACTCAATATTGGTTGTTCCACGCTCACTAAATTTAACAATATAAATACTATACCGAATGAAAAATTCCCGACGATTCCAGTTTGGCAGATGATGCGACGCTGAATAAGAAGAAGTTCCCGGAAAAATTTCTATTCGGAGCTGCTACTGCTGCTTACCAAATTGAAGGTGGGTATAGACTTAAAGTAAAACCATATTCTTTATTGGGGTACATCGCTCATCAAGTATGCTGTGGATACCAAATTTACGGGGTGATTCAAAAGTACTTTGACAAACTTCAGGAGGTGATTCATCACAATATTCTAATATGAATTGTCCAAATGAATATATGTTCGGAAACGCTTCGTTTCCAAGATGCAGGGTGTTGAAGTTTTATTTTTATTTTCGTTTTTTTTTTAATAACTTTCGAAATACTGACCTTAATTTAACGAAAATTGGTATTGAGAGGTTTTTTGAGGTGTCTACTCTAATTTTTTTTACTCGTTCAAAATGGTTATTTTTGTATCAATGTATCTGTATTTGTTTTAATAAAATTTGCAAGAAATATCAACATTTTATTTCAAGAAATTTTGAATATGTAGAATAAAATAAAATAAACGAAACTAAATTGTATTCAAATGAATTGTTCAAAGTGTCCACCTTCAGCGAAGATACAGGCATTCAGTTTTCTAGTCATTGAATCTCATACCCGCTCAAAAATTATTGGTGTTTCTTATTGTTTCACAGGCGTCTACTATTCGGTTTCTCAGATCTTCCTCGTTAGCTACTGGCGTTTTATAAACTAGTGACTTCAAATGTCCCCAAAAATAAAAATCTAGCGGGTTTAGATCTGCGGACCTTGGTGCCCACGCCTGGTTAGGTTCTTCTACACCCCTACCGATCCATCGATTTGGATAGACAGTGTTGAGGAATTCCCTGGCTACAACGCTAAAATGGGCCGGAGCCCCATCATGCATGAACCACATGCGGATATACGAATTTCTAATGGTACATTCTGAAGTAGTCCCGGCAATTCATTTTCTAAAAAGTCTCTGTAAGTTGCGCCATTCAGTCGGAACGGAAGGAAGAAAGGACCTATCAAGTAATTATCGATTATTTCCGCCCATACATTTACAGAAAATTGAAACTGATAATGTCTTTCACTAACTGCGTGCGGATTTTCCAGAGCCCAAACATGGTTGTTATGAAAGTTCGTGATAGCATTTCTGGAGAAGTTTGCCTCGTATGTAAAGAGTACATATCTTAAAAATTGAGGATCTGCAGCCAATTTTCTCAAAAACCACTGAAACATAGTAATGCGTTGGGGAAAGTCTCGTGGCAAAAGAGCTTGTACCCGTTGAATATGGTATGGATAAAATTGTGATCGTCGATAATTCTCCAAACTGTGGACTGGGTAAAATTGAGAGCTTCAGCAATTAATCTTGTACTTGTTTCTGGATTCTCCTCGAGAGCGTTCAAAACAGCTTCTTCCAATTCTGTGGTTAGGACTGCTCGTGGTCTTCCAATAATATCAGCTGCCCTCTTAAAGCTACCTGTTTCTGCCAAACGTCTTGCTTCGCGCGCATTGCCATCCGCAAGGCCATAAACGAAATGCATATGGGCTAAATGAGCATTACAAATAACCATTTAAAAATTTTTAAAATTAAAATTTAAAAAAACTGTCACATAATATGTTATTACCAAAACTACGTACTCGAACGTCAAATTCATTTCCCAAGCATTCTTGTAAAAAATGCAAAATAATGGTAACATCAACTTCAACACGAGTTAAGTATTCGGAACTGGAAATTAACTTTTTAAAAGACACAAGTTTGAAAAACTGAGCAAACATACAGCTTGGTGTCTCTATCTCTATCAATATATACTCTATCAATATATACTTTATTGTCATGAAGAACGTACATTCTTGTGGACAAAGCACTAACTTAAGTTATAAAAAATGTAATGAGCTACAACTAGGTTAATTACATATATAGATAAATAAACAAATACAATAGTAAAATATGTAAAATAAAATAATAGGGTTTTTTGTCATATATGCTAATTGATGTTATAATCCGAGGCAGTACAAATATATTAAATTAAAATGAATTAAAAGGAATCAGCATAAAATTCTTCCAAGGTATAGTATGGTCGGCTACATAGCAAGAAGTAAACAGCCTTTTTAAATTTATCCACAGTGTTAATCTCTCTAACGTAATCAGGTAAGTGATTGTACATCTTGCAGCCATTGTAAATAATGGAGTCCTTTACTAAAGTTGAGTTTGGTCTGTGTAAGTTGATACTGTTTTCCTTGCGTGTAGGATAACGGTTAACCGTTACCATTCGAATACATTGGAAAGAAGCACACCTGCTTATCTTAAAAGTAACATTCAGCAGTTTATACATTCTGCGCTACAAATAAACAGATATGATTCATCTTAAATAGCATTATTGTTCCTATAACTCACGCATCGGTTATCAAATAATCGACTTGAAATTTCCAAATATCTAGAAAACGGTTGCTTATAGCGGGTAGCTTTTTTACGTAGATATGATAGAGGAATTGATTTTTTTACTGAAAAATATGCTAGAAGTACGTTCAAAACAGTTATGAATCTTCAAAAAATAAAAAGACTTGTAGGTGGCGCCCCCTACGAGTAAGAGCAATAATAACATCAGGTTCCAATTCGACACCTCAAAAAACCTCTCAATACCAATTTTCGTTGAATTATGGTCTGTATTTCGAAAGTTATTTAAAAAAACTAAAATAAAAATAAAATTTCAACACCCTGTATCTTGGAAACGAAGCGTTTCCGGACATATATTTATTTGGACAATTCATATCAGAATATTGTGAGAAATCACCTCCTGAAGTTTGTCAAAGTACTTTTGAATCACCCTGTATGTGTGTTTTTATATGTTTATATGTTTATATCTCATGTGTATATTTATTTTAAAATATGTTATACTCTTGTGTAATGATGACAAATAAGTTCTTAAGCACATCTGACGTACTACTTCATCAATATGTACTTACTGTAATTGATTTATATATTATTTACCTCAATTAATCTTAAACTTTTTTAACTTTGTCAATAAGAACATTTTTTTTCTTTGACAATAAAGTATATTTTCTCCCTCTCCCTTCTTTCTCTCGCTCTTATTAAGATAACTGACGCTTTTTTTACATAAAAAAAATGTTTGGTCAATGACTTTATTCTAATTATTTTCATATTTTTAGTCCTTACATATCCATGTTTTATTAGTTTTTTCAAACTATATTTTTTTTAATTCAGGTTTCTTCAATTTTGTATCCACAGCATACTTGATGGGCGATAAACCCCAATTTCCTCATAATTTTTCGACGAATAATTCGATTCGAAACTATCAATGGATGAGTCGTGGAAATTAGAATCCAAGGAATGCATGTCTAAAAGATGTTGTCAATTGAAAAAAATTGACTTTTTTCACAATTAGTGGTTTTGGAAACATCAAACCGCTATAGGTACTCAACTAGGCGGAAAAAACTATCATATAATATTTTTTACTCATCAATCATGTCCATAAAATTGGTTGAAGTGGGTCCAACACACACTAGATGCAAAAATAAAAATGCTTCTGAAAAATCAAAAGTACCACCGGAAATCATGGAAGAGTAAAAAATATTTTTTTTTTCAATTCTTGAATCCAACAACTGCCCAGTTTGAATCTAACACAATAAAATGACTGTTATCTAGGCCACACACCATTTTTTTTGAAATGGTCTGTTGAGAAACACTTAAGTAAACTGTTGATTTTCTATGAATGTTAAGAATTGCTACAATCTCGTTGGTACGCCAATGAGGTGATTGAAATTTCAAATAGATTGCTGAAACGCCAATCAATTTCAAACAGTCGTCAAATGTCGTTATTCAATATGATGTTAACTTCTTGACACACTTCACGTTACACCCTGTATACGTGAAATACATATTCAAGAGTAATTAATTCAATTTTCCTTTTTTATACAAAAAAATATATTTTCTCACAATGATTTTAGGAGCTTGGAACTTGGATGGCAAATCGCAAAATATCTGGGATAATGTAACCCACAAGAAACCCAGTTTCGTTTCGGATTTAACAAATGCCGATGTAGCCTGTGACTCCTACCATAAATACAAGGAAGACGTGGCTATGTTGAAAGCAATTGGAGTTGACTATTACAGGTTTTCCGTAGCTTGGACAAGAATATTACCAACTGGTGAGTAATACGAATTGAATTGTTTGTGTGATCGTAGAGAATTCCATTTGAAAAACCGGAAGGCATACGATATCTGGACAAAACAGCAATTTCAACAGAATAGAATTGAGTTTATCTTTCTATCTTGGACATATACTGCATTCTCGTTTCTCTGGAGCTGTTCGTTATATCATCATTCATCATATTCCCATAACAATAAATTATCTTAACTATAACGGTTATATGTGTATTGATTTTTTGATGTCTCATCCAGGCTTCCCTGATGAAATCAACGACCTGGGCGTCGAGTACTACAAGAACCTCATCAAAGAGCTGAAGGACAACCACATCATGCCGATCATCACCCTCTACCACGGTGATCTCCCCCAATCCCTTCAAGACCTCGGGGGCATCCAGAATCCCCTATTCCCAAAGTGGTTCTCCGACTACGCTCGAGTGTGTTTCCGTCTCTTCGGCGATGACGTCAAGTACTGGTTGACCTACAACGAACCGCACGTCACGTGTACCACTGGCTACGTTTCTTTGCTGCTGAGAGATGGCATTGACAGCTACATCTGCGCGCAGAGGATTTTGACAGGGCACGCCGCTGTCTGGCACGTGTACGATGAGGAGTTCAGGGATAAACAAAAAGGTTAGTTGTTGCAATCATCACTTTTTTAACTTTAAATTGTCATTTTCTGTATTATCTTTCATGAACTGCTTTGACACCGAGTTTGTTAATATTGAAGTGACTGGTGTAGGAAACTCTTTTCAAATATCAACTAATTGCGAGGACATGATGCTGACCCCTTTGCATGAAAATAGTATACGCCAATGAATCTTTTGGAAAATGTTATCAGTTCTAGGAACGCCAATAAATTAACGGCCTCCGTCGCAGTGCTTAATTTCTAAACATTTAAGTGTAGGAACGCTACATTTAAGTGTAGGAACGCTTATTTATCCTTATAAACCACCCTCTCTAGTAACCTATGCTGTGATCAGTGTAGCCACTGCCACTGTGATGTGTGTGCGGTGAAGGAATGGAGGGGGTAGGCCGGTAGGCGGAGGGGAGGGTATTGTTTTGTTATTGTGTGGCGCGGACGAGATGACTGACCTCCCTCCCTGATTCGGTGCATCACATCGCTTGTTAGGGCGCTTATTATCTGCTTACGAGCCGCTCGCGAGCAAAGCCTAAAATTGATCCTACTTACATTTTTTTTAAATTTGTTTTAGAGTTATGTGCGTTCCTTTGCGTTCCGACACTCTTGGGAGGTAAGGGAACACCGTTCCCTTGCGTTCCCACTGGAATTAACCCCTGCTCCGTCGTACCTACGCGGGAATTATTTCAGTTCAAACGAATGCCCTTCGGGTTCCACAATGCGCCTGTTACATGGCAGCGTTTTATAGACAGGGTCATCGGTGTCGATCGACAAAAATACGTCTTTGTATTTCTTGACGACTTAATCATTTGTATATATATATATATATATATATATATATATATTTCATTGGCGGCTCAAGCAAGTGGTGGTGTATCTCAGCTGTCCATTGAAAATGAAGTTATAAAGTGCAAACACTGTTCAAAAAAAGTTATAAATAAAGTGAAATGTACCAAGTGTAAAGAATTCTTTCATCAAGCTTGCCTCAAACAATCAAGCGAACTGAGGAAAGCTGAGTGCAAACACGAACCTGAAACATCTGATACACAATTGGAGTTCAATGAAATGGCTCTCACTGAAGAAGTATATTTAAAAGAAGAAAATAAATTATTAAGACATATTCTCGCTGACAAGGACACTATCATCGCTGATAAAGAAGACATAATTGCTCTTCTAAGTGAGAAAATATCTCATTTGGAACAAAAATGGAACCAAGTCTGTGAAAAAACTATAACACTAACAGTCAACAAACTCCACAAAAAATAATAACATCTGTGGAATGTGAAGATAAAGAAAAGGAGACAAAACAGGGGTTCCGTGAAGTCCATCAAAAGAATGGTGAATGATAAAAAAAAGTGAGTCATACTAGGAACATTAACAAAGTAGACCCTCAGAATATACAGGGCGATTCAAACACCTTAAATGAAAATCGTGATTCATTAAAAATCACGGAAATGCAAACAAGACAAAAATTCAGAGAAGTGATAAATCTGGCAAACAATCTCTCTGCTGAACATGAACCTGGAAGTGATCCTTTCAACACTGACTCAAAAGGAGACAATCAAAATGGTGAATCCTTGAACAAAATCTGCCCTGACTCATACGGGAAGAAGGAAATCAGGAATAAAACCCCAACAACAAACTTCCATGCAGGAACAAATCAGTCGAGGAAAAGCTCCCCTAAAGTTTGGATTTATCTGAGTAGGGTGCCTCAATCTGTGACTGAAGACAACATTCTAGATTACCTCAGAAGGAAAACAGGAGACATCGATGGCTGTTTCAATGTCAAAGACCTTCAGGAAAATAAAACCTCACAATCCTTCGTGATTGCAGCAGAATTTAAGTACAAAAACTGTTTTTATGATCCTTGCTTCTGGCCCAGAGAAGTTCGCTTCAGAAGATTTGATTTCAACAAACATTACGAGAAGCACAATACAAGAAATATATTCTACACGGAAACTATGAAACGACCTGATTCTTTTTAGACTGAACACTCAATCGGTTCTTCCGAAAAGTGATACAACAAATAGTGATAAGTTAAACAAAATCATATATCAAAATCTGATGCCCATGTTAATGTTGGCTCCAGGAGTACTGTGAGTATGTTCCACATAAATATACAGGGTATATCCAACAAAGTTGATAAAATCAACGCTTTCTTGACTGACAATAATTATGACGTTTTATGTTTCTCTGAACACTGGCAGAGTGAAGAGTGTCTCAAACAAATAAATATTTGTAACCATAAATTAGTTAGCCTTTTCTGCAGGACCAATAAAATACATGGTGGCTTAGCCATATACCTGAATAAGAAAAACCAGACAAGTCTGAAATACACTCTCATCGACTTGAAAAATTGACTATTGAACAAGATTGTGAATTGACAGCAATTTACCTAACCTCTTTGAAAATTGCGGTAGTACTTGTTTATAGATCTGGATTGGGCGATATAGATCGCTTTCTTATAAATTTTGAAACTGTTCTACAACAACTAACAAATAAATATAAAAAAATTATTATTGTAGGAGATTTCAATATAAATTTCAATGTTGATTCAGTAATCCTAACAAACTTGACCTGTCTCTTAACCTCATTTGGTCTCGCTCCCACAATTACAGAGGATACTAGAGTGACAGCTACTTCCTCTGGCTGTATTGACAACGTGATTACGAATATTTCCACAGAATTACTTAACACAGGGGTCTTATGAACCATGTCTAACTGACCATAGGGACAATTTGCCAAAATTAATATCAAATGTAACAAATCTACTGACAGTAAACCACAATATATAAGACATATATCAAACAAAGGTATGACTAAGCTTAGACAATCCTATGCGATATAAATTGGCGAATATTTTCCAATGACCATGCTGATCCTAACTATTTGGCAAGCTTTTTAGTAAACCATTATAGCACTTTCGTGAAGAAAATCTTTCCCTTGAAAAAATGCAAACAACTGGCAAACAACCCACCAGTCCAGTGGTACACAGACAATTTGAGGCTGTTGAGAAATAACATGATGTGTGTTAAACAAATAGCTGATGTAACGAACGATCAAAATGACTTAATTGCCTACAAACAGCTCAAAAAGAATATGGTAGTGAATTAAAAACGGCAAAAAGGAGTAAGATGAATACATCTCCTCTTCTGATAATAAAACTAAAGCTTGATGGAAAATAATAAATTTCGAAAGAAACAAAATACAAAGAATTCATCAATAGAAATATCTCCCGATGAGATGAATAATTTTTTAGCAACATAGCAGGTAACATCATAAACTCACTCCCGTATGTTGAAAACGAGGATCTTTTAACCTTTAAAAAAATTTCCTGCACCATGTAGTTCTTTTTTCTTTCAACCTGTTCATGAAGTAGAAGTTCAAGAAGTGATCAATTCACTGAAGAACTCTAAGACCTTTGATACCCATGAACTCAATAGCCAAATATTAAAAGAAACCTCACACATCATAATTCAACCTTTTACTACACTGATTGATTTAATTCTATGCACTGGAATCTTTCCAGATGTCCTTAAGTTTTCGAAAGTAATACCTGCTTATAAAAAAGGCGATCCATCGGTCACGGATAATTACCGTCCAATAAGTATAGTTTCAATATTCAGCAAAGTGGTGGAAAAAATAATTAAGAAACAACTCTACTCTTACTTTGAGAATAACAATTTCTTCAGCGATTCCCAATATGGTTTCAGAATATCGCGCTCAACAATACAAGCTGTATTCGATGTCGTGACAGGAGTGGTCGAGGAACTTGAACAAGGTAATCAAACTGCGCTGATGCTTTGTGACTTGACCAAAGCGTTCGATTGCGTATCACACCAAATTCTGCTAGAAAAATTAAACTATTACGGGGTTAGGGGTATTCCACTTAATTTAATAAGAACCTATCTCACGAACCGTCAACAGGCAGTAATGACAAACGGCACCCTGTCAAATTTTCAATCTGTCAAACATGGCGTCCCACAAGGGTCTGTTTTGGGCCCTCTCTTATTTGTAATCTATGTAAATGACTTGTATAATAATATGTTACCACTCAAATCGGTCCTCTTTGCAGACGACACCACTTTTATTCTTACTGATAATAATAAAGAGAACTTACAACTTCGTGTCGAAGAGGCTACAAACAGTGCTAATCAGTGGTTTTTATCTAATCAGCTCAAACTAAATAGTGAAAAGACTCAATGCATCCAAATTTCTGCCTATAACCAAACTGTCTTCAACTCTGGGACTAATCAAGTTAAATTGCTTGGAATTACACTAGATAGTAGACTCAACTGGTCTGCACACATTATTCTATTAAAGAGAAAACTTTCCGGTTCTCTATTTGTTCTTCGACAATTACAAACTATCACTAACACGCATACACTAAAAACTATATACTTCGCGCTTTTTCACTCTCATATGAGCTACGGTGTACAACTTTGGGGGAATTCATGTCACGCCATTCAAATATTTAGGATGCAGAAAAAGGCATTGAGAATACTAGCAAATATTGGCCATAGGGATCACTGTCAAGATTTTTTCAAAAAACTTGGAATCATGCCACTGCCAACTCTATATCTCTACTGTGCTATAGTAGAGATGCACAAGAAACAGTCTTACATGGAAAAACAATCTCATATTCACGAACATAATACAAGAAACTGTGAACAGATCAGACTTAATCGATATCGTCTCCAATTATCCAAAAAGAATTCCCTTGATTATTCTCTATATAATATCCTACCACAAGAACTCAAAATGCTCAGTTTGAATTCTTTCAAGAAAACATTTAAAAAATACTTGTTGAGACACTGCTTCTACTCCGTCGATGACTTCAGATCGCATTACAGCATCAACAAACATCTCACATCTCCTTGAGTCATCAAACTTTAAAATTACCTTTGAAGATAAATACTGTATAGTTTATCATTTTAACCTTAAGTTTTATTCTGTAATATCTGTTTTTAACCAATTTTTGTCTTTTACATATAATCATTTAAACACTTGTACCCTTGACCTGCTACAAACATAAGATGTATGTAACGTAGTTAAATAAATTCTATCTATCTATATATATATATATACATATATGATAGATCGAGATAGATAGATAGTTTATTGATATTTTGGGTGTACAGCGAATATACAAATAAGACACGTCAAATTACAAAACAAAAACAAGGACAATTAGAATATGATTTTTAACAATAGATCCATTGACGTATGTTCAACGACGACTTGCAACAATGCATAAAAAACCTCAACGAAGTACTTTGTACGATTGATTACGCCTAAGGTAGGTTGACTTCCTTTACGTACGGAACTATAATTGCATTGTTCCAATGTAGTCGTGAACTAACAATACTTCTTTTATTTATATTATAGCTCTGAAGAAGCGAGAAATATACTCGCGAAACGATAGCAAAGACGTATAATAGTTTTTTTTGTCCAACACCCTGCAACCCCTCAAATAAAACTAATTTGGACGCAATCATAGAAATAAAAAACGAAGTAGTATAGATAAAATATTAATTTTTCAAAAGATTGAAACAAATACAAATATGTTAAAATTATTAAAATACTAAATGTTAAAATTCACCTTTTTTTCTCTTATTTTTCTCTGAGATAGTATGGTTATTGAGTACCAGACCTCAGGGTAGCTATATATTCTTCTCTGGAATAGAATGCATTTGAAATCAAAAAATCTTTCAAATGTTTTTTATAATTATATGGATTTAGATTTTTTACATATAGAGGGGGTGCATTGTAGAGATTCACATCTAGAGAGTTTTTGCTAGTCTTATGCAGTCTAAATTTGCTTAGCCTGATTAATTGACAGCTCCTAGTGGGATAATCGTGAAAGTCAGAATTTTTTTCGTAATCTCCTTTGTTTTTATGAATTTCTAATAAAAGTTGGTATAAGTAGATAGATGGTAGTGACATGATTTTTAGGGATTGAAAGAGTGGTCTACATCAATCAGCATAACCAGCACCAGTGATTATTCTTATTGCTTTTTTCTGAACAGCTTTTGCGCTATTTCCCCATAAAATTGTTCCGTAAGAAATTTGGAAGTGGAAGAATGCATAACAAGCTGATAACATTGCATGCACGCCAATAATATTCTTCAGTTTCCGCAGTAGGAATATATATTTGGAGATTATAAAAAATAAGAGTAACTTTCAAAAATGAAAACACACTGGGTAAACACTTTTTCAGTAGGACCAAAGAAAAAACCCCTCTGGAATGCAGTTCAAATGTCATATATAAAATCCCTTGCCTCAACTGTGAAAGAAGTTACGTAGGTCAGACCATAAAGATACTTAAAAATACGCCTTAAAGAGCATGAGAGAGATACGAAAAATAAATTAACGTTAAAGAACCTCACTGCATTGGTTGAGCATTGTTTATCCACCGAACATAAATTTGAGTTTAGAAGCACGAAAATATTGGGTTATGAGTCATCTCTGTTCAAAAGAAATTTCTCTGAAATGTTTAACATTATAAAACTTAAACAGCGCGTTTCTCAATCAGATATCACGAATAAAAACCAAAAACTGATATCCACCGTATAAATGTTTATTGTTTTTATTTCACTTGCTCTTTCAAGCTGTCCCTGAAAAGAACGCAGAGTTCTATAACAGAGACATAGGGAAAACTTTAAATTAAATAAAATAAGAAACATATAAACGAAATATCTGAATAAATTACTTTTGACTTGACTGTTTTTCATTTGTACATCTGTCGAGACAGAAACCTGTCATGGTTCATCACCGTTTTCTAAACACGGAAAACTCTTCTTATGTAAGTTGAAATACTATTTTTCTTTCTATGAAGCCCTATTCTGTGTAAAATCACCTCAACTATTTTCGGTAGTTGTTTCAGAAAAAGTAATAATCAGATTCAAAAAGAAATAACATTATTTTATATATATACTTTCTCTCTTTTTAAATTATAAATTGTAACACCCCTGAAGATGTAAAAATAAATTGACGAATCTTTGACTGGTGACTACTCAGTACTGATGAGGGCCAAAAGCCTGAAACCGGTATGTGGATTGTTAGGCGGACCTGGCATAAGTTAAACATAATCAAGTTCATCAGAAACATTTGCAATCAATTTTCATTGACAATGGAAGTTTGCATAGATTTTCAGGTGGATATCATTCAACGTTATGGGTGGTATTTGCCAGGAGAGTAGTTGTTTTTCGCATGTAGTCTACCACTTGTTTCAATTTATATTGAATTTTATTGTGAAGAGACTCCTAATATATTACACTTCACATGGCTCTCTTGTTTGTTATTAAATTAAATTGTTCTTAAACTTGAACATAATGAAACTGATTTTTTAGGTAAGGTGGCAATTGTACTAAACTCAGATTGGATGGAGCCTGGTTCGAATAGTACAGAAGACTTAACTGCTGCAGAACAAAAACTGCAATTCACGGTAAGTGCAAAATTTCAATTCAATACGTGGGCTGTCCCATTTTTTTTTTAAATTAGGGTTGTACACCGACCTTTTAATTAACCCTGTATAATGACTAATACGCAAGCATTCAACAAAAAACTGGATAGGAAAGTTGAAATCTACAGTTTTATGAAAATTGAACTGAAAATAAAAAAATAAGAGACCTCAAATTTTATAAAATATTAACTTGCATGTGGGTCTAAAAATGTTCTGTTCTTTCTCACTGTCATTCCAGTGGGGATGGTATGCGCACCCTCTTTATCACGGCGACTGGCCCGAAATAATGAAGACTAGGATTGCAATGAGAAGTAAATTGGAAGGTTTCAATCAATCTCGACTGCCTGAGCTTACGCAAGAACAAATCGACTTCATCAAGGGAACCAACGACTATTTCGCGGTAAACACGTATACAACCACCATCGTAGAAGCTATCCCAGAACCGGAAATTACCTCGACCCCTAGCTTCTACAAAGATCAGGGTGTTCGATCGTACCAGCGGGAGGACTGGGAGGCATCTCCACTCGCTTGGTTGAAGGTGAGTTTCCCGAACCTAATTCAGTTGGTGTCATTTTTGGAGTGCCCAAAGGGTCCGTTGTGGGGCCAATATTATCTATTATCTACACTAATGATGTTTGAACTGGAATTCAAATCGTATTTTCATAGCTCTACGTTATCGTTACAGATCGTTCCTTGGGGCATCCGGAAGTTATTGAAATGGTTGAAGGACGAATACAATAATCCAGAAATATTGATCACTGAGAACGGTTACGCCGATGCAACTGGACAGTTGGATGATGACATTAGATTGAATTATTTCAAGGTATGATCAAAATGAGATAATATATCAAAATCTCCATTTCTTCGTTAAATACCCATCCATATTTTAGGATTATTTGAGCAACATCAGAGATGCAATGGAAAAAGATGGAGTCAACCTCATCGGATACACTGCTTGGAGTCTGATCGACAATTTCGAATGGACATCAGGGTATACGTAAGTACACTCAACATTACCGCGAAAAACGTTATTATTCCATAGTTGTGACATACAGGGTGATTCAAAAGTACTTTGACCAACTTTAGGAGGTGATTCCTCACAATATTCTAATATGAATTGTCCTAATAAATATATATCCGGAAACCTGATGTTACTATTGCTCTTACTCGTAGAGGGCGCCACCTACACGTCTTTCTCTCTTTTGAAAATTCATAACTTTTTTGAGCGTACTTCTAGCACATTTTTCATTAGAAAAATCAATCCCTCCATCATGTCTACGTAAAAAAGCTAACCTTGTTACAAGTCGCTATAAGCAACCGTTTTCTAGATATTTGGCGTTGAAAATTTCAAGTCGATTATTTGATAATCGATGCGTGTTGAAGTTATTACCATAATTTTGCATTTTTCACAAGAATGCTTAGGAAATGAATTTGACGTTTAAGTAAGTAATTTTGGTTTTTTTAGGGGGCGCCACCTATTCTATTTATTTTTACTCGTTTGAAATACAGTAGAACTCCAATTATCCGAATTAATGGGGACCGGGACCCATTCGGATAATCAAATATTCGGATAATCGGATTTTTTTTAAAAAAATTGCCATTGGAGAGAATAAAAGCTACGTTTTGATATTGCACTATTTTTTTATTGAATTAAATGAAAGAAACATGAAATTTTCACATGTTTCAAATATACATAAATACATAAAATGTACTTATGTACAAGTTTAGAAATAAAAATCATTGTTTTTTAAACATCTCCGTCAATGTAAGCTGTTTTGCGGTCTTGAACCGTTTTCGGGCAGCCAGGTCACGCATTCGCTTGACGGTGAGCAGTTGCAAGTGGTCACACTCGGGCTGACGCTCCATCCACTTCAAAGCAGTCTCGAGGCCGGCAAATGCTTCACTAGCTGATGGTCCAGCGTCTACTTCAACATCAGCAGAAAGTTCTTCTTCCACTTCCACTTCAACATCTTCTCTCACACTTACAACAATTTCATCGTCATTGAGAATTTGAAAACCAGGGTCAGACGTGTCACAAGCCATCCACTCTCCTACATCTTCAGCACTTACTTCTGTACAACCAGGAATTTTTACAATCATTTTTCTTATTTCCTCTAGTGACAACGCATCTTCATCATCATCATCCTCTCCATATTCTTGTTTCTCATTTTCTTCAGATTCTTTTTTTTTGTTCTTCTCAGACGGTAGGCCTTTCAGTTTATTCCACGCACGTCTTAGCGTCACTGCCGTAACCAAACTCCAAGCTTCCGCTACCATGTAACAGCAGTCCTTTAAATTTATTTTGCTATGATTTTCCAAAACCAATTCTTCATCTTCAGCACCTTCGATCAGCAGTTTTCTCAGCAGTTGCCTTCTGTAATGGCGCTTCATTGTTTCAATAACAGACTGGTCCATGGGTTGCAGCAAACTTGTAACATTGGGAGGCAAAAACGTCGTTTTAAACTGCCCATTCTCTCTTTCCAACAGTTCTGCTGTAGGATGAGTGGGTGCGTTATCAACAATTAAAAGCACCTTACTGCCTTCTTTTCCCACCGATTTTTGGTGCTTTTTCACTTCAGGAATAAACACTTCATCATACCATTCGGTAAACAAAGCTGCAGTCATCCAGGCCTTGGGTTGACTTTTGTAGAAGAGTGGAAGTTTTTTTACGTTTTTAAATGCTCTTGGATTTCTTGATTTTCCTATCAAAGAAGTGGCAGTTTATGATTTCCAGTGGAGTTGGCACAGTTAAGCACTGTAACACGTTCTTTACTGACCTTATGTCCAGGGGCACTAGATTCCCTTTTAGAAGCCAAAGTGGTTTTGGTAATGCTTTCCAAACAAGGCCAGTTTCATCGGCATTATAAACAAACTCCGGATCATAGGATTCTGATGCAGTTTTAAATTTTTCAATAAAATTTTCAGCAGCTGCAGAGTCTGCTGAAAGCTTCTCACCAGCCAAATCTAACTCGCGTACACCATGCCTGAATTTAAAATTCCTTAGCCAGCCGTTACTAGCCTTAAAAGATGAATAACCAAGCTTTTCTGCTAAGATTTTGGCTTTTTCACAAAGGATTGGACCTGAAATCGGATTTCCCATAGAACGTTGCTGCAAAAACCATTTAAACACGGCATCTTCCAAATTTTTGTTGGTTGCTGTCTTCATTGTTTTCCTGGAGGAACTTCCATCTTCATTTTCAAGCACCGAAACAAAGTTTAAAAGTGTTGACTTACTGTTTTTAATGTCAGAAATTGTTGCTTTTCCAACACCATAAATCTCAGACAACTTCTTACCCGTTACACCTTTATCGAGTTGCTCTATAATTTTCAGTTTGTCCGCTAACGATAGCACAACACGTTTTCTTTTCGAAGCCATGGTATAAAAACAATACAGTATTGTATTGTACACGCACACTGGCTAATCAAAACAAACAATGACAGGTGCGCCGTGACTGCAATGCGCCGGAACTTGTCTTATGCCGTTGTGCCTACACACGCGGGGGGAAGTCAGTGTAGGCACAACAATTTGTGATTCGGATAATCGGCGATTCGGATAGTCGGAGTTCGGATAATTGGAGTTCTACTGTAGTTATTTTTGTATAGAGGGTGCAAATCTGTATTTGTTTTAATAAAATTTGCAAGAAATATCAACATTTCATTTCAAGAAATTTTGAATATGTAGAATAAAATAAAATAAAGGAAACTAAATTGTATTCAAATAAATTGTTCAAAGTGTCCACCTTCAGCGAAGATACAGGCATTCAGTCTTCTAGTCATTGAATCTCGTACCCGCTCAAAAATTATTGGTGTGTTTCTTATTGTTTCACAGGCGTCTACTATTCGGTTTCTTAGATCTTCCTCGTTCGCTACTGGAGTTTTATAAACTAGTGACTTCAAATGTCCCCAAAAATAAAAATGTTGCGGGTTTAGATCTGGGGATCTTGGTGCCCACGCCTGGTCAGGTTCTTCTACACCCCTACCGATCCATCGATTTGGATAGACAGTGTTAAGGAATTCCCTGGCTACAACGCTAAAATGGGCCGGAGCCCCATCATGCATAAACCACAAGCGGATACGAATATCTAATGGTACATTCTGAAGTAGTCCCGACAATTCATTTTCTAAAAAGTCTCTATAAGTTGCGCCATTCAGTCGGAACGGAAGAAAGAAAGGACCTATCAAGTAATTATCAATTATTGCCGCCAATACATTTACAGAAAATTGATACTGATTTCACTAACTGCGTGCGGATTTTCCAGAGCCCAAACATGGTTGTTATGAAAGTTTGTGAAAGCATTTCGGGAGAAGTTTGCCTCGTCCGTGAAGAGTACATATCTTAAAAATTGAGGATTTCCAGCCAATTTTCTCAAAAACCACTGACACATATTAATGCGTTCAATTCAATTCAATTCAATTTCTTTATTTCCAATCAGACTTATACATACATAAGTATAGGATATTGTCAGGTCAATTTTAAATAATCTGTTGAAAAACAATCATTACAGAATACAAATATATAATAGTATAGTATATAATAATATAATATATGCTGATGTATATAAAAAACAGAGTGTAGAGACAAAAAACAGTGTATAAAGAAGTATATAAAGGACATTGTATAAAAGTGTACATAAGTAGGTGGTTATACCAGGTTACAACACATATATTCCGGAACCGAATAAAAAGACCCGTTAACTAAAAGTTTTCGAACTTCATATTTGAATTTGTTCACATTTGATAATATTTTAAGCCTAGTGGGTAAGTGGTTGTATAACTTGATCGGCAAAACCAACGGACTGTTAGCCACAGTTGACAAACGATGGGATGGTATATTGATATTGAAGTTTTGCCTTAAGTTGTGTACCATATTTTCACGAGACTGGTTGAGAATAGCTGGGTTATTTTTATATATAATATGCAATTATAAATGAAGAGAAGGGAACGTTAAAAGCTCAAGTTGTTCAAACAATTGGCGACAGGAAAACGTCCTGGGTTTGAACATCATGTTACGTACAATCTTTTTTGTTGAATAAAAACTTCATTAGACCTAGAACTGTTGCCCCAGGCTAGAATCCCATTATTCATGGTTGAATAAACGTATGAATAATAGTACAATTTCAAGAGATTGTGATCAATTCTTGATCGAAGTTGCCAGATTACAAAACAATGTCTCGCTAATCTTTTTAGAACGTTATCGATTTGATACGTCCATGAAAGTTTAGAGTCTATTAAGACTCCCAAGTATTTTACTACTTGCTTTTGTTCGAAAGATTCATCATGTAATTTTATTATAAAACTTTTATTTAAATCCTTCAAGGAGAACATGATTAATTCAGTCTTGCTTTGATTCAATATAAGGTTGTTCTTTTGACAATAATTATTGATATAATTTGCGGCCTCAGTACATGTGTTGTTCAGATTTGCTAGTGATTCCCCAGAGCAGGCAACAGAAGTGTCATCTGCGTATAACGATATGTGAGTTCCAGACATATTTTTGTATGTTATATCATTTACAAAATTATAAATAACAGAGGCCCCAGCAAACTCCCCTGAGGGACGCCGCTGCTTACCGCTTCTACTTCAGAGTAATACGAAATATCGTTAAGTCGTAATCTAACACGTTGCGTACGATTTGATAGAAATCCCTCAAGCCACTGTAAAGCATTTCCTCGTATCCCATAGCTTTCCAACTTTTGAAGTAGGAGTTCGATGTTAATTACTTCGAATGCTCTCTGTAAATCGAAAAAAAGACAGGCTGCAAACCTACTTTTATCTAAGTTTTGAAGAACTTCATTATACAGTGCTATGATTGCTTGATTGGTAGACATTCCCCTTCTAAAACCGAATTGAAAGGGACTGAAAAATGTATTATTATCAAGAAATGTCACCAGTCTCTGGTAGAATGCTTTTCAAAAACTTTGGAGAATACTGATAACAATGCCACCTATAATTAGAGATATCGTGAACGTCCCCTTTTTTATGAATTGGTTGAATGATTGCTATTTTTAAAATATCAGGGAAACTTCCTTCTGAAAATGAATCATTAATAAGCTGAGTAAGAGGACTAGCGATATAAGTTGCCACATGTTTTAATAAAGAGCATGGTATATTATCAGAACCGGAGGAATTTTTTTTTGTTACTGCTATTATAATGTGATATACCTCCTCCTCTGCGTTGGGGAAAGTCTCGTGGCAAAAGAGCTTGTACCCTTTGAATATGGTGTAGATGAAATTGTTGATCGTGGATAATTCTCCAAACAGTGGACTGAGTAGAATTGAGAGTTTCAGCAATTATTCTTGTACTCGTACTTGGATTCTCCTCGAGAGCGTTCAAAACAGCTTCTTCCAATTCTGGGGTTCGTACTGCTCGTGGTCTTCCAATAATATCAGCTGCCCTCTTAAAGCTACCTGTTTCTGCCAAACGACGGTGGAGGCAGTCTTCGATTAGGAAATCGCTCCCGGTAAATACGTCTTGCTTCGCGCGCATTGCTATCCGCAAGGCCATAAACGAAATGCATATCGGCTAAATAAGCAATATTGTTTAAATAATCCATTTTTTCAAAATTAGTGTTTTAAAACTCACAGAAACTTCAACAAAACGTTCAACTGCCATATGTAATTACCAAAACTACTTACTTAAACGTCAAATTCATTTCCTAAGCATTCTTGTGAAAAATGCAAAATAATGGTAATAACTTCAACACGCATCGATTATCAAATAATCGACTTGAAATTTTCAAGTCAAAATATCTAGAAAACGGTTGCTTATAGCGACTTGTAAGAAGGGTAGCTTTTTTACGTAGATATGATAGAAAAATTGATTTTTTACAAAAAAATGTGCTGGAAGTACGCTCAAAAAAGTTATGAATCTTCAAATAAGAAAAAGACGTGTAGGTCAGGTTCTAATTTGACACCTCAAAAAGCATCTCACTACCAATTTTCGTTTGATTAAGGTCAGTATTTCGAAAGTTATTTAAAAAAAACTAAAATCAAAATAAAACTTTAACACCTTGCATCTTGGAAACGAAGCGTTTCCAGACATATATTTATTTGGGCAATTCATATTAGAATATTGTGAGAAATCACTTCCTGAAGTTTGTCAAAGTACTTTTGAATCACCCTGTACAATAAATATACAGGGTATCCCAAAACTATGGTGCCAAATTGAAACGGAAGATTCACTTCGGAAAATAAATAGCACTTTCTCGATATCTTTTTTCTCAAATGTCGTTCGTTGTAGAGATACAGGGTGTTGAATATGAAAAATTGTGAGAATTTGTTATTCATAATTTCCTCAGTTTTGAAATTTTTTTAATTACATTCGAAGGAATATTTTTATTCAATAAGTACTTTATTTTGAAAAAAAAAAACACATTTTCAGTCGACACTAGTGGTGTACAAGAAGGCTATCACGGTCCCTTTTCTCTCTTATTTTTTACGCCACTGGTGGAATTCGAAAAATTATCAATTTTTCGTATTCCTCATTCAATTTCGAGTAAAAAATGATACTTGTTTGAATCCGGAAAACCAATCGTTTTCAATATAATTGCGCTTTTATGAATACAAACACACTGGTAATGAAAAAAATTTATTGAATTTTTTTGAAATCTATGATAGTTATGAGAAAACATGTCTTTTATTTTCCAGTTGCAACACCCTGTACTTCTGCAAGAAAGCAGCTTTGTACAGTGAAAGTGTCATTTAATTTTTTTGGTAGAATATCCAGTTGTAATTTTTCATTACTAGTATGTTTGTATTCATAAAAGCACAATTATCTTGAAAACGGTTGGTTTTTACAGATTCACACTAGTATACATTTTTTACTCAAAATTGAATGAGGAATGCGAAAAATTTATATTTTTTCTGATTTCACCAGTGGCGTAAAAAATAAGGGAGAAAAGGGACCATGATACACTTCTTCTACGCCACTGGTGGCAACTGAAATTGTGTTTTTTTTCAAAATAAAGCACTTATTGAACAAAAACATTCCATAAAATTTTCAAAACTGTGAATAAAAAATACTTCCAATTTTTCATATACAACACCCTGTATCTTTGCCAAACGACATTTGAGAAAAAATATATTAGGAATGTCCTATTTATTTTTCGAAGGAAATCTTCCGTTTCAATTTGGCACCATAGTTTCGGGACCCCCTGTATGTATGGAAATCTCTTATATTCACATGATAGATTAGCTAACTACTGATATTATCTTTTTCCCAATAGAACAATTGTTACTAGATATATTTAAACGATAAAAAATACGCAGTTTCATCAACGCAAGACATCAACAGAGGTTTAAGGTTCAAGTTTATTTACTTTACAAAGGATGATGTAGACACACGAGATTTTATGCGGGATAAATATCGAAGAAAAAAAATCTATTAACAAAATTAAAGTCACAGAACACTTTTAAGTGTTGATGTTTCGGTATAATCAAAAGGTGCAATGCTCTGCACAAACTAGTCTTTACTTTGGCGATTGTCACTGTCAGATTTAGATAATGGAGGACTTCTCCACAAAGGAAGCCTTGATTAGACTTTTGTCAGCGTTATTACCCAGCAATGGACTCATCGAATCGAGTTATGCATTGAAAATTTCCCTGGATCAAAAACGAACGAGATATTCCAATCTGAAAAATTAACATTTCCAATAGGGTTTTTTTATTTTGTTGGTGGTACTTCTTTAAGTTTGACATTGACATTGTTTGGATTTAGGCGGAAAAATCTTTCTGTTGATCATAGTGAAAGTTATAGCAATAATGAGCAAGAAATGTTTTTATAGAGTTACTCAAAATTTGGAAGAAATAATTTTCAAATTTTATCTGTTTTCCAAACCTATCAAAAGCCGTCAAAGTGTTTGAAATGGTTGAAACTATGTGGTAAAGCAAAACTTCCTTAGCAAAATTTGACCAAAGAAGTTTATATGTAGCAAGCATTTCGTGGGAAAATGTACTAAAGATTCGGTACCAATACCATTCCTGTAGAATCAACTAAAATAGACCTAGTCGCCACAATCGAAGATGAAAACAATGAACAAGATATAAATCGAGATCACCTTTTGAAACCAGAATCGAATGAAAGAATTTCCCTGGATAAATCAATCTTAATGAAAACACATGTTCGTACCGTTTCAAATATTTTACTCGATTAACCATCCAGCAGTTTGAAATATTTAACACCACAAAAGAAAAACAGCTCTAGCCACGCCAATCCAAAGGCAGATAACAGCAATGATTATACACACATTACACACATATTATTCAATGATAATTCTGATGTATAATCATTGGAATGACAGTATAAAATATGAGTTATGAGTTCGTTTTTCGCAGATTATCAGGTATCAAAAAGTAAAAGACTCATAAATTGCATGGGATAAAGAAATATAACATGTCAAATAGTTATTGTAAACGAGCACACCTAATATGTCAGATTTTTTATTTATACGCAGTTCTGCCAACCCTGCAATATATAAATTATTGATGAGGCACGAAATCTAATATTATCGATCCAGGGAAATTTGTATCATTGATGTCTAACTAACTGGTACCAGTGCCAAGTAATAAGGCTAGCAATATGCAAATTGGAGTTTCCTAGTTTGCACGCGAGAAAACAAGATTGGCAACCATGTGAAGAACTACCCCATTTAATATATTCCTTGTAAATACAAGATCCCGACTTATTATAGGATTTCTGTTGTATTATGCCTTTTTTTTCGCAGAATACCTTTGGAGCCATGGTGTTTGTAATAAGTCGAGATCTTGAATTTACAAGGAAAATATTAAATTATCTGAATCTGACAATCACCAAGGTAAAGACTAGTTCGTACAGGGCATTGCATCTTTCAAGTATACTCAAACATTTACATTCAACAGTGTTCTGTGACTCCATGGATAATTCTCGATTTTATTTATGCATCAATTTCCGTATGTCCAAGTATATACAGATTGAAGTACGTATTCATCGTTGATTTTTGTTTCTGCAGAGCTAAATTCGGATTGGTGCATGTAGACATGAGCAGCCCCAATAGGACAAGGACAAGAAAGAATTCCTCTTTCTATTACGAGAAAGTTTGTAGAACGCACTGTCTTACGGACGAATGCGAGGAGGATATTCAATAAAAATGTTCAAAATTGATGTGATTTTATTGTCATGATGAAACCAAGAGTAATTTTCATGTATCCCATCACCACCAGGGGCACTCCACATGTCACCATGTTGTTACTTCAGAATACAAATCATAGACGTCGCCACCACACAGATCTAAGTACGCCGGAAATAGGAAACACGCATGTGCCCCTTTTCTGGAATATTTTGATTTGAACTCAAAGATTACCACCTAAAAAGCGCAGCAACAAACTAAGAAATTGAAAAAATGCAAAAGGTTTTTAATAGTTTGAAATTAAAAAGGTCATTTCTTTCATCACATTCAAAAACGTACTCCCAGCGCCTCTGATGGACGTATGCATCGTTACTTTACACTGTTCAAACTTTCACCACTAGTTCCTTCGAACTGTCAATTATAATAGGGGAATACCGCAAAAGTACTTAAAAAATATCTTCAAAAGTTCTGCGTCTCCGATGGCGATTGTTTGATTTTGGTTGTATATAAAATCGACAATTTGATATACTTATACAATTACTTTTGGCCATGAAGCGCTTATATATTTCTAGTATCAAATGTGTCATTCATAGAGATTTTCTGCCTAAATATGTGAACAGTTGGTAGCACAAACAATATTTTGGGAAAATATATTGACAGATGACAGTCGATAAAGCACATAGACATTATGACCATAGAAATGTAATTATAATATACTGACTAGAACGCGTTTAGTCTACTGCGCACCCGAATTTCGTGGCACCCTTATGCGATAGCAAGGAGGACACCAAACAATGAAGAAAAGTATGACTTCATAAGCATATTACATGCGTGCGACGAAGATAATCAACTGAACGTATGACGGTAGTATTTATATCATCTATTTGTAAACATAACGGCGTTGTCGGTTGGCACTTATAAGCGTTGCCAAATCATTCCAATTTTCTTTAATTCCTTTGTGTTCGGTTTGGATGTGTCTTTGTACTTTGTTGTCTTTTTTGTTATAGTGATTATAGTGGATAAATTGAAAACTGTTATATATAATGAAGTGTTACATTAGTTTGTAGTAGTAGGTAATGATATGTGGCCATGCTTATTTATACATATTGCCTTTTCAGTGTGTCCATAAAGTAACGCATACATTCATTATTAGCTAAATGAACAATATCATTAAAATTCCCGAAACAGGTCGATTTTTATTTTAATTTACTGTTTTTAAAATAATAATCCAATATACAGGGTGATCTACCTTCGAGAGATGACGTCATCAGCGGTGGTTTTATTAAATGAACACCCTCTTTTTTTTTATTTATGAGTTAACTTGCTGATTCCAAATTGGTAGAGGGTGGGCAACAATACAAAAGGTGTTTTCAAAATTTTATTAGAAAGTTATGCGATACTGTATTCACAAAAAACGAAATGAAGAATAAACGTATTAGAATTATTATATGAAATTACGTAGTTATGCAGCTACTGGATACACTACCAAAGATGCATCAAAATGTTGCGGTGCGCCTTCTGCGGTCTAAATTATTGGCTATTTGAATATCAGGAAAAAGCTGGGTCAAATCAGGAATTAATGTATTTTGTAAGAAATCCAGGTGCCGACAAAATTACGTCTCGTCTTGTTGATTATTTTCATTAACTGTAGGTCTACCTTGGTTTGGTGCACCCCTCACGTGTCCTAATTCTCTGTATTTTCGCTCTATTCTGCTTACAGTAGATTGTGAAATAAGTTCACTATCTGGGTGCATTTCATGGAATAATCTGCATACCTCTTGTTGAGTCCGCATCATATCGCCAACACCAATCATAATTAAAATTTCAATCCTTTCCCTTTCAGATGAAGGCATTTTCAAAAAACAGTTTTAATATGATACATTTTGAAGCGTCAACAATACAGAATTAAACAAATGGCAAAAAATATTCTCAAACAATGAAAATATACGGTATAGTCGAGAGGCAAAGATCACTAAGATAAAAACTTTTTAACAAAAAATTAAACCGACGAAAAACGGAACTAAAAACAAAAATAAAATAAACCTCCTTAGTCCTAATAACTAAGCATCTAAACTAATGTGAGTAACTAATTTTGAGTCGGCGCCAAACAAACAAGCTAGGTAAAGCGTAAAATGATGGCATCGAGATGCACGGTGGCATTCTGAAAATTTTTCGAAGTAATTTAATGATCCTCGTTGATTATTCGTTTGGCGCCGACTCGAAATTAGTTACTTACATTAGTTTAGGAGCTTAGTTATCAAGACTAAGGAAGTTTATATTATTTTTTGATTTTCAGTTCCGTTTTTCGTCGGTTTAATTTTTTTGTTAAAAAGTTTTTATTTTTCAATTTTTTGTGGCTGAAATATACTAATTACTACCTACTTAACTTTTGAATAATTCCAAATTACTCACTTATACCCACCTTACTTCAACTAATAACAGTTAAATAATACGATTATCTACTTCAATTATTTATTGTTATATATTATAAATTATTTTTGATAGTTCTGGTAAGTTCATTTCATCACTTTGTATATAATTCCATCCTTCCATAGAATGTTATTATTGTGACGGATGTAGGAGAACAAAAATAATGACAATAGCGATCGTCAATCAACTACATATGTGTGCCAATGTTCACAAGTGAAAAATTAATCATCCCCTATTTTTCTACCCATACGGGTGGATTAATTCCTTCCGAACCCAAATATGATCAACTATGAGGTATATTCTAGGTAATAAAAAAAATCATCCAAATCGGAAAACCCAGTACAAAGTTATGCCTGATAGAATCGATTAACGGATCAAAATTCAGAGGGTGAACGATAAATATTTTCTATTTTGCTACCCTTAGGAGTGGATTTTTTTCGAATTCAAATGGGACTAACTTTGGAGTATGTCCTATCCAATGAAAAGAGAATAATCGGAATCGGACTCCTCTGTAAAAAGTTATGCGTGGTCATACATAAAAAAAATATACGCGTCGACTAGAGAACCTCCTCCTTTTTGGTTTCGTCGGCTGAAAAATGGATATATACAATGACAATGGCACCCACATCAAATGTGACCTTATAACTTACTCATTTTTCAAATATTGATGTAATAGTGCAATGAAAAATCTTGATAGAAATACCTATTCAATTATAAGGATATGTAAAACATGTCTCATATATCTTCATATAATAGATGGGTGGAAGAGTGAACATTTTTTACACAGGTATATAACATTTATATTCACAATTCTCTGTACCTTTGATGCATCATCTGTTTAAAAAAACGTTTTATGATTATATACCCTATTTTCCATTACAAGCAATGCCACTGGAATTGTTCCGCTACTGCGAGGAGGACATAAACAACAATGGCGGCCACCATGCATGGGACATTTCGCGCAGCTTGAAACGCATTCTAGTCAGTATATTATAATTACATTTCTATGGTGTTCAATGATTAATTTGATATTACTTTTTATGTAGGTATGTATGAAGAAAAAATTTACCACTGCCACTTTTGTAGATGACATTGTCGGCTGGATAATGTGCAACACTTTGGTTCTATATTTAGTTGTTTTGAACTGATTAGATTAACAAAATCAGCGTGTCATTTAAAATAATGAAAATTTTCCGGTTCCAGAACCTTCAAAAATGACAAATGACAGAAATTGTAAAATTCCCTGAATCGCGGCGGCTGCGTTTTGTTGGTGAACCTACACCACAGTGGAAGAGAATAGACGTTTTATTGTCTGTGGACTCCTTCGAACACTACTTGTTTCATGTTTGGGAACAGAATCAGTATTGCAATGCCATATAGTGTATAGTCATTACCGTTTGAGTGGCCAATTTATGCAATGTAGTCACAATCCTAGTCTCAGTTGTTGTCTTGAGACATTTTTATATTTATTCACACATCATTATTTCAGCAATTGATTTCACGAATTTCCAATGGCGATTTTGTCTTTGAAAAATTAATCTTTTTATCCCAAAAATGTGGAAATTTTTCAATCATTTCAATAAAAGTTTCCTCTTCCAGACTCATATTTTTCAGAAACAAAAGTCGAAATAATGAATTTTCCATGTCATTTGTCAAATAGGTATCTATACACATGCGCGTTTGCTATGTCGTCTCAATCATAACCATAAATATAGAAATTTGCAAACTGCGGTAATGATTGAGACTGAAAGGAAAAAAGTTGCCCAAATGCTCCCATTGAAATGTACAGATTCATCTCGATTTCATGACTGGGGCAGATACTCTGACTAGGACTATGAAGTGATATTGTTGCATGAATTGGCCCCTAATGAAGAGCTCCCAAATCATTCTCCACTATCAGCTATCTTTTTGGAACTTTGTTGATTGTAGCTGTACGGCATTTGTTGCACTTGCGGTAAGTACTCCCAAATGAAACTCATTCTAGGAATGTATAACGATGAACATTTTGCACATTGCAATAGGGGAGTTCCGCACAAGTTGCCAACATTAAAAAAACCTTCGAAGACCTTTCCAATTATAATAATTTCATCAGGGTTGTGTGGAGAATCACAAACTGAATATAGTGGATCTTTTATTTTTAGTCCCAAAGTGTTTATATTTTTCTGTTATATTAATAGGGAATTTTGTGTCTATACCTCGAATGTTGGTGCCTGTCCCAATCTGATTAATGCTTTCCTGCATTATCGACTGTCATCTGTCACGATGTCATTTGAACTTTAACGCAGAATAACGCAGCTTCTTTCTCTTGTTGCTTGAGCTCAGTTGTTATTGTGTTGTGTATTCTCTTATTGAATCTTTTTTTCGCAAAATATTGTTTGTGCTACCAACTGTTCACATTTTTAGACAGAAAAACTCTAAGAATGACACATTTGATATAAGAAATATATAAGTGCTTCATGACCAAAAGTAATTGCATTGTTATATCAAATTGACGATTTTCCATACAACCAAAGTCAAACAATTGCCATTGAAGAGGCAGAACTTTTGAATTTTTTTTTAATTTGGCAACTTGTGCGAGACTTCACTATTGGAGATGCGGAAGTTTTTTTGAAGTTGGCAACTTGTGCGAAACTTCTCTATCGACATTTTATCATCTTTGTGGCGGGTTCTTTTGAACACTACTTCTTGTTCCATGTCTGGAGACAGACGTTTGTGTTTGTAATCTGTCATTAGCGTTTCATTGAAGAGCTTCCAAATCATTCTCCACTGTTTTTGGAACTTCGTTAACTGGAACTGTACGGTATTTGTTGCACCTGCACGCATTTTAGAAGTGTATTACGATGAACATATTGCACATGCGCGTTAGATTCGATTATTGACATTCACTGTGTTTGAGTTTGGATTCATTTTTAACTTTGGAGAATTTTAGAGAGGGATCTCAAAATATTTATTTTGAAAATTGGTGGTCTGAATAAACCATGAAATTTCTGACAATATAGTGAATATTGACTTTTGGTCACACTAGATCATAAACCATGTCGATTTTTTTTGGATAATGCGCAACACATTGGTTATATAATTGGTTGAATTGAAAACTGAGATTAAACTGATTAGATACACGAAATTAGGGTGTCGTTTATTTGTTTTAAATGATGAAAACCTTTCTACGAAGGCGTATAAGGGCCAACAACAAAATATTTTATTAAAATATTAGGAATTGTCACTTTGAAGTGACAATTGTCGCTTCGAACTGACAATTGTCACTTCGAACTGACAATTGTCACTTCGAACTGACAATTGTCACTTCTAGTAACAATTTTCACTTCGGTATGAGGATTGTCACTTCATAGTGACAATCGTCGGTTCGAAGTGACAATTGTCACTGCAAAGAGACAATTGTCAGTTCGAAGTGACAATTGTCACTTCAAAGTGACAATTGTCACTTCAAAGTGACAATTCCTAATAATTTAAAAAATATTTTGTTGTTGGCCCTTATACGCCTTCGTACGTTTCAGCTTCAGTTCAAGAATTTTCAAAATTGACAAATGAAAGAAATTGTAAATTTCCCTAAATCATGTCAGCTGCGTTTTATTGGTAAACCCGTACACCACAGTGGAAGAGAATTGACGTTTTATTGTTTTTGGAGTGGGTTCCTTCGAACACCACTTGTTCCAATGTTTGTAATCTGTCATTACCGTTATATTGGAGAGTTTCCAAATAATTCTCCACGAATCTATTTGAAACTGAACTGCACGGTATTGGTTGAAACGCATTTCAGAAGTGTATAGGGAAGGAAATCGACCGATGAGGCGCCACCGTTATCTACAAATGGCGGCAAAGATAATGTTTTTCGAGTATTCTTGGTATTTAACTGATCAATTGCAATCTCACTTACTGATATTATATATTTTTCATATCCAACTTGGAACCGCTATTCTTTTCAGCCTAGGCAAATTGTTTTTTGTCGCACCAATATGGGAAAAGCGATTAAGTGGAGAGCGTCAGTGCAGACTCCTTTCAGAAAATTCGTAAGAAAAGAAAAGATCGAAAGAAACGATTTTGGAAAGAGTTTTCCTCGATTATTTGCCAAGTCGAGAACGATTAGAGATAGAGAAGTTCTGCGTCAACGTCAATCGATTTAGAATGGTCGAATTAGTCTAGAAAAAATCGTTTCGACCGGAGAGAAAAAGTCGAGAAGTGAAATACCTCTAAATTTAATCGAAAATCCAAAGTGGTCGTATCGATCTTCCATTTGAACCGAAATATAGTACATGTGGTAACTCAATTCAACAGAACAGAAAGTTACTCCCGCCAGAAAATGATGCAGTGGTCACCTGTCAAATATGTCGGAAAAACATGACTCTTTTCTTCGCAAAATGGCCAGCTAAATGAAAAAATAAAAATTATGTGCGTCACTAAGTGAGTTATGGAGGTCGCCTCGACGAAATCGTCACTTTTTTGGATTCAGGGGACTTTTTTAGGCCAGAAAAAGTTATTTTCCGGAGGCCCTCCTTTATTTATTATTTTTCAAACGTCAACAACCACACGGGCGTCACCAAAAATGTTTTTTATCTCTTCGAAAAATCGCAAAAAAGCAGGAACGCAGATATCGCTTTGAAACTCTAGCTTCTTATAGATTTTCCATCAGATGTACCACAATTACCTTCAGGTATCTCCAAAAAAGAAGTTCATTTTCGACTAGGGTAGGGAATAAGGCAACATTAGTTTTCAAAACGTTTTAATGATATAAATATATACAAATCTACTCGTTGGCCTAACCTACAAAATTAAATCTCCACTCTACATACAGAAACTAACCTTAATCCTAATTTGAACTTGACGTGATTGGTAGAAAAACCTTACTTACAATAACAATACAGCAAGCAAACCGCAATTTAACAACGATTATTATTATTATCGTGAGAAGTGTCAATCACAGTGCGCTATTAAAATATTCGGAAAAAGATCCAAAAAATGCTTTCAGTCATTCTGATTTGCTATCGATATTGATACGTTTGTACTCGACGGAAACACAAATCAGAGTGACCAACGAACAAATAATGCACCGAGTGACGACACTGATGTCAAAATCAAACTTCCCCCAAACACTAGCGCCACGCGTGGTTGTTTTAGGAAACATTCATGGTTACGAACATTGAGCCAAATTAGAGCACGAATCTTTCACTACCGAAGTTTACCGGAAAAATAGTTTGGGGTAAAAAAAAACCGAAATTATGAACGTTTCAAGAGCCCTAGCGGTGGATACTAGAACTGAAGTAACGGTGAAAAATTCTGTGCATGTTGCTCAGCTTTGCTGGTGGCCTGTGTTCTGATACATCATCGTCACCCGGTATGGTTCATGTCAAATTGACAGTTCGAAGAGGTTATGTTTATAAAAACATCAAGATTGTTTATGTTGATAGGCATATGTTTTGGTGCGAGTTATATAGTATTAGAATATTCACAAATTGATATGTGGCAGGTTATGATTGGTGGATTAACGGGGATTGTAAGATGACGAAAAAGACAGAGTTCTGAAAGTCACTGGAGCGCTGATATATATATCTATATCGAGTCCAATACTGAAATAAAAACAAACTCGTCCATCTCAAACGTTTTTGTATGGTCGATATCTATTCCTCTCCATATCAGAAAGGTAACAACCACCATATATACCCTGCGGCTTTTTAAAATTTTCCCCAATATATCGGGCCGTACTGTTTTGATTATTTTTCAGAGTTACCAACTCGAAAATAGATTTGCCAAAAGACACATCGCGAACAGAATGGAACTCGTAGAGTTCTTCTTCTCATTCTGCCCTTGTGGCCTCAGCTGCCGAAACCATCAGCCAAAATGGAAAGTGAAAATCCATACAATTACTACGAATATCAACAGTACACTTCAAAATACGGAGTACATAAAAAGTTACTGAATTTGAGGCACACACAAGAAAGGGAAGACACTCATGCTGATTTCAAACGGGCATTTATAAACCATTCGATATTCGTAGTGAACAGAATGACAGAGCACCTACACGACCTGAGAACTTATTCAATGACCAAGAAGTCGAGCTTGCAAAGAAACATAGAAAAATATTATTCGTAGTTGGAACTGGGTCAATGACCAGATATTCGAGCCCGCAAAACGAACGAATATTCTTATATTCGTAGTTGGAACTGGGCCAATGACCGCAAAGTCGAGCCCGTAAAGGAACAAATAATATTTGTAGTTGGAAGGATAAAGCCGAGTTTATGACAGCTTTCATTGAGATTACGGCGTGATGCTTTCTGATTGATCACTGAATGACAGCATGAGCTGTCATCTGGAGCCCAAATATAATGAGAAGAGCTTGGGGCGGGAAATTTGACTTTCCTTCCTGTGTACGTAAGGTGTTCTGTGCCGATCTACAGAAACGAAAGTGTACTGTGGCACTTTGATTTTCAAGTAGCGAATTCTGAGACCCTTCGTGTCATTTCGGGCGTTTTAGGCTGCGCAGAGAAGCTAGTTTGATTTTTGGCTCCGACAGTCGGGTCATTTATTCAGTTCCAAATGTATTCGAAACGCAAGATTTCCCAAGACGGTTTTTGCTTTCGGTTTCGCAGGTAATCGTGGAACTGCCAACACGCACAACACGTACCCTCACACAACCGAATGTTAACGCCCACTAACGCAGCTTTCTACAAATTGGACGCGAGAAATTCGAGAACTATTTTCGAGCATCGCCCCCACTAACGAGTGGGAGGGGGGCTTCGATATTTGGCGCGGATGTGCAAGTACTTCGAGGCGCTGCTAGGTCTGTCGGGGCTCACTCTGGTCATCACTTTGACCTGGCAGGGATCGTGTCGTAGCAGGAAGTGATCCAAGGTGTCCCAACCGCCGCCAACTCTGACCATCATGTGACGGCCTTTTAGCAACTGGAACGAAGAATTCATTAGAGAAAATATTCCATACACTAAGAGAAATCGAACTATATCTTCTAATTATACAGTGTGTCCCACATATAACTCCGAAATTGATAGAGATATCAATATTTTCCACCAGTAGATTGAATCAATGTCGAAAGGATTCAACTGTTCTCCCGAAATATCTTTATACCTTTCGAAGATATTTGGACGCAGAGTTTTATGTGGCTCACTCTGTATTTATTATGTGATTACTCACCCTAACGAAGACATTTTTCCCTGCAATGTTGTATTTCCCCTCGCCCACTTTCCTGATTTTCAGCTTGTCGCACTTTCCGTTCGAGCAATTGCAGTTTTTCTGCATGAGCCTGGCGGCCAATTGCACCTTCCTGTCCAGCTCAGTGGTGGGGCTGGGGGTGTCTCCACCTCCCGTCGAGGAAGGTCTCGGGGGTGGGGTCATGTCCAGGTCTGGATCTTCACCGCTACCTGAAACGAATGTGAGAATGTTGAACTGCTCCCGTTTCGGCGAAATAAGAGCCATCCTCAGGAAATGTTCATGTATTTCAAAATCAATGGTGTTGTTAGTACAGCGAGGATGCGGTTTCCTTGTTTCTGATATATGTTTCGTGTCCTGCTTTGCGAATGTTGATTATCCAGTTGTTTTGGCCAATGTACGTCTTTACACAGTCTGCACACGGTATTTCGTAGACTACTTGTCGCTCCCGTGATATTATCAGCGAACAGGAGGATCGAAATTCGTAAAGAACACGAAACATCTCTAAGAAATGAAGAAACTGCATCTGCTTTTATTATGGCGACGAAAACTTCTATTCAAGAACAACTGGAGGGAGCAACCACATAGTCTAAATAAAGGAGATAATATGGAACACAGATAAACCTACCTTCAATATCCCTTGAAATCCGTGGTAGTTTCAGCACAAAATCGATCTAAATTAATTGTAATAAAAATGCTCTTGTTGATTATTTATTTTGCGGAATACTGTTTGGTCTCTACCGGTTCCCTAGAAATTTTGGATCTAGGAAATAAAACAGATATCCAATTCCAGGAAAAAAGTTGTACTAGGAGGCCAACAAGGAATAGAAGGTGGTATAAATATGGAAGAGATGGAAGGAGCAATAAGGAAAAGCACTAGAACAGGTGTCGTGTGAAAAACGATTTTCTGGAACAAAACCCTGCCATCAACTACCCTGTGGACATTTAATCTCAGAGCGCATATGCATATCAGGAATGAACACGCTATAAAAACCGTACGAAGAAACATCGTTTCCTACGAATGTAAATGAATCGACAATTCACTCCGTAAACGTTCGCACCTGCCACAAATCCAATTATGGGATCTCCATTGACATCTAAAACTCAGTAATATACATATTGGCAAGTCTAATGAGAGTGATTGGATTTTCACACCTCCGAATCAGCGAGGCAAAATCTTAAAAAACAATTAATAACGATTCGAATTTGTGTTGAATGCAAAAATATTCGAATTAGTTTTTCAAGTTTCAAACTGAAATTACCAGCACGTAATTGGGGTCTAAGACGACAAGTGTTTACTGCAAGAGTTCAAAAAGCCCTCATAATCCCATTAACCATTGTCAATGGCACTTGAGATTTTGGCTAGACGATTTCACCGAATAATCGTAAATTAACAGATTGGGATGTCGGAAACAAGTGTACGAGATATTGTTTTCTTTGTTCGGCATCCAATATGTTTTTTCAAGATGTCGAGTGGCAAACAGATTTTCTCTTGAGGCGACAAACTAAGGGTGACGTAACGGGATTGTGTCGACAGCCAATGAGCGAGGGCATCGTGCCGACCGTGAATGAGTGGTGATTTTAGAGGGCTAGAAAGCCTTTTCTCAAATCGGGAACTTTACCTTTTTGTTAGGCCCTGTGCGTACAGCTTGCTCTGCGATCTGCTGGTTCAGCGGGTGAGTTTGTTTATTTTATTCGTGTGTGCGATTTTCTGTGGCTATAGCCAGTCTGTTGGGTATTATACGAGTGCTTCCTGGGAATAGCAGCTTATTCTTTCACAGTTATTTGGAGTTCTACCTGTGATCTCGAAGCCTTGCGATAATTTTTTTATTTTTTTCTTGGAATTTTCACCGACGCTTTGCATCCTACTCCGTTCTGTGGACTAGATACGAGGGTTGATAGCTGACGGCAGCAGATTGGGGGATTTTGGAACGTCAACTCCAAGAGTTCTTGCCTCCAGTCTTTTGATTAATCAACCTTTTCGTTTCAGCTACTGATGCAGGTTTTTCCAGCGTCCAGCTGACTTCTACGTTATACGTGGATTTGTATACTAATTAACCCTTCTCTTACAGGATCCTGCACGCGTGTGCTTTGGTGTGTGGTGTCGTCTAAGCCTAATTTGGTTTCCTCTGAGGCTGGAGGAGTGCCCCCGCATCGTCGGAAGCTCACTGACGTGATATCCCTCACAAACCGCGATTTGTGCGAGACGTCAACCAGATCACACCCGTGTGGGAACCTCAGTGCACGGGTCTTTCTGCGACTAAAAACGCATCAGTTACACTGCGGCGATAGGTGTAAACACGGGTTATTATTAATAAATTATGTCAATAAAACTAAAGGTTTTAGTTCAGGTGTGTCGAATATGTGTGGGGATCGTAGGTGCCTCTGTATGACCATAGCCTAAGCTCAATGTTGTATCTGCAGTTGTACGCGTTATATAGTTTTGTCTTAGGTTAATTTTATAAAGATAGGTCACGGTACGCGCTTAATTTTTAGGGAGTAAATTTACTTTTGACATTCCTTCATGTCCTACAATTTACGCTCGAGGACTCGCCCCAGAACCAAATTCAACAAACTTCATGTGTACTTCACCCCGTTGAAAGTATCACGCGAGTTTCATCCAACCAAGCTCTTGTTTGTTCTCCATTCTAACTGCGCCAGTCCGTGGTTCATTTTCTGTTGAAAATAATTATTCTTTTGGCTGTAGCTTGGGGAGCCCTGAAATCTATAGAGGCAATTCTGTCTCAGAAAGTATAGGCCCGAAGAGCTCACAGCTGTTTGTTGAATCGCGACGCGTCGAAAATTGCACTACGTAATCTAGCGACCATCTAGATTCGAAAAAACGGTGCATTTTAATTCACTTAAATCTTCTAGGTCAAACCGTATGAGAGGGAGTATGGATTGAATGAATGTGAACAAAAGTCCCGTTGCGAACTTTCCTGATGAAGACAATGATGACACACCGAATAATTTTTCTGTTGAACAGAATACACTGCGTGATCTGAGTCAGAGGGAAACTTCCACAATTTTTTTTTCAATAGGCCGTTGAGAGCCTCAAGTGATATTTTGAATTTTGGCGACAGGGTAACTCATACCCCGATAAATAACGGCTCACCACGCCGAGTTGTGGAAACCTTTCAAAATTTAGAACGTAACACGTTAAGTTCAGGGGCCTCCAGTCCACCAATTTTCAATAAATTCAGGAATGAATGAAATGAGAATGTTCCAGACAATAATTCAATTATATTAGAGCTCAACCGCTCCAGAGCTAGCAACGGGATCCCGCCTGCAGGCGAGGCCGTTCATCAAACTGCCCGCCCGACTAGTGAAATCCCTGCTACGGGGCAGGTGGTATCGCAGGAGGAATAGGAAGAATGGAAGTTATTATTAAGGTTTGAGAGATTCCGCGAAATGGAACGGAAGATACCGGTAATTAAAGCCGATGAGGAAATCTCACCGCCCCCTTCCCCTGAAGATAATCGATCTGTTTCGACACACAGGATCGAATAACAACAAAGATGATAAAAGCCTAAGCAGATTACATTTTCAATAAGTCTTTCAAACGCGCGTCTTGGAAACTACTAAACATGGGAATATCGAAAAGGTAAACATTCTCATTGAATATTGATAGAAAGATTTTTCAGTGAATTGAAAAATCCACGATTAAAATGAAGTTATTTTTTGTGAATGTCTAATAGTGACTAAAGTTTATCTTTCAGTCGCAGATGATTCCACATCTGATTTTATGAACATCCTGTTTATATTTTCAACAAATCAATGGGAATATCCTTTCAACTGTGGACAAATCTTCGATATTTTCAGATACTACAATAAATCAAATCCGTCGTAGTGCGTCAGCTACGAATTAAACCATTTTTGTGACATTGTTATAGATACATACTTGATACCTTGGGCAGAAAATGAACTGTGAAGCGTGCCACTCGACCAAAATCCGATGAAGGATCTAAAAAATGACCTAACTTACCTCTGGACCACTCGTCTTCGGTATTATCGCTGGGCACCCCGTCGCTAGCTCCGCTAGCGCCCACCAGCGGCGAAGAGGCCAAACTCTCGTTTCGTTCGGGCACCAGAAGCACGTGGTGGTTCCACCTGTCGACGACGGAGGAAATGGCCGAAGCCGAGGCACTGTGACGCATCTTCCCGTAGCCGGAGGGGCTATCGAAGGACGAGTTGAACGAAGAGTCGGGGTATTGCCAGGACAGCAACGAACTCAGTCTGGAGTCTGGACAACGGCCTTCCTCTTCGGCGATCTGCTTCTCGAGTTTTACCAGCGTGGGGGGTTCGACGCCGTATTTGGAAGCTATCCGAGATACTTCGAGCAGGCAGAGGATAACGTTGCGTGGCTGGTGATGTAGAACTGGAAGGAAATGCAGACCATGAAGCACAAATACGTGTGGAGGATCGTGGTTATTGAGGGTATTGAAATGTATTCTCTAACTACAAAAAGTTGCATGGAATATTGTAAAAGGATTTTCAGCGTACACGATAGAAAGAGATGGCCCTAGGTTTGAACCTTGGGGCATTATTTTCATGTTAACTGAGGTAAAGCTGTAGGTTTTCAACCACAAGAGGACGTCGAATGCTTGAATATGGGCTTTATTTTAACTCTAGAGTATTGAAATGCAGATCTTAAACACGAATTTGTGTGTTGTTCAAAAGAGGATGACTGAATCTTGGGTGCATATGATGGAACGAGATGGCCCCAGGTTTGGAGCTTGGGGCACATTTTTTCCAGTTTGGGAACTAGAGCAAACTGTAAAGTAGAATTCCTGAATACTTCCTTAGTATTTGTGTAGTCTTCAACTACAAAAAGTTGCATAGAGGATTGTAGAAGGATTTTCAGCGTACACTGTTTTTATCCGTTTCAAGAACTTAGGTGAACTGTAAGTTTCTAATCACAAGAAGTTGAATATCTGAATGAGGGTTTGATTTGTGTATTAAAATGTAGTTTTTATCCACAAATATGTTCGATATTGGATTGAGGATTGTGAAGATATCTTGGAGGTTTAAACTCTGAAGCATACTTTTTCCAGTAGGAATTATTGCAAATTGTGAACTTAATTGCCTGAATACAGTTTTGAATTTGGGTACTGGAAGGCAGTCCCTGACTACAGAAAGTTGAAAGTATCATTTGAACCTTGAGGCGCCATTTCTAAAATGTTATTCAACGATTCCAAGGCGATTAATATTATCAAATACTTGAACAAATCATGGAAAAACTTTTTTTTTCGATCAATTTTTCACAAAACTTGACTTTACGAACTATTATTTTACCTAGATCATCGCTTTCAAACAGTAGATTCTCGTGGACGCCAAGCGATCTGCAGAACTTGATGAAATTTTCCATATTGTCTCTGGAGAAAAAACTTCGCCGCGCTGCTTTTTCGAAACATTTTCCTCTTACTGTCGGAATTTTCTGTAAAAAATGATATCTGTAACATCCATACTAATCTAACTAATGTTATTGACGAAATACCATTGTATAAAGAGTATACTCTGTGTTGAATGACTTTCTTATTATACCCATGAGTGTTCCGCCTATGGTGAACAAACTTACTCTCTGATGTCCAAACAATGACAAGTGTGAAGGGCGGGGAGAGATTTGGCATTATAATTGTCATACCCATGTAAACATGTTACTTTTGTTATACAGTCCGCTTAATACATTCATTCATCATTAGCGAGTGTTTAATATTCTGTAAAATCGAAAAAGAGAAAATAACCCCAACATTGAATCAAAGAAAAGAAAATAACCCCAACACTCTGTATACAATTTGTATACATTCCATTTTATAGTAATATCGGATTTTTCCCTGCAAAACTGACCTATTTTGTAGTTGAAAATTACCTTTTCAGACCGCTAAGACATCGCCATCGCCCCTTTTTCAGAATTCTGACCCCATTTCTTTATCGCCCCTGTTCAATAATGCAAACTTACCACTTAGACACCTCGACCTATCCTTCTAGAGAAAAATAGATCCCACCCATTTTGCCTATCAAATGCTAATACTTTCTCATTGATACATTTTCTCAGACCCTCAACTATTTTGCCCCATCCTAGGAATTTGAACGAACCTTACCCTTTTGTCGATGTCAATCTACCCTTTTGGTCATGTGAACTTTCCTTTAATATTTATTTCAGTGATTTTAACTTAACCCAAAGAAAGGGTAACCTGACATCAACAAAACGGTAAGTTGACAGCTCAAAAGGCACCAATCAAGAAAAACATGACATCACCAAAAAGGTACGTGGGAATTACTGAAAGGGTAAGTTACATCATCAAAGGGACGAGTTGACATCAATAAAAGGGTAAATAGATATTCTGCCAACTTACTCTTTTATCATTTTTGCTAAAGTGGAGGTGGTAAAAAAATGCATAATGAAGAAAGGGGAACAAAAAATCCCCATCCTAGGAATTTGAACGAACCTTACCCTTTTGTTGATGTCAACCTACCCTTTTGGTCATGTGAACTTTCCTTTAGTATTTATTTCAGTGTTTTTAACTTAACCCAAAGAAAGTTGACGTCACCGAAAGGGTAACTTGACACCAACAAAAGGGTAACTTAACATCAACAAAAGGGTAAGTTGACACCATAAAAAGCATCACCAAAGGAAAATATGACATCACTAAAAAGGTACGTGGAAATTACTGAAAGGGCAAGTTACATCACCAAAGGGACAAGTTGACATTACTGAAAGGGTAAATAGTGCATGTCAACTCACTCTTTTATCAATTTTGCAGAAGTGGAGGTGGTAAAAAATTTCATAATGAAGAAAGGGTTACAAAAAATCCCCATCCTAGGAATTTGAACGAACCTTACCCTTTTGTTGATGACAACTTACCCTTTTGGTGATGTATTTATTTCAGTGATTTCAACTTGAGCCAAATAAAGTTGACGTCACCAAAAGGGTAACTATCATCAACAAAACGGCAAGTGTTGACACCACAAAAGGCAAAGGAAAATATGACATCATCAAAAAGGTTCGTGGAAATTACTGAAAGGACAAGTTACATCACCAAAGGGACAAGTTGACATTACTGAAAGGGTAAATAGATATTATGTCAAGTTACTCTTTTATCGATTTTGCAAAAGTGGAGGTGGTAAAAAATTTGATAATGAAGAAAGGGGAACAAAAAATCCACACCCTAGGAATTTGAACGATACTTACTCTTTTGGTGATGTATTTATTTCAGTGATTTTAACTTGAGCCAAAGAAAGTTGACGTCCCCAAAAACGGTAAGTGTTGACACCACAAAAGGCACCACCAAAGGAAAATATGACATCATCAAAAAGGTTCGTGGAAATTACTGAAAGGACAAGTTACATCACCAAAGGGACAAGTTGACATTACTGAAAGGGTAAATAGATATTATGTCAACTTACTCTTTTATCGATTTTTGGAGGTGGTAAAAAATTTAATAATGAAGAAGGGGGAACAAAAAATCCACACCCTAGGAATTTGAACGATACTTACCCTTTTGTTGATGACAACTTACCCTTTTGGTGATGTATTTATTTCAGTGATTTTAACTTGAGCCAAAGAAAGTTGACGTCCCCAAAAGGGTACCTATCATCAACAAAACGGTAAGTGTTGACACCACAAAAGGCATCACCAAAGGAAAATATGACATAACCAAAAAGGTACGAAGGAATTACTGAAAGGGTAAGTTACATCACCAAAGGAACAAGTTTACATTACTGAAAGGGTAAATAGATATTATGTCAAGTTACTCTTTTATCGATTTTGCAAAAGTGGAGGTGGTAAAAAATTTAATAAAAAAGAAAGGGGAACAAAAAATCCACACCCTAGGAATTTGAACGATACTTACCCTTTTGGGGATGTATTTATTTCAGTGATTTTAACTTGAGCCAAATAAAGTTGACGTCACCAAAAGGGTAACTATCATCAACAAAACGGCAAGTGTTGACACCACAAAAGGCAAAGGAAAATATGACATCATCAAAAAGGTTCGTGGAAATTACTGAAAGGACAAGTTACATCACCAAAGGGACAAGTTGACATTACTGAAAGGGTAAATAGATATTATGTCAACATACTCTTTTATCGATTTTGCAAAAGTGGAGGTGGTAAAAAATTTAATAATGAAGAAAGGGGAACAAAAAATCCACAACCTAGGAATTTGAACGAACCTTACCCTTTTGTTGATGACAACTCACCCTTTTGGTGATGTATTTATGTCAGTGATTTTAACTTGAGCCAAAGAAAGTTGACGTCCCCAAAAGGGTAACTATCATCAACAAAACGGAAAGTGTTGACACCACAAAAGGCATCACCAAAGGAAAATATGACATCACCAAAAAGGTACGAGGGAATTACTGAAAGGGTAAGTTACATCACCAAAGGAACAAGTTTACATTACTAACAGGGTAAATAGATATTATGTCAACTTACTCTTTTATCAGTTTTGCTAAAGTGGAGGTGGTAAAAAATTTAATTGAATTGAATGAAGAAAAAGCCTAGTAATTTGAACGAACCTTACCCTTTTGTTGTTGTTAACTTCCCTTTAGTATTTATTTCAGTGATTCTAATTTAACCCAAAGAAAGTTGACGTCACCAAAAGGGTAACTTGACATCAACAAATCGGTAAGTTGAAAGGTACGTGGAAATTACTAAAAGGGTAAATAGATATTATGTCAACTCACTCTTTTAAAACTTTTGTTAAAGTGGAGGTGTTAAAAAATTCAATAATGAAGGAAGGGAAACGAAAAATCGAACCAATTACCGAAATTTGTGAATTAAACCTGGTTTTTTGTTGGTGACATTCTTACCCTCTTAGAGTTAAACGTACTTATGGTTGACTCACCCCTTTGACTAGTCCGTTGGCCATGGCTCGTTTCATATTTTCACAGATGAGTTGCGCCAAATGGCAGAGAACGACTCCATTATCCAATTCGGCGAGGAAATTATCTTTGTTGATGTAGTCGATACCTGTAACGATCAAATTAGTTGATCGATCTATCGGAAAAAGTGACCGAATAATTATCTGGTAATTGAAAAGCAAGTATGCGTATAAATTATCGACTTCTAGAGATATTCTGAAGTAGAGAGATTTAAATTGGGAGGATTAGGAAAAATGACATTGGAAAAAGTAAAGAAAACTAAGAAGTTGTGTGAAAAATGGCCTTGTTAGATACGTTCGATGATGTTCTTCATGAAATACATATTTTGAAGTTATGGTTGCATAGAAATATCACCAAAATCAATTATCATCCTTCAGATGTCTTGAAGTTAGTATGGTTCATACTGAATACTGTTTTTTCAAGTAATACCATATTATATACAAAGTATTTTTAACCTTATATATTATCTGGTGTCTATTATTACAATCCTTGTTGCGTAATACTTGTTTTCTTGATATTTTGAAGTGATGTAGGCTTTTGTGCAAAAACGAATGAATAAATCTAAATGAATCATTCATGAAATTTGGAGTTCCAATAGACTTTTCGGATGTCTACCTCATGGAAAAAAAAACATTTCAATCGGTAGTAAAATAAATCTTTTGTAAGGATGCTTCACATTGTATATGCCTAAATTGTGAATCTGCTTTATGATGAGAATTTAGTAGAGTCATAAAACTGATGACTGTCACTGGATGTCGGAAAATGAAAAGTTACCGATAATGTTACATAATCAAACTCTTCCTTTAAACCCAGATTGTGCCAGGCACAGTGTTCTATTTCATAAATAGATCGAAGTTCGTGATTGAAGGCCTATTAGCAGTTTTTGACAATATTTCCATGTCGTGCAACTTCATCTATCTCCGAATTATGTTGGCATGTATGCGCACGATAAATTCGCAGGGGATGATACGGAAAACTCAGGAAATTGGGGTGATGAGGACAACAACCCCATGAACTATATAATTCCTATAATGAAATTACTTACATCTTGGTTCTGGTCCGAAGTCAATATGATGATTTTTATTTCTCGACGAAATTTAGGGATCCTGTCAGATTATTTTCGAGTTTGTCGTGAACGGCGGGTTTTTTTTTTATTTATTTCTCATGAAAATTATTGAGAAACTTGTTCAGCCATTGTTAACATTCCAAATGGTGTAATTGTTGAGAAAAATGCCCCTGAAATTATTTTGCCCCGAGAATACCATACGACAACTTTACTTATCAAGATTATAATATTGTGATATTTTGAATTGTTATAACCTATTAGTTATTGATTATTTTAACTAACAAAAAATAAAAAAATCAAAAAGAGACGTTAGTTTTGTTTCAAATTGTATTAATATTGTTTTCATATATAAAATAACTATTAAAAACCATTTGTTTAAATTTTTCTCAAGTACCTGTTACTTAAAATAAAATATGAAAAAATAGGCTGATGATCCTGTTTTTTAAATTATAATGGTTTTTTATTTTCTGATTATTCAAACAATATATTAGGAAAAAAATGTTCTCTCTTTCAAATTAACCATTTCCGATTCTTTACGAATTCGTTTATAATTTATTTATTTATTTATTAGAGTGATAATTTGTTATAAACAATCATCAGAAATGGTTATTTTTTCAGATTGTAAGAAAACAAACAACCATATATTGCCAAATAGATGGTTAAAGGAGTCAGAACCGTTAATATCTTAACAAATTGAGGGGCATTCCAAAATTAGAAATAATAATTAAATAATTAATAAAAAACATTTTTAAAAGCAAGCTTTCCTTGAAATGCCCTAAAAATTAAAAAAAAAATGGCATGATTTTATTAATTATATACATAACAATTTTGAATAGAATCGGACTATAATTACAAAACTCGTCCGCCATCTTGAATTTATGAATTTTGACAAACATTTCATAATCTCCGACCCCGAAAACCCCCACATACTAATTTTGATCAGAATCGGACCATAATCACAGAGATCGTTCGCCATCTTGGAGCCAAAATTTTGATTTTATGAATTTTGACAAAAAATTCCATCATTCTCGACTCAGAAAACCCCCACATACCAATTTTGATTAGAATCGGATCATAATCACAGAGATCGTCGGCCATCTTCTAGCCACCATTTTAATTTTATGAATTTTGCCGAAAAATTGATAATTTTCGACCAGAAAACCCCCACATACCGATTTTGAATCGAATCGGACCATAAACACCAATCTCGTCCGCCATCTTAGAGCCGCCATTTTGTTTTTTCTATAACAAAAATTCCATAATGCATTGACAGGGAATCTATGAACACCTGCCAATTAACTTGTAAGATTCGATTACATTGTTTGTTAGTTACAAGTAAGGCTAACAAAAGATTGTAAAAAAAATCTTAATATTTTCTCATATTTGGCTTTTTTTGTTATTTTTTTGCAATCTGAAAAAAATATAACTACATTTGATTATTGTTCATAACAAAATATAAAAACAAATTATATGTTTTTCTCTATCTTGAATCGCAAATAATGAATTTTAAGAAGAATTTTTTTCCCAATATACAGGATGATTCAAAAGTACTTCGACAAACTTCAGGAGGTGATTCCTCACAATATTCCAATATGAATTGTTTAAAAAAATATATGTCCGGAAACGCTTCGTTTACAAGATACAGGGTGTTAAAGTTTTATTTTTATTTTCGTTTTTTTAAATAACTTTCGAAATACTGACCTTAATTAAACAAAAATTTGTACTGGGAGGTTTTTTGAGGTGTCGAATTCGAACCTGACGTTATTATTGCTCTTACTCGTAGGGGGCGCCACCTACATGTCTTTTTCTTTTTTGAAGATTCATAACTTTTTGAGCGTACTTCTAGCACATTTTTCACTTATAATTGCACGAGAGGTTTGTATTTTATCGGCTAAATTTGGGTTGTTTAATGAGAAACTGTTGCCTAGCAATTACACGAGAAAAACTGTCAACTATTAAAAACGCGACACCGAAGGTTGGCAGTTTTTCGAGTATAGATATTTGAAAATTTCAAGTCGATTATGTGATAATCGATGCGTGTTGAAGTTATTACCATTGTTTTGCACCTCCTGAAGTTTGTTAAAGTACTTTTGAATCACCCTGTATTGCTTAAACAACCAAAAAAATTAAAAACATCGTTATGACTTTAAAAAAAATCAAAAAATAAATTATTTTTATTCTCTAATGAATTGACTAACAAAAAATCTTTTTTCAAAATTATGTGATCAAGTAGACTATTTCAACAATTAGTTTTTTTTTTTTATGTTCTGGTTCCCACGAAAAGGGATAACCTGTAATGTTCAGAGAACATCGTGGGAACCTAGGGAAAGAAGGTAGGAGTTGGTGTTCTTCTTAAATTTCTGAAGGTTGTATGCTTCGGGGAACACCTCCCTAGGCAATGAGTTCCAAAGCCTCGCTGTTCGTTGGATGAACGAGTCTTTGGAAAGTGATGTTCTGCAGGTCTCCAAAGTGACCACGAAGGGGTGTGATGACTGAACTTGGCGGGTTAATCTCGAAGAGACTGCCAAAGCAGGAACGATTGTTGATATTTCAGAAGAGCATCGCCCATGAAAATATCTATAAAATAGAGACAAATCGCCAACTTTTCTACGGTGTTCCAGACAAGTGAGCGAGTTTGTAAGCGAGGCATCACCGACAAGACGAATTGCCCTTTTTTGGACAGAATCCAATAGCCTCAGGATATGTTTAGGTGCCGCACTCCAAATATGGGAACAGTATTCCAGGACAGGTCGGATCTGTGCCTTATAGATCATAAGCAGCTGACTGGGGGTGAAATAGCTCTTGGCACGAAACAAAAAACCAAGTTTTTGGGATGCACTTTTGGCAATGGACCTCACGTGATTTTCCCAGAAAAGGTTATTGCTGATAGTAATACCAAGCATCGATATGGATGGCTTCAGTGGTATGGGTACTCCTGACAAAGTTATGTTAGGCACAGTGAGATCGGCTTTTCTAGAGAAAAGACATGCTTGTGTTTTGTTTGCATTGAATTCTACCAAGTTATTAGATCCCCATTCGAGAATTGTTGCTAAGTCCATATTTATATTATTAACATTTCTTCCTCGTTCATTTCTGGTTTCACGGGCTGATATAGGGGCCCTGGAAGAAAGTGGTATGGAGGGTACTATCATCGGCAAAGCTGTGTACTGGACATGAAGTTGCTTTCAACAGGTCGTTGATGTGAAGTAGAAATAGTGTTGGTGCGAGAATAGATCCTTGCGGAACACCAGCATTTATGAGTAGAGTGTCAGATGAAACTCCATCGACCACTACATGGAGAGACCTGTTTGAGAGAAAACTAGCAAGCGGAGAACACACCTGAGGGGGCAAGCCATAAGACGGAAGCTTGGCGAGGAGTCCCTGGTGCCAAACTCGATCGAACGCCTTGGAGATATCTAATGCCACAGCTAAAGTTTCTCCATACTTTTCAATAGATAGCTGCCATATATGTGAGACGTAAGCGAGCAGGTCACCAGTTGATCTCTGATGGCGGAAGCCATATTGCCTATCGTTGACAATTCCTGAGTCTTCCAGATATTTCATGAGCTCGATGTTGATGGCTTTTTCCATGACCTTTGAAATAATAGATAGCAGTGCATACGTCTGTAGTTGCTAGGTAGGGCCTTTTGCCTTTTTTAGGGACTGGCTGTACTCTTGCAATTTTCCAATTGGACGGAAATACCCCCAAATTGTAAGAGTGGTTGAACAACTTGCAAAGAACAGGTGTTAGTTCGGGGGCACATTTCTTGAGAACAATCGGCGGGATTCCGTCAGATCCACAGGCTTTGTTGGTGTTGAGACCCAGCAAAATATTTCTGATAGTACGTTGGCGAAAGGTGATCTCGGGCATGTGACTGTCAATAGGTGTAATGTTCGGGGGTTATATATATTTTTTATATATGAAAACAGCAGTACAATAAAAATGATTAAACAGGTGAAACTACATACACGCTTGTTAATATACGGCCTTTTTTGATTATTTTGTTAGTTAGTTAGATTTTGGAAAATGTGTTGAGATATTTTTGAGTTGATATTTTATAGCATATGAGAAATGTTCTGTTTCAACATCAAATTAAAAGAGCAAATAATGGAGATAGAGTTCCGGGAATTGAAAATGTATTCCTCTCTTAGAATCATTTATTATATTTACTAACTCTTTTAGATTTCGAGCTATTCGCAAAAAAGTAGTCCCTTTTTTGCTATTATTGATTTTTCAATAACTTTTGTAATTGTTCATGTGTGGATATGAAACTTCGCACATATTTTAGTTCGCCTCAACTATAATTACACGATTTCAAAGATGTGATCTAACCCAAGAACAGCACGAAAGGGATGCATACCCAGCTTGTTCCATTTAAAATAGAAACGAACGCCAATATTCAATTCTTCTGGTGAATTCTCGTGAAATCTTCCTATTGTCGAATGGAAGACATGAACCTATTGAAAAACGCTCGGAGAATATTCTCTTCGACGTTTCACGTGTCGACGCGTCCACAGATGTTCATCTTCAGCTACACAAAATCACGTAAATAAGTCATCCGCCTCGAGAGACCACGATACAATGTCATAGGTTACGACTCGATGTTATTTTTGTTCGACTCTCTTAATCTTACAAGCGATTAGTCCGGTCAATAAGATAAACTTGGGGTCAAAAAATCTCTCGGTATTTCTATGAACGTCTTACGGAAAATTTCCGTCGAAAAAACGATATTTGGATTTAACAAAAAATACAATCGTGCTGTTCTTTAATGAAAATTTGAGCATCAAATCGAAAAAACCGGAATTAAAGGTACTTTTGATTACAATGCGTATAATCAGTAGTAAACTATAGGTACTTCAAAATAATCAGGTTATACATCGATAACTTCAGTTTGGCAGTTTAAATAATTCCTGTTATTTTAATAAGTTCTTGTTCCGATACACCTGCTTTTGCCAATTGTGAAACAGCAGTGGCACGGTGAGAATAATTTGAAAATGTTTTGTTTGTTATATTATATTTAAATTTGCCAGACTTTTTGGTCCATTTACTAATTTCATGAACTCCAATTGGCCTATTTTTGTACCAGCCAAGGGTTTTTTGTTTTCTCCAGTTAGGATTTACTATCAGAAATAACCTATCTGTTTTAATATTTTCGCTTCTTTTTTATCATTAGTTTATCTAGAAGTCTCACTGGACAACGACTTACTTCATTATGGTTGGGTACAAGCCATTTATTAATAGCACACGGTTTTGCTCCTCCATGTGTGGTTTTGGTAAAAATAGGATTATATTGTATTCTACCAGTTGGAGTATCATCATTTCCAGTTTCCTTTTGAAAATAATGAGTCAAGAATGACGCTCCTTCATTTCCTCTCCACGCAAGTTCTACAGAAGCAATTAAGAAAAATGTTATTTGTAATCCTTCCTGTGTATTTTTATCCCACGCTCCTATCATTGCTATGTACTCGGTATCTTTGAATGCTGATGCACTAACCTTTCTCTTGTCCCTTCTTTTTGAATTTATTGCGTTTCGTGCGGCTAAAAATATGGGACTAGAGAATGGATCAATTACTCTATTAAACTCCTTCATATATTTTTCTTGTATTTGTTTTGCCGTTACGTTCCACATCTTTTAACCACAGTTTCTCTATAATTTTCTCCATTACCTTTTCGCATATTGAAAGCCCAATCTTTCAAAATAGATGCTATCATTTCCGTGGAAAATGATTCATTTAGTACATAGTTTCTTTCACTACAAAACGTAAGAAATTGTTTCCATACGTACTTTTTTGTTTTCACTGTATTATGAGGCTCAGTATTTTGTATACATAACGCTGCCTGGCTCAAATTCTCTGACAAAACAGATGATGCGGGTCGTCAAGCCGAGGCCTTTGCCATCACTCATGGTCTAGAACAACTGGTCGAGCTACCAACCTGCATCCCTGATGTCAACAACCAGTCTGCCAATACACTAGATCTTTTCCTCACCACCAATCCTGACCCGTATAGAATAGAAGTTTGTGCCCCACTTGGAAACTCTGATCACACCCTCATCTCCACAACATGCTCTTTCCATTTACCATCGAGCTGCACAATACCACCCCGTCTCATGTGGCATTACAATTCGGCCGACTGGGAAGGTCTTCGTATGTTTTTCTCAGCGTTTCCATGGAAGAGAGTTTGTTTCTCTTCAGTAGATCCAACACGATGTGCTGAGACAATTTCTGAAATCATCATGTTGGGGATGCAAACTTACATACCGAATACCGAAAGAAGAACATCATCCGATAAGACCTGGTTTAACAGAAACTGCTCTAGAGCTATGGCTTCCAGACAGGCAGCATACCATCGATGGCTGGAAAATCCGGGCCCTGAGACCAGAGCAGCATATGTCGAGGCTAGAGGCATATGCAAAGAGACAATAGAATGCTCAAAAGATGCCCACAATGCCAAAATAAGATCAAAACTTGCTGAATGTCCTAACGGATCCCGTTCATTTTGGTCTTTCGCCAAAGCTGTGGGAAGAAACTTCACTTCCAGCTCATTTCCTCCTCTAACCAAATAAGATGGAACACTAGCAACGACTGCCCAGGAAAAAGCCAATATCTTTGCGCACCTATTTGCTGGAAATTCCACTCTGGATTCATCGGGAAAACAACCCCCGAACATTACACCTATTGACAGTCACATGCCCGAGATCACCTTCCGCCAACGTACTATCAGAAAGATTTTGCTGGGTCTCAACACCAACAAAGCCTGTGGATCTGACGGAATCCCGCCGATTGTTCTCAAGAAATGTGCCCCCGAACTAACACCTGTTCTTTGCAAGTTGTTCAACCACTCTTACAATTTGGGGGTATATCCGTCCAATTGGAAAATTGCAAGAGTACAGCCAGTCCCTAAAAAAGGCAAAAAGGCCCTACCTAGCAACTACAGACCTATCGCACTCCTATCTATTATTTCAAAGGTCATGGAAAAAGCCATCAACATTGAGCTCATGAAATATCTGGAAGACTCAGGAATTGTCAACGATAGGCAATATGGCTTCCGCCATCAGAGATCAACTGGTGACCTGCTCGCTTACGTCTCACATATATGGCAGCTATCTATTGAAAAGTATGGAGAAACTTTAGCTGTGGCATTAGATATCTCCAAGGCGTTCGATCGAGTTTGGCACCAGGGACTCCTCGCCAAGCTTCCGTCTTATGGCTTGCCCCCTCAGCTGTGTTCTCTGCTTGCTAGTTTTCTCTCAAACAGGTCTCTCCATGTAGTGGTCGATGGAGTTTCATCTGACACTCTACTCATAAATGCTGGTGTTCCGCAAGGATCTATTCTCGCACCAACACTATTTCTACTTCACATCAACGACCTGTTGAAAGCAACTTCATGTCCAGTTCACAGCTTTGCCGATGATAGTACCCTCCATACCGCTTTCTCTTCCAGGGCCCCTATATCAGCCCGTGAAACCAGAAATGAACGAGGAAGAAATGTTAATAATATAAATATGGACTTAGCAACAATTCTCGAGTGGGGATCTAATAACTTGGTAGAATTAAATGCAAACAAAACACAAGCATATCTTTTCTCCAGAAAAGCCGATCTCACTGTGCCTAACATAACTTTGTCAGGAGTAACCATACCACTGAAGTCATCCATATCGATGCTTGGTATTACTATCAGCAATAACCTTTCCTGGGAAAATCACGTGAGGTCCATTGCCAAAAGTGCATCCCAAAAACTTGGTTTTTTGTTTCGTGCCAAGAGCTATTTCACCCCCACTCAGCTGCTTATGATCTATAAGGCACAGATCCAACCTGTCCTGGAATACTGTTCCCATATTTGGAGCGCGGCACCTAAACATATCCTGAGGCTATTGGATTCTGTCCAAAAAAGGGCAATTCGTCTCGTCGGTGATGCCTCGCTTACAAACTCGCTCACATGTCTGGAACACCGTAGAAAAGTTGGCGATTTGTCTCTATTTTATAGATATTTTCATGGGCGATGCTCTTCTGAAATATCAACAATCGTTCCTGCTTTGGCAGTCTCTTCGAGATTAACCCGTCAAGTTCAGTCATCACACCCCTTCGTGGTCACTTTGGAGACCTGCAGAACATCACTTTCCAAAGACTCGTTCATCCAACGAACAGCGAGGCTTTGGAACTCATTGCCTAGGGAGGTGTTCCCCGAGGCATACAACCTCCAGAAATTTAAGAAGAACACCAACTCCCACCTTCTTTCCCTTGGTTCCCACGATGTTCTCTGAACATTACAGGATATCCCATTTCGTGGGAACCAGAACATAAAAAAAAAAAAAAAAAAAAAAAACTTTCGTCTATTGCATTTAATGATAAATCTCCGAATCGACTCATTTTTGAACAATTATTGATAAACGTCAAAATTTGACGGCCCTGTTAGTTTGTGTATTGTATATATTGATGTCGATGTGGTTACTACGGAAATGAAATTATTGTAAAATTTTATCGAAATTATACAAGGTAACTTAACTAAATTGAACGTTCTGATTGGTTGAAAATTACACGAAAAAAATAATCAGAGTTATCCTAATCTTTTACTGGGAATTAATTTGTTTCTACAAAAAAAAAGACCTCACAGCTCTTGATTACTTTCTTCGGGGCTATGTAAAATTCATAGTTTTCAGAAACTTGTATAATGTTAGGAAAGAGTTTAAAACCCGACTATTTATTTGTCAAGAAATCCAGGTTTGACATGTCGAACATATTTTGAAATAGATAATAACTTACCGTTTATGGTTATAAGTTAAAATACTACTTCAGTTTCTAATAATTCGTTATCTTTATTTTTGGACTATTTTATACGTTAATAGAATGTTTTAGTTACATTTGTTATGGTTTCATTTGTACTACTTTTCCATCAAATTCAACAACTTTCATAATTCCAAAACTATCACCTTTTGTGATATAACACCATACAGCGAACTTGTTTAGAATTTTACGTAGAACCCAAAAATCCAATAATATACAGGGTGTCTCATTTAACAAAATAAGTCACTGCGCTTTTTGAGACACCCCGTGTAAATAAAACTTGAGCCATTGAAGAGTTCGAATGAAGCCTTACAACTTTTGTATTTTTTTTTGTAATATGTAAAATAAACTCTTAATAAATCAGCTTGGACTTCTTCCTATCGACGTACGAAATTTCCCGGACTATAAGACAATTTTCTACTTCCTTATACAGCGCGTTCCGCTTGTAATGCGTGCTTTCTATCGGTCAATATTGGATTATATTGTTGCATTAGCTTATAAGAGTATTGGGGACGAGAGTAACATTTGTTTTCTTAAGGATTGTCGTGCGTTTTTTATGGTTTGGTTATGTTCGTGGAAACCGGAACTGGTCTATCGCTAATTGTTTGTTCGAATCGACATGAATTAGAGGTACAGGGTATTTCAGACTGTTCGTTGTTCGAGGTCGATAAGATGAATGGAATAAAAAAGGTACGTTCCAATCGATTAAATGGCATCAGTGTGTTGGTCTCTTTCTGACCCACCCTGTATACGAAGTGACAAGGAATTCGCATGGGACTCAAAGTAAACCAGTCTTAAAAAAAATACGAAATACAGGGAAAATTGCATATACAATTTATATAGGTCAAATATCGGGACAATCAAAGGTGCGTTGAAATGAACACCCGAACTTTATTGAAAATCGACAAATCACAGGATCGCGAACGAATTCTAGAATTTAACAGCATCTACAGTGTCCGTCATGAAGTTGGCTACATATGGGAAAAAAATTGTTATTGAAATTTCTGAAAAACTCTAATAACGGTTCGTTTTTGCATGTCTGACAACTGAAAAAACCCGTTACGACTTATATCACGTGACCTGAGATTTGGCGAGAATTTTAAAAAAGTTGTCTGTGGTGCCAAAAAATGTGTTTGAAATCCAACAAAGACCCCATTGAACCAGATTGATAAAAAAATTAAAAATACCATTTTATTCCTCTACCCTTACTAAGAAACATTATACATTCTTGTTTTATCTGGAAACAGCTTTAATAACCTGAATCACATAAGTTTGGGTCAAAACTAATCAAATATTTGTGGAATAGATATTTTGCGGGAGATTAATTATGAAAACACGATCTAGTCTTGTCACAGGTGTAGTCATGCCCTGTATATTGATGCACATGAGCTTCTTCAATATTCTCAACCCGTAAATGAAATTTAAATCAACTAATATTTGTACTTGCACAAATTTTGGTTTGTATGGGTGAAAGTGATTTTGCTTTAATATTCCTCTAACAGAGGTTTGAGATATTTCTGCCTTTTCTGCCATAATTTTCGTCGAAACTCTTGGTGTCTCAGTGACTGTCAGTAAAACATTGTTTACATTATTTTCATTATTTACAACAGGCTTAACGTGAACACTTTTATATTTATTTTCAACCGAACCAGTTTCCTTAAATTTTTGCAATATCTTTGCCTCCGTAGTGAAATACAAATTTTGGTCTGGATGCCTTCCATTGAAAATTTCAGCTATTTCTTTTGTGCTATGATAATTTTCGCCATATAGGAATACTATTTCTATTTTTTCTTGTATACTCAGTTTTGGAGCCATTTCTATTGATAGATTGAAAAACACAAAAACTGATAAAGAACGACACCTCCAACAAAATTATCAACAAGTTATTTCACAATAACCATAATAATAATAATGATGGTTCTACATTTTTTTCCAAATACAAGTATAAACTTACGCTTCGACGGTCTGCAAATCAATCATAATAATAATAATAAATGATTTATTCACACTCACATTTACAGTAATTTACAGAATATAAAGTAAAATAGGTGTATGAATAAACAGACAATACCTACGAGATGCATATATATCGAAATATACATGCATCTGTATGCAGGTTTCATTGGTTGACATGAGCGTTATCATCTATGGGTATATTATTATATAGCCTTCCAGTAATACGTATACCAAAAATGAACTCAGCTAAACATTTTTGAAGGTGGCTTTTGAATTTTGTCGAATTATCGACAATAATAAACTACCTCTTTGCCGGCCTGCAAATCAATAATCTCTTGGTAAATCATTATATATAGCCTTTCAGTAGTACGTAGTAGTACTTGGAAAAAACATATTTGAGGGTGCATTTTGAATTTTTATCTAAAAGCATATCAAATATATCTTGGTATATCAATTCGTCAGTTTTCCATTTGTTGTGTTCTACCATTTTCTGTTAAATTGAATTCCCATTGCAATTCAGCCATTCGATTTATCTGAAAATTCGAAGAAATTTCGAATCACCCGACGTCACTGATCATTTGGCCGCCAGATAAAAACGGCTGCTAGAAAATGACCGCTAACTTCACACTGGTCTGCTAAATAGGGCTCTTTGAATGAATGCAAAGTTGAACATAATCTAAATTTGTAATTTAGATTCTTTAATGACCCTGTTATTGAACTACAATGAAACAAGAAGCACAATTCCTCGATTACTTCTTATTAACTTTGAGATATCACTGAACTATGATTTTTTCAAAATAATCATTTTCATTTCAAATAAATATTATTCAAAGGGATATAGTCTAATCAACAAGTTCAAAAACGTGTTAAATAGATATAAAGCTCCTAAAAATATGAGCGATAGCTCATTCGATTCGGAATTACGTCTAGAAAAATGTTTTTTAAGGGTTTATTAGCACGTAAAAAATTGCGATTGTTATTAACAAAATAAGATTAAAAAAAAGAAGGTATTTCGTTTTTCGTTAATAATTTCTAAAATAATGATATTTGAGGAATTATGAAAAAAGATCCTGAAAGAGGAGGAAATTTCCAATAAACCGGAAAAAAATTATTGAAGTTTATTATTTTGGTAATTATAATTTTTTTAAATGACCAAAAATGAAATTTCTAAAAAATGTTATCAAAATTTTTTTTTTTCAGTAACATCTTATTATTGCTGTTTTTGCATCTAATATAGGTATTATTTAACATTGGAAAAAAATTTTGTTAAGGAATTGTTTATAAACAGACTATTTTGGGATTTTTATTTTTTTTACCATTTTATTGCATAGGTAAAATTATGATTAAAAAAAAAAATTTCTTAAATAAATTTTTTTATTGTTTATAATCGTTTTTTTTATATTTCAATTGTTTGAATAATTAGTTAAGAAATTATTTTATTCTTTAAAATCATCATTGACTTCTTTCAATGAATTAACAGAGAATTTTTTTTCTATAAATAATTTCATTGTTTATTAACTTAACAATTTGTTATAAACAAATAATATTAACCGTTACATTTTTTTTCGAAAACTTCAAAAAATAACAAAAACAACTATGTATAACAATGTGTAGAAAACATTTTTTTTGTATTTTTTACAGCATTGTTACATATTATATGATAATGAAATTACAGCCGTTCCATAATTTGTCAAGTTATAAATTGTTATAACTTATGAACTATAAGAGATGCGGTGAAGGGCATTCAAGTCATTTTTATAAAAGATTTATTTATCTTTAAAATGAATTCAAAATCGATTCTGTAACCATTGTTTATCAGTTGTTATAAGCATTTGTTTATAAAAATTTTAGATTTTTTTAATATTTTTTGAAATTTATAGCTTATAACTTTTAAAGCTACGGACTCCAGAACTTTTTTGTTCTATGATAAAATATCCTTCTAATTACTATAAATTAATTTTTTTTAAATATTGTCATTTTTTCATTTATCACTAGAATTATTAATATTCTGCTAAAGTTTAATTATTTATTTACTAAAATAATATTTACTAAAATAATAATTGAATTTATTTTCTAATTTTTATATTTTTTTCAAGTATATTAAATATCATTATTTTATAAATTATTAACGAAAAACGAAATACCTTCTTTTTTTAATCTTATTTTGTTAATAACAATCGCAATTTTTTACGTGCTAATAAACCCTTGAAAAACATTTTTCTAGACGTCATTCCGAATCGAATAAGCTATCGCTCATATTTTTAGGAGCTTTATATCTATTTTAAACTTGTTGATTAGACTAATAAGGGATTAAACATGTTTTGGATACAATCCGCCAAAGGAAACTGTCGTTATGTCCAATGAAATATTCAATGTCAAATCCAAAGAAGTCACTACATCAAAATTGGAAAATTATTTTTACTCAACCCCTTTAGAAAATATGGTTTCAGCAAAAAGTTGTAATTATTATTGAAATACTAAATACATTTCAACAGGCTTTCTGAAAAACTCAAAAAAATATCATATAAAAATATCTATAATATATAATAATAAAATATCATATTGAAAGGCATTGGAAATTAAATGGAAGCCCATTCTGTTGAATTGCAAGAGGTTCGGGCTCCCTACAGATTTTCCCAACATTTTTAATATGGCCTCGGGTAAAATAAATTCAAAATAAATTTAAATAACCTTGATGCATGACCCTTTTATTATTTCTATTGCATTCTGATACAAATCACATTGAAATATTTATTTGTATTATATATTATATGTACTAAATCGTGTTTTCATAATTAATCTCCCGCAAAATGTCTATTCAACGAATATTTGATTAGTTTTGTCCCAAACTTGGGTGATTTAGGTTATTGAAGCTATTTCCAGATAAAACAATAATGTATAATATTCCTTAGTAACGGTAGAGGAATACAATGGTATTTTTTTTTCAATCTAGCTCACATTACCATACTTTCAGGAGTTATAACTGTAGAACGGAATGAGCTATTGACTTCGGATTTTCGCTGTACAAATTCACTGGTGTTCTACTTTGTATCGGCAGTGTTGCCAGTTTTTAAATATGTCTATAATCTAAATAAACATTATAATCAAATACTTTGTTTCCAAAATTAAAGATGTTGTAACTTCGTTGTTAACCAATATTTTTTTATGAAATTTTCATGGGTTTCATTTATAACGACTATGAATCCAGTGGTGTAGTCAAATTTCAAAACAAAAATTGCCTAATAAACTTTTGCCGTTTTTGACGAAGAAAAAAAACCATAAAGTGCCTTGGAAATGAAACTAAAGTTATGAAATTTTTTGTCAAGATATTATTATTTATTATTCATGTATGTGTGAATGGTTGAAAAATGCGTATTTCACAGGGGTGGTTCCATTTTGAATGGGTCGCAACGGACTTTTTAGTTGTCAGACCTGCAGAAACTAACCGCCATTAGAGTTTTTCAGAAATTTCAATAACAAATTTATTTCCCCCATGTAGCCAACTTTACGACGGTCACTGTAGATGGTGGAATGAAAAACTACCAACATATCGAGATCGATTCTCACACTGACAAGACCAATAAAAAGAGAAAGAAAAAAAATGCCTACACAACATATCTTCTTCGCGATGCAGAAGTTATATTGGTCAGACATCGGGACCATCAAAGGTGCGTCGTAAGGAACATCAGGATTATATTAAAAATCGACAAATCACGGGATCCCGATAGTCGAATTTTAATCGCCAACTACATTGAAAAAATATTTCGCCTATCGATTCGTTTGTAAATCTCTCTAGCTGACGCATTTCTCAACATTCGTCTTCAATACTCATGATAAAAAATAGTTCCGCAATATATTCATTCAAAGAACTCACCAAGGATCTTATTGAGCCAGTCTGCAAGATCCTCTTTCAGCGGGTCTAGTTGCCTCGCGCGAATGCTCTTCACTTCGTCGTCTTCGTCTTCTTCCTCTTCTTCTTCTTCTTCGCGTCTTGTACGACGGAAAAGTGGCGTACTCACCGATATCGGACCCCAACTGTTTCGGTTGCTGATTTTTCCTGCCATGGCGAGCCTGAAAAAATAAGTCGGGATAAAAAAGGATATTTTCGGTTAACAAAGCAGTATAAAGAATGCAAATGATTTGTGAGAGCAGTACGTCGCGAAGTGAGCCGTATTTAGAGTATTTTTTTTTATGTTCTGGTTCCCACGAAAAGGGATATCCTGTAATGTTCAGAGAACATCGTGGGAACCTAGGGAAAGAAGGTAGGAGTTGGTGTTCTTCTTAAATTTCTGGAGGTTGTATGCCTCGGGGAACACCTCCCTAGGCAATGAGTTCGTTGGATGAACGAGTCTTTGGAAATTGATGTTCTGCAGGTCTCCAAAGTAACCACGAAGGGGTGTGATGACTGAACTTGACGGGTTAGTCTCGAAAAGACTGCCAAAGCAGGAACGATTGTTGATATTTCAGAAGAGCATCGCCCATGAAAATATCTATAAAATAGAGACAAATCGCCAACTTTTCTACGGTGTTCCAGACAAGTGAGCGAGTTTGTAAGCGAGGCATCACCGACGAGACGAATTGCCCTTTTCTGGACAGAATCCAATAGCCTCAGGATATGTTTAGGTGCCGCACTCCAAATATGGGAACAGTATTCCAGGACGGGTCGGATCTGTGCCTTATAGATCATAAGCAGCTGACTGGGGGTGAAATAGCTCTTGGCACGAAACAGAAAACCAAGTTTTTGGGATGCACTTTCGGCAATGGACCTCACGTGATTTTCCCAGGAAAGGTTATTGCTGATAGTAATACCAAGCATCGACATGGATGGCTTCAGTGGTATGGTTACTCCTGACAAAGTTATGTTAGGCACAGTGAGATCGGCTTTTCTAGAGAAAAGACATGCTTGTGTTTTGTTTGCATTGAATTCTACCAAGTTATTAGATCCCCATTCGAAAATTGTTGCTAAGTCCATATTTATATTATTAACATTTCTTCCTCGTTCATTTCTGGTTTCACGGGCTGATATAGGGGCCCTGGAAGAGAAAGCGGTATGGAGGGTACTATCATCGGCAAAGCTGTGTACTGGACATGAAGTTGCTTTCAACAGGTCGTTGATGTGAAGTAGAAATAGTGTTGGTGCGAGAATGGATCCTTGCGGAACCCCAGCATTTATGAGTAGAGTGTCAGATGAAACTCCATCGACCACTACATGGAGAGACCTGTTTGAGAGAAAACTAGCAAGCAGAGAACACAGCTGAGGGGGCAAGCCATAAGACGGAAGCTTGGCGAGGAGTCCCTGGTGCCAAACTCGATCGAACGCCTTGGAGATATCTAATGCCACAGCTAAAGTTTCTCCATACTTTTCAATAGATAGCTGCCATATATGTGAGACGTAAGCGAGCAAGTCACCAGTTGATCTCTGATGGCGGAGCCATATTGCCTATCGTTGACAATTCCTGAGTCTTCCAGATATTTCATGAGCTTGATGTTGATGGCTTTCTCCATGACCTTTGAAATAATAGATAGCAGTGCGATAGGTCTGTAGTTGCTAGGTAGGGCCTTTTTGCCTTTTTTAGGGACTGGCTGTACTCTTGCAATTTTCCAATTGGACGGACGGACAAATTGTAAGAGTGGTTGAACAACTTGCAAAGAACAGGTGTTAGTTCGGGGGCACATTTCTTGAGAACAATCGGCGGGATTCCGTCAGATCCACAAGCTTTGTTGGTGTTGAGACCCAGCAAAATCTTTCTGATAGTACGTTGGCGAAAGGTGATCTCGGGCATGTGACTGTCAATAGGTGTAATGTTCGGGGGTTGTTTTCCCGATGAATCCAGAGTGGAATTTCCAGCAAATAGGTGCGCAAAGATATTGGCTTTTTCCTGGGCAGTCGTTGCTAGTGTTCCATCTTCTTTGGTTAGGGGAGGAAATGAGCTGGAAGTGGAGTTTCTTCCCAGAGCTTTGGCGAAAGACCAAAATGAACGGGATCCGTTAGGACATTCAGCAAGTTTTGATCTTATTTTGGCTTTGTGGGCATCTTTTGAGCATTCTATTGTCTCTTTACATATGCCTCTAGCCTCGACATATGCTGCTCTGGTCTCAGGGCCCGGATTTTTTAGCCATCGATGGTATGCTGCCTGTTTGGAAGCCACAGCTTTAGAGCAGTTTCTGTTAAACCAGGTCTTATCGGATGATGTTCTTCTTTCGGTATTCGGTATGTAAGTTTGCATCCCCAACATGATGATTTCAGAAATTGTCTCAGCACATCGTGTTGGATCTACTGGAGAGAAACAAAGTCTCTTCCATGGAAACGTTGAGAAAAGCATACGAAGACCTTCCCAGTCGGCCGAATTGTAATGCCACATGAGACGGGGTGGTATTGTGCAGCTCGATGGTAAATGGAAAGAGCATGTTGTGGAGATGAGGGTGTGGTCAGAGTTTCCAAGTGGGGCACTTTTGTGGGGTATTATTATGTCTGTATTATAATAAATAAAAAATATGCAGTGTTATCAAGCAATATATTCGATACAATGAGACTTATTTTCGTATGGTGTCAAGTCGTGTTTATGAGATTTAACGGGAAGCACAATCAGTGACGTCCCCAAATAGTAATTATAAAGTTCAGCTTTCATTGAACAATATGGAGGTTAATTCGACCCGATAATATTGTGGATGAAAACAGATGATTTTTTTCACATTGATCCAGCTCAAATACTTGAATCTCCACAATTCAAACGCAATGGGCCATAAGCTACATCACAATAATTGAAGCTAACGCAAACTGATAGCAAAGCTACAGTTCATAGCTGAAGAAGCAGTTCGCTCACTTGGCGTCTGATGTCTGATTTGTATCCCTCGCGCATCGCGTGTTCTGTGTTACTAATACGGGCATTTTTCCGCGGCATGCGCAAGGGATACAAATCAGACGCCAAGTGAGCGAACCGCTTCTTCAGCTATAAACTGTGGCAAAGCTGTCTACTAAGAAATTACCGACTATTATACAGTGCTCGTCTGAAGTCCGTTCTCCCCCCTACTAATTTTTGAACCACCTGGTAAATCGCAACGAAATTTGGAGGGCTCAAATAGGAGATAAAAACCTACTTTTTCATGAAAAAATCACACCTGAAAGTTTTAAAATGGCGGCTGAGCGCCATCTTCAATATTTTTTTTAAATAGAACACCCCGTATATTATTCCATTTTCTCAACAGTTTTCTCTAATACACTTTACTCCTGAATTTAATTGTTTTCGAAATATTAACGTTTGAAAAGTGACATTTTGGTCATTTCAAACCCAACCAAAAACACTAATGTTGCTTTCAATCAAGATTGCATTGGAAAAAATCCTTGTCGCGGTAACATCTTGTTTACTGTCAAACTGAACTGCTAACTGTCAAATAGTCCGTTGAGTGCCTAAATCCTTTAATGAAAAGTGTGATCATGGCTCGTAGTAAGATGCCTAGAAACCCTGGTGTATGCACTGATTCGATTTTGTTTAGACTTTTTAGAAGAGATTTTCGCGTCCTACTTCAAATTTTTCACAATAGATGGTGACAAATTGACATAGTTCAACGAATTGGATCTGTTTGGCCATTACAAAATGCATTCGCCAACCTTAGGCAACCTGCACACTGATGCGGAATACTTATGAAACTTCCAATCAATTGGAAAATTTGAATATTTTTCAATCCGATTGAGGTTATGATTTGTGAATTGTTATTTCTGCAAAACTCAGTTATAATTACCAATGTTTTGTATTCATTGAAATGAATCGTGTTTGTATGTTGTGTGGTCAGTCACAGGCTGTCGATTTTTTGCCGAACCAATGCAGGTGAGTGAAATTGCTAATATAATACATTTCAAAAGTTTATGCAATCAATAAGTGAGACTTTTTCTCCAATAATTTTCCATAACTAATTCTAAGGATTTTGTTTGCACTTCAAATGAATCAACGACAGAGCTAAGAATGTGTTGACGCATAATATATTCCATTTCCGAAGTACTGTTCTGGAGTTCAAATCGAAGCCTGGTCCTGAAAGTTTCGGTTGTGATGTATATAGTTTGATTTTTGGATAAATGTATAGTCTCCAACGATTTTCACAATTTTGGGTTACCTACTTGAACAATCTCTCACTGAGCACAAACTTTGTGCTCCCAATCACTTCAGGAGATACGAATTGCAGAATCTACTTCTTCCACATCTTTGACGATTTCGGAGCGGCCTGAACATTGTCCGAATGAATTTCTTAGGGGAGTTCCTCTTTGGTGTTGACATCTACTCAGCAATCATTTGAAACAGGTCGTGATCTAAGAAATCAAGCATGCCATATTGTCGCACGTTTGATCCCACACATTTTCAGATATGAGTGCATACACCAGGGTTTCTAGACATCTTAGCTCGTAGTTTAGACGATAAATTTTAAGCAGTTTTGATATTTGGAGAAGCTGGAAGAAATTATCATCTAGCAGCCCGTATGTTTAATGATAGATTTCCCGAGAATCCTATTTCAAGGTAATATTTGCGCAAACTTTTGAATAATCAGGAAGGCCGCCTCTTTCAGAAGAAAAAGAGGTAGGAATTGTTGCTGAAATAGTTATCAATCCGACTCAGTCGACGTCTGCAGTTGCTGAATCCTGTGGAGTAAGTTCAAAAAGTGTCCAATGAGTCCTGAAAAAAGAAAAGTTTCATCCCTATCAAATGAAAATCCTGCATGCTCTCACGGAGGATGATCCAGATCGGAGGGTTGAATTTTGTGAGTGGTTAACAAGAACAATTGAAGGAGAACGGAAAACGTGCATGTTTCGCAGACGAATGCACGTTTTTTCTTAATGGAAAAGTCAACAAACAGAATGTACGATACTGGAGCGATACTAATCCGCATATTTTTTGAGAGGTCCACCTAGTATCCTAAAAAGGTGAATGTTTGGGCGGTGATTTTGGGCAATCGCGTTGTTGGACCGATTTTCATCAGAGGCAATTTTACAGGAGTTCTTCACAGAAATCTTTTAGAAACTGAAATTGAACCTCGAATAAGACAAATTGTATTGAACAATCAGGAAGAGTTTGAAAATCGTGAAATCATATTTCAGCAGGATGGGGACCTCCCCATTTCGATCGCATGGCTAGAGAGTTCCTCGATACAAACTTTCCTGGGCGATGGATAGGTCGCAGGGGAAGTACAGAATGGCCACCAAGATCTCCGGATCTTACACCTCTAGATTTTTTCCTTTGGGGGTATCTGAAGTCGAAAATCTACGCCACAATGCCAAACAATAGAGGAGTTGGAACGCAGAATGATAGATACTTGTGAAAAAATAGATGAACAGACTTTCATCAACGTGAGAGAAGCTATTTATAATAGGGCACTTTATTGTCGAAATTTAGGAGGGGGCCACATTGAACACTTGATGAAATAATTGTTGGGGTAAAATGAAAGTGTTATTCAAAAATAAATTATAATATTTTGGCTAACTAATTTGTTTTGATTGTGAATTTACAGAACACATTCGTAGGCTACGAGATTTAACTACGAATGAATAAGAACGTTTAGTTAGCAAAATGTTTTACCGGAAGTGACCAAAATCCATACTTCATTTTAAACCGGAATGTCACTTTTCAAACGATAATATTTCGAAAACAATTGAATTCAGGAGTAAAGTGTATTAGAGAAAACTGTTGAGAATTATTTAAAAAAATTATTATGGATGGCGCTCAGCCGCCATTTTAAAACTTTTAGCTGTGATTTTTTCATGAACAGGTAGGTTTTATCTCCTATTTGAGCCCTCCAAATTTCGTTGCGATATACCAGTGGTTCAAAAATTAGTAGAGGGGGAACGGACTTTAGACGAGCACTGTATAGAAGCCTGAGGGATAAATATGCCTTTTGGAGATATTTGGAGACATGTGAGAATTTGAGTTGATAGCCGAAGAAAAAGCCTAGAATCTTATAAACTTTCTGAGTTTCTAACACTGCCTGAAATTCATTTTCGAAAGCGTGCTTGTACTGTCAGTTTTCAGGAAACTTCTATTGATTTGTACAAATCTGAGGTCCATAGGTTGCATGGAATAATAATTTTCTATGCAACAAGTGCAAAAAGTAAGTGTTTATTGCACGAGTTGCATACAATAGTTTTCCTAGGTTCATGCAAAAATCAAAAAATGTTTTATTTAGGTGGCACTAAGTGTGGGAAAATAAAAAGCGTAATTTGATAGCAAAATATTTAATAATTAATTAGCACTATCGATTTGCATTGAGGAACAATTTAACTCAAACCTAATTTTTGATAAATTGCACTTTCTAGTAATTCCGTATCCCGTATGCAATGAATATGATTAAAAATAATATAAAATATGCAATTATTTAAAATGTAATACAATATCACAGAAAATGGACTGAAAATGTCGTCGATTTGAACGTTTATGTTTGTCATGATCACAAAACGCTGTAGTAGAATGACAGATGAGTGCAATAAACATTTTATTGCACTAGTGCAATAAAGAACCACTTTTATCACTAAATATAGTTCAGTGAAGTTTTTTTTTTGCACGAACGTAAAAAAAATAATTTTTTCTGCGTTCATGCAAAAAACAACAACGAAATAAAAAACCTAAATAGGGAAACTTAAAGAATACTTGATTAATGGTTGCTTTTATACAGAGTGGTCCAACGAAAAGTATGCACCTAGCTTTTCTCCTTTGTTTAGAATTGAAAGCAAAAATGCTCGGACACGTGGAGTTTGCTTTTGAGGGGGACACATTTTAGACATATTTTTCAACCTGTGCCTTTAACGCCCTAGCGAGGGGGTGTCACAACCCTAAAATTTTAAATGGAAAGTGGGGTCGAGTGATATATCATTTGAACGGGCACAAAATTATCTTTCTAATGATACCCTATTTATTGAAATTTATTCGAACAGTTAATGCGAAAACGGCTTTAAGAACAGTTACCCGATAATTTTGGTATTAATGAAAAATACAAATAAGTTTTGGTTATTAAGAATCAAAACATTTACAATTAGTAGTACTTACGTTTCAATGTTTGTTACCCACTTGCTTCCATACAATAATACAGATTTTGTTCAAATCTATTTCTAACATTTTGTAGCATATCAGGTGTTATGCTTCTGCATTGTGCTGTAATCCGTTGGCGAAGATCTTCTATGGACTCGGGCTTCGTAGCAAAACATTTATTTTTCAAGTGTCCCCATAGAAAAAAGTCCAAAGGCGATAAATCAGGTGACCCGGCAGGCCATTCAATTGGGCCTCTCCTTCCAATCCACTGTCCGGGGAACCGGTTATCTAAAAATTCTCTTACAGGAGCAGCATAGTGCGGAGGTGCTCCATCTTGCTGGAAATGAAGCCGATCGGCATCATGATTTTGGTCGTCTTCTATTATCTGTGTTATGAAAGGATCAATTGCATCGTCAAGCATGTTTAGGTAGACTTCACCAGTTTAATTTCCAGGAATGAAAAGTGGTCCTATGATATGACTTCCTAATATGCCACACCAGACGTTTATTTTTTGAGGGTATTGGGTATGAACCTCACGGAATAAATGTGGGTTACTGTCATCCCAGTAACGGCAATTATGCCTATTCACAGCTCCATTCAAATAAAATGTACACTCATCGGTAAAACAAATGTTAAAACAATAAGTGCGGATCTTCAATTAAACGCTGGCTCATTTGTTCACAAAATTGCAGCCTTCGATCAGGATCATCCTCATTTAGTTCCTGTACTAATTTAATTTTGTACGGATGAAATTTGTACGCTTTTAAAATCCGTATTATGGATGAACGGGAGACTCCTGAGGCTTCAGCTAGTTGACGGGTACTTTGAGTATGATCCAATTGAACATGCCCCAAAACAGCGACTTCCACAGCTTCATTTCTGATGGGGTTCTGCGGCTGGTGTTTCACATTACAAACAGATCCGGTATCGACAAACTTTCTAACTAACTTGGCAATAAACGAATCATTAACATTTTTATCGGGATGACTGTCCTTAAACAAGCGAGCAGTTAGTCTAGCAAAACTATTATTTTGAAAATAAAGTTTAACAATTTCAACTCGTTCTGGAATGGAATAAACCATTTTGTACAGTGAAATTAAAATAACTTCAAAAGCGACCAGACTGAATCAATGAAGGGACTAAAATAAAAGTTTGCCTAAATTCTTTTCCTACACTTATTTGCAGTTTTTTTCGACAAAAAAACGCAAACGATAAATGGGGATTTTTTGTGATGAAAAAAAATTACATTGAAATGTTGCTTTCGGTAAAATGAAGTAATTTAGAAATGATTGTAGTTATTCTGATTCCTAATAACCAAAACTTATTTGTATGTTTCATTAATATCTAAATTATCGGGTAAATGTTCTTAAAGCCGTTTTCGCATTAACTGTTCGAATAAATTTCAATAAATAGGGTATCATTAGAAAGATAATTTTGTGCCCGTTCAAATGATATATCACTAGACCCCACTTTCCATTTAAAATTTTAGGGTTGTGACGCCCCTCGCTAGGGCGTTAAAGGCACAGGTTGAAAAATATGTCTAAAATGTGTCCCCCTCAAAAGCAAACTCCACGTGTCCGAGCATTTTTGCTTTCAATTCTAAACAAAGGAGAAAAGCTAGGTGCATACTTTTCGTTGGACCACTCTGTAGAACTGATGAGTATTTTAATCAACAATATGTATCTCCATCTGACTTGTGAAATTATTATATTATTATGTTTAGATGTTGACTGTGAAATGTTATATTTTTATGTATAGATGTTGACTATTTTGATTGCTGTCTGACGTATCCTATGTCATTTTAATGATCATGACGGATTCAATTTTTTTTTATTATTATTGAGTAATGGGTCCAAAATTGTACCCTGTGGCACTCCTTTGTGCAACTGATGATATTCTAGTGTTGACACCGGTTAAGGAAATACAATCCTCTTTTCTCCTCCTCTTTCACTAATGCTGAACTGAACAAGGCCATAAGAACACTGAAACTCCGAAAGGCAGCCGGCTTGGATGGCATATTCCCAGAATTTATAAAACACCTAGGACAACATGCAAGAGATTGGCTCAAACAATGCCTCACAGATATATTAAACACGGGACAAATCCCAGCACAGTTCAAAATAGCCCAGACCCTTGCAATTCTGAAACCAGGGAAACCAAGCGACGACCCAGCTAGCTACCGCCCAATCGCACTGCTTAGTGTCTGCTATAAACTACTGGAGAGGCTAATATACAATAGAATATATCAAACTGTCGACGATATTATTCCGCCAGATCAAGCAGGTTTCAGATCCAACCGGAGCTGCTGTGAGCAAGTGCTAGCCCTAACGTCATACATCGAATCAGGATACCAAAGGGGACTAAAAACGTCAGTAGCATTTGTCGATTTGACGGCTGCATACGACACCGTATGGCTGGATGGCCTAATACTAAAACTGAAGAAAATAATACCTTGCTCCAAGTTAACTAAACTTATGGGAAATATGCTAAGAAACCGATACTTCAAAGTCACTCTCGGACTATCAACTAGCAAGTCATTCACCATTAGAAATGGATTACCCCAGGGATCAGTGCTAGCCCCCATACTCTTCAATCTCTACACCAGTGACATGCCGGCAACCAACTCCCAGAAGTTCTGCTATGCAGATGATATCGCTATAGCCACTCAAAGCGGGCTCCTAGAGGATGGCGAAGAGACGCTCACGGCGGAAAACCTCGGGAGATACTACAAACAGTGGCGATTATGCCCAAACCCAAGCAAAACCGAGGTATGTGCATTCCATCTTAATAACCGCCTTGCAAATGAAGACCTGATTGTCACATTCTGCGGAAAAAGAGTAAAACACAACAGCCACCCCAAATACCTTGGCGTCACACTAGACCGGTCCCTGACGTACAAAAGACACCTGGAGATAACTGGACAAAAACTAAAAACCAGGAGCAACATAATCCGAAAACTGGCTGGGACTACTTGGGGAGCAAAAGCAGAAACACTACGAACGGCAGCTCAATCACTTGTTTTCTCAACAGCAGAATACTGTGCACCAGTGTGGTACAAGAGTTCCCACACTAACAAAGTCGATGTGCACCTCAATGAAACTATGAGAATCATATCTGGAACCCTAAAGTCCACCCCAATTCCTTGGCTGCACGCACTAACGAATTTAGCACCACCAGACCTGAGGAGACAACAAGCTACTGTTCACGAATGGAACAAACTACACGATCCCAAACACCCTAGAACTCTACCAATACACATGATACTGGACAACGCTCCAAACTGCCGTCTCAAGTCCCGAAAACCCATTTGGCAAGATAAGGTATTAACCCATCATGAACCATTTCATATCGGAGAAGCTTGGAAAACCAAATGGACAACCAACCATGATTTCAACCATAATAACCACGAGGACCCTACCGTTCCTCTCCCAGGAATGCAAATGCCTAGGAAAGCATGGTGTAGCCTCAACCGCATCAGAACTGGCCACGCCAGATGCATGTCCATGCTGTACAAGTGGGGACTCTCGGACACCCAGGAATGCGACTGCGGAGCGCCAGACCAAACTGCAGCCCACGTAGCCAACGAGTGCCCAATAAGAAAATTTCAAGGAGAATGGAATGAGATCCTGAATGCCACTCCTGCTGCCGTGAATTGGCTGACCTCCCTGGATATCGACTTATAACCCATGACCTATGCCTCAAGTGTATTCGCATAATATAAATATATCTTAATTGTTTGCCAACCTGTAGAAGTGCTTGTATCTTCTTCTTTCTTATAGCTGTAAGTGAATTTGTAGATTGCCATACGATAAATAAAATAAATAATAAGGAAATACCTGAAAAATTTGAGGGGTACACCAGAGGTTTGGTAATATTTCAGTTTGGTTAAGAGGCATTTGTAAAGTGTAAGAGGATCAGGGCAATAGCTATTCATGAAGAATATTTTTCTAGTACATGGCTGAGAGCTGTTACACTATTGATCAGTCCGAAAGCCAGATGAACGGACCGATAAAATATTTTAAAGAGATTCAGAAATCACTTTCATCAGACTCCAGTTTGAAAATTATGTCAAGATATTTTCCCAGGTAATTAAATCGGTATCGAACAGCAATTGATGAAAATGGAGCTTTTATTGCTTGAACACCATCAGAAACATGGAGAGGTAGATCAATCGAATTATTGGGAGTAGCATTGAAGTTTTCAAGCTGATCCCACAAGGTTTTAGAGTCCTTGGATTGTGAAACGAAATTGACTCTAATAAAGGGACAGCCAGACAATTGATTTGAGCTACACCAGGAAGTACCTACACGTTACGAACGTCTCCGTTTTTTCATTAATTTGGTAACAGATAAACCAACGAAAGAATTGAATTCGTTTCTCTATCAACTGGTAACGAACCATCAAATGAATCGGTTAACAAATTAAACGTGGAGACAGTGTTGAAACCAAGAACTCTGAGATGTATTTCAACTTGAGGAAATCCTTTGTACAAAGGGCACAACTCGAAAAATGTAGACTGTATGTGTACATCGTTTTAATCTGTTTTGTGGTGAAACATTTATAGGCAAAACATCGAGAGTAAGAAAAAACGAACACAAAACAACATAAATAATCGCATAATTGGATAATGGAACTGGAATATAAACATATAATGGAGGAATCCGACAAATGACATATTGTATTTCTTCTAGCTGTTCAGAACACAACTGAATTCCCCAGTCACTCGAAGCAGATCTAATCGCGCCCATTCCGATTTGGTTTGTTACGGTCAGATCGCGATTTTCACATACACCGCCTTTTAACGAGAACGCACAATCGACAATCGCATTCCTCGCTTCCGCCTCCAACCAGCAATCAATGAAAATTATTGTATTTGTCGAGCTTCTTTATGGCTTCGAAGAAATCATAAGACACAAGCCGATACCGACGCGGAGTTTTTTTTTATCAAGGACTCGTTACAGTGTTGAAACGAAGCATTGACAAACTGGGCAGTAACTATTTCCACGAAGTCGGGCGGGTACCTATTTTGTAATACTCATGCAAAGCATGGCCACCTGAAGGAAAACGAATGGGTTCCACAAATTTCCAACTCGTTTCCCAGACCTGACACCACTGGACTTTTTTTTCAAGGGATAAGTCGACGAGAATGAATGCAACACGGGAACATTTACTCAAAACTATCGTTTATAACAGAACGGCCATGTTTTTGAAGAACTCGAAACGTACCTCTGTCATAGACACATGCTAGTGGAAAGTGGAAGCCAATAGAAATAACAACCTTACCAACTTCTACTCAGAAACAGCGGATGTAAAAAAAGGTGTTCCCCAAGGCTCCATCCTCGGACCCACATTATTCCTTGTCTATGTCAATGACATTGATGCTACGAGCATAATCGTTTTATTCTGAGAAAATTTGAAATCTGTGAATTTGCCATGTGTTCAGCTGCTTCAAGAGGTCACTTCGAAATTTCTCAGGACATTATGATCTCGATACTGTTTGTTATTAATGAATGTATTGTATCCACACAATTTTAATTAAAACATATATATTCGAACAAAAAAATAAATTGATTTTGGCAAATTGTTGGAATCATACATATCTACAATATTATTATTGTTGCGTGCATCGCAGATTTCATCATGATCGAAGAGGCCATGAAACAATTGACTAATAATGCTAATATGTTATCAAGAGTTGTCAAACGATTTAGTAGTGTTATTATTTATCCAGGTATTTTTATCGTCTTTCTTGTATAGTTATTTTACATTTTGTTGTGCGTTAACAAACATTAGAGATGCCCCAAGAAAAGTTGAGTTTGCAAGAAAAAATTGAGGTCGTCTTAATATGTGGCGAGAGTTTTCATAGTTCCAGAGAAGCAGCAGATATATTCAATGCTAGATATCCGAATAAGAATATCCATGGATCTACCTGTGTTGCGTATTTTAAACGAATTTAAAGCTACATGCAGAGAAAATCGTTATAAAATTCCACATAGTAAGCATGTCACTAAGAAGAAGGTACCTTTAATGTTTGTTATCGGTAACAGAAAATCCACAGATGGCACTATCGGAGAGGCAGGAACAAACAGGTATATCTGAAAAATCCATTTGAAGAATTTTGAAGAATAATAAATGTTGTGCATACAAACCAAAATTCATCCACACCTTACTCGATAGAGATTTCGATGCCCGCTTAGATTTTTCATTTTGGTTCCAAGGCATGATTGAAGAATGCCAAAATTTCCCTACAAAACTTTTATTTACTGATGAGGCGACTTCTACATCAAACGATACTGTGAGTTCCCAGAACTGTAGATGATGGGCTGATGAGAACCCAAATTGGACGATAGAGGCAAAAAGTCAATTTTCCTTCGAAAGTAATGTTTGGTGCGGCATATTAGATACGCAGATCGTTTGGCCTTATTTTTTCAGGGGTAACATTAATTCACGAAATTATTTAGAGTTTTTAAATAACGAGTTTCTTGATTTCTTACATGCATTACCGCTGGCAAGAAGAAATGAAATTTTTTTCCAACAAGACGAGGCGTCGATACATAGTATCCTTGAAGTGAGAGCGTGGTTTAACGAACACTTTCCTCATAAGTGGATAGGACGATATTCAGAAAACCCGTGGCCGGCAAGATCCCCAGATTTGACGCCCTTGGATTTATTTTTTGGGGGTACCTTAAAAGTAAGGTTTATAAACATCGGCCATTTCCTAATATCGACCATTTGGAAGAAGTAATACGACAATGTATCAATAACATTACACCACAAATGCTGCGAAATGTGTCCAGAAAAATTAAATCCCGAACAACTACATGTATTGAACTTCAGGGTAGACATATCGAGTAATGGACAATTACAAAGTTTCGAGTATGTATGAAATTGTTTGCTTTATAATTATTTCAGTTTCTAATTTTATTTTGAATTGTTTGAAAATAAAAAGATAAAAATGTGTAAGTTCTTGTTATATCAAAAATTAAATAAATTTTTTAATCTAATAAAAAATTCAATTAAAAATTGTGTAGATACATGGTCCTTCATTAATAATAAATAGTATAGGGATTATAATGTCCTGGATATACTTCGGTGGCTTCTTATGAAGCAGCTGAACATATGACAAATTAACAAATTTAAGATTTTCTCCGCATAAAATAGAAATAGCTTGCGAATCTTTACGAAATATTATTTGAAATATTACTGTTGCCTTTACCAATGAGTTTCTTTGTCAGAAATGAATTTTTCCAAATTGACTTTTTATAGCAAAAAATTTATTTTAACTTTTTTAACTCAGATTTTCTTTAAAACATGTACATAGCTATAGAATGTTATTCTGAACAACTTTTCCAAATAACATTTATCGATATTTTTTTGAATAAGTGTTTTGAGACATAATTTTTTATTTTTTTAAATTTAAATGCAGCAGCGATTGCACGGATCGATATTTGTCAAAATTTATTAACACAAGAATTTCCCATATGATGCGTACTTTCTGACGATCACTGTATAAGAGTCAGCTTCTTGGAAAAATTTGAAAACAAAAAAGAAACGGACATTGCTGAAAATTGATAAGTGGTTCCGATTTCAATAAACTGACCCTGAATTTGGATAAGACGAAGTACCATTCACCTCATATTCCCGTAGTTTACCAAATATGGGACTATTATGTTACGGAATAAACTGCAAATCCCAGAAGACCACTCTATCAAATATCTAGGTATTGTAATTGATAGACACCTGAGATGGGATTTACAAATACAAAATATAGTCAGAACGTAGAGGACTTCTATACAAAATTAAATACCTGAAATACTTTCTAGATATTAACCATCTAAAAGTTTTATACTATGCTTCAGTTGTCTTAAGGAATCATTATTTGGAAAAGTTGAATGTCATACAACGATGGATACTCAAAATAATATTCGGGAAAATCCCAACTTATTCAAGTGACAGTTTATTCAAAGATGCCAACTTATACCTATGATGTGAGACAATTGTACTGCAATTTATTAGTCAATGTAAAGAAAAATAAAATTCCCATTAAATTGAGCGACCATAAATACGATACCAGGAAAAAACATTATAAATTACCAAGGACCAAAAAAACCATATGGAAACGGTGCTCAGATTGCCTGGCACCTCGACTTTACAATGGATTTCCTTAAAAAAATTAATAATCCAACCATGTATAGAAGGAAAACAAAAACTTGGATTCTCCTCATTGAAAGAAAGATGTGTCATGATTTAATAAACCAAATTATTCATTGATTTCAGACTCATAAAACATGAAAAAATTCCAAATGTGAATTAAATACTCAAATGAGACATGTTAAAAAACAAACTGAAATATTCGTCAACATTCAAATATTTCGATAATATTTTTCCCCTCCCCTACGTTATACCTTTATAATCCATGTTTTTATTATCATTACTGTAACTATTTCATCAAATTCATTTTATCATTGTATTCAATGTTTGTAATGTTATCAGTGTTATATTGTTAGTATTGTGATTATTGCAATTATTAATATTGGTTATAAAATTATAAAACTGTGTCATCAAATTTACACTCCTATCTTACTATTTCATATTTATAAGGAAAACTATGTTAGGTTAAGTTAATTCCTTCATCACATATAAGCGACAGTCATAGCACTGAAGCTTCGTGATTACCTTTTGTTTGTTTACTTACTCCTTATATGTGTTACAAAATAACGCAAATAAACATTATTATTATTATTACATATTAATGCACATTTAACGTGTATCTTCTGGGAAATAAATGTCTGTCTGTCTGTCTTGAAATATATTTCTGTTACTTGACAAAGTTTTCATACAACGCAAATAGCTCAACTTTTCCTTCAATAGATTAAGCTTTGGCGAAATTGCTTGAATCCTCTTGAATTGCCATAAAGAAAAAAACAATAATAGAGCATTATCTAACACCAAAAAAAAAAGATCATACCTCAATGCCAGCAAACACCACAAGCAGTATTGTTTTAATAACGACAACCAATTTCTCACTATCCATCGATAGTTTTACTATCTCAAAGTAGATAATGCAGAACTCACACATCATTAGCTGTTTTTAATTACAAGAAAATATTCGAACCTTTTCTTTGTCCTCCTACAATTATATTTTAATGATCTTTAGATGAGCATTTGACAATCAAGAGCCAATTGTGTTATTTATTGCGGATTATATTTTTGGGGGAAGAGCTTTGTTTGTTGAAAAAAACAAAGCTCAAGCTCTTCTTCCTGATGAGATGGGCCTAATGAAAAATGTTCCTCGTATACTTCAAAACTATTTTTACCAAACTTTGGAACAAAAAATAATAAACAGAACTTTTTCCGGAAGTCATCAGAACAAAAGCGAGCTAGTTTTCTCGAAAGTGTTCTTCTATTTGCGATTTGAGGAACTATGTGTGTTGCTTACAAATGATTTTTTGATAATTGTGCTTTGTTGAGTGCTTTAAATATGAGTGTGAAGTTGGGGACATGTCTCAAAACTACGAGTCTGTCGCGAGTTATTTTTTATAACCTATTTTTACAATTTGAACCATTTTTATTTCTGTAGTCATGTAGTTTGGTTTTTAATTGAAAATGTATCGATGGTTTACAACTAAAGCTATAAGGCATTGCGTATAAACGTACAGATGGATTTACACTGCAGTAAAGATATTTTGGTTGGAATATAATCATTTGCAAGCTTTGTTTTCATATAACTTAGGAGGATAGGCTGACAAGATTGTTATGTTGTATCAGTTGTGCATTCTTTTTGAGGTTTTGGTGGAACTGACTACGATATGTTGACTTAAATAAAATGAATACGCCAATGCAATACCAATACCAAAATGCATACTTCAAAACTATTTTACCAAACTTTGGAACAAAAAATAATAAACAGAAATTTTTCCGAAGTCATCAAAACAACAACGAGCTAGTTTTCTCGAAATGATTTTTTGACAATTGTGCTTTGTTAAGTGCTTTAAAGTATGAGTGTGAAGTTGGGGACATGTCTCAAAACTACGAGTCTGTCGACGAGTTATTTTTCATAACCTATTTTCGCATTTTGAACCATTTCTATTTCTGTAGAGTCACAACTAAAGCTATAATGCTTTGCGTATAAACGTACACATGGATTTACACTGCAGTAAAGATTTTTGGTTGGAATATAATCATTTGCAAGCTTTGTTTTCATATAACTCAGGAGGATAGGCTGACAAGATTGTTATGTTGTATCAGTTGTGTTTTTTTTTTAGGTTTTGGTGAACTGACTACGATATGTTGACTTGTTATAGATTTTATTATCAAGGCTGTTTTCAGAACGAAAATACGAGCTATAATAAAAAACTTCGAATGCTTTTCCATCTTTTTGTTATATTAGTAGTTTACTGGGGGTTTCTTTATAATAATATATTGCAAAAAAAGTTACATTGGTTAACATATACATATATAAATAATCCTCTGGCTTGCAATACAGAATTACACATTTAGCTCTCAGCCTTCCATGGCAATCCATGACTACAAAAATTTTTCTTAAATATATACATACAACAGCTATGTTAACATATTTCGAATAATTGAATAACTTTGTAAATAAATAGTATAATATAGTAGTAAAGTAGAGGTAAAATAGTAGACTATAGTCTAGATCAGCTGTGGTACATATATACACATACAGTGTCACACATAAAGTTCGCAACATATGGAAGTTTTTTTTATTAATAGATATAATGAAAATTTGACTTCGCAGTTAGTTTGTGCTTGAAAAATGTGCTACTCTAAACCTGTCAAATTTGTTTTTTTTTTCGAAAATCCTTAAAAATTTCATAATTTTGATGAATACGGGACTTCAATGACATATCTTGCCCAAAAAATATCCACATTGGCCGGTCACCAGAAAAAAAAATGCATCTCCAGAAATTCGTCTTTGTTGTTGCAAAGTTCATCTAGTTTTTTCATTTCATTGTGAAACTGATTCGGATTTTCAATGTATGGACATTAATATGTCAGTAATCGAATAAACGAATTTCTCCTCATTCTTAGTACACTCGTATTTCTTTTTTTAACAGATTTGTATCCCTTTAGCTGCAGATGAGTTCGAAATATATTGATGTAGTTTACACCCAACAGTGTGACTGTTGGATACAAACTGTTAGATGTAATTTTCGAGCAAATAATAATTTTTCGCAACGCTTTTCGAATTGATTTCATAAATCTCATATTCTTTATTTTCACCATTAGATGTGTAAAAAACATTAAACCAAAATAACTATAACCAAATTCACAAAAAACATTCATTGATTTATCTCAATAATCTTATAAAGAACCCGAATTCATCATTCAGTAAACTGTCCTTCCCGTTCTATACAAATTATAGTCCTTTCATTCAGACTTTGTGGCATTTTTTATAAATAGGGGATTTATGTTAGCACAACACTCCCGAATGGTATTCTCTAAATGTTCTTTGTTTGCAAATGGTCTGTGCTTATACACTTTTTGTTTCAGATAACCGCATAGAAAAAAGTCCATTGGAGATTTGGAGATTCCGGTGATCTTGGTGGCCAATAATCTTCCCAATCTCGTCCTATCACTTTGCCCCTAAACATCTGATTGAGACACTGTTTCACTTCTACCGTTTGGTGGATTGGTGCCTTGTCAAGCTGATACCACAAATTTCGTCTAACACTTAGAGGCAGATTATCCAAATTTCTGTACATGTCTGCGTTCAAATTTACTCTAAAAAAATATGGTCCAATTATTTGGTTATATAATAAACCACACCACACATTTGTTTCGAATGAATATTAGTCACAGCATTCTATTACAAAATTTGAATTATTGTTGGACCACCAGCGACAACTTTGGGAACTAACTATTCCGTTCGACGTGAAAATTGCCTCGTCTGTCCATAAAATCCTGTAGGGAAAATGTGATATCATTTTCTCTCTCACCTTGGAACCAAAATTAAAATCCTACTCGAATATCGAAATCTCTTTCTTTGTGTGTGTATGAACTTTGGCTTATAGGGATGGAAATTATTTTTGTGCAAAATTCTTCTCACAGTTTCTCTGCCAACCCCTGTATTTTCACTAATACTCCTAATATTAGTTTTTCCGTTTTCAACAACGCTAAACAAACATTGAGTTTGTTCTTCTTCATTATACCTTATTGGATTATGTGGTTTCTTGAAACGATTGTCCACAGAACCAGTTTCTTTGAATGTCTTCAATATTCTTCCCACGGTACTAAAGTGAATATTTCTTCCTGGATGCCCGTGATTGAAAATACAAGCAACATCTCGATATGGCACGATTTCCACTTTGAACGATTTCCACTTTGAACGATTTCCACTTTGTCTTGTGTGGTTAACATTGTACATAAAACTTATTTGTGAATTATAAATGTACGAAAATCTGTACACAAAACAACTCGATTTATTAAACGCAATGATTTGACATTAACCAAAAAATTTGTTTCAAAAGCCTACTAAGGGAAAATTGTATTTCGATTCGATCAATTGTACTATTTTCTTCCCGAGATGTTGCATTAGTCTTGTATTGTTTAAAATCACGAAATTTTATATCATGTTTAGTAAAAATCGCTAGAACGAAAGTCTTTTGAATGGTTATGTGTAGGTCATTGTTTAGTTTACAGAAAAGTATGATATTTCGGGTTTGTTTGTAACTGAATTATTGGTCAGGAACATAATCAAACTGGATGAAAATCTATTAAAAAAAGAAATACGAATGTAATAAGAATGCAGAAAAATTCGTTTATTCGATTACTGACATATTATTTATTCCATATATATATATATATATATATATATATAATATATATATACAGGGTGTAACTGAATAAGTGTAAAACATTTAAGGAGGTGATTCCTCATCGAAAAAAAGATAGGATCTTTCATATAAAGAAACTTCATTGGAGCATCCCTTGTTAAGATACAGCCCCTTAAAGGGGGTACATAAAATTTGTATAACAATTTTTTTCACAAGCACTGAAAAAGTTACAATATTGAAATTAACCTGACGTTTTGTACTACCAAAAGACACTTAGCCAGTAATTTATTTGGTTTACCCCATGGTTTAGTGAAAACGCAACCCCTAAAATTTATTTCCAATGTAACTTTTTGTCTTATTATTTGTTTACCATTTAAAAATTTATTTCCGATAGCCTGTTTCATTCTAAACAAAAAATGTCTCTTGGGTTTTTTGTCCAAAATAAACCAGTAAGCAGCAAAACATTATTTTACGAACAACTACAGAGATACATCGTCATAAATGCGAAAATACGAAACTAATCTATCTAGTAGGTCGCTATTAGCGATAGTGACAATTAAATTGGTATGACGCTGTCAGTTTGGGAATTTTCGAAATTGAATTAATACTAATTGTGTGTTGTTGTTCTGTTCTTAATTTGTTACTTTAATAATTCACTTGTTAATAAAATGGCATACACAAATGAGGAAATGGCTGATATGCATTACGTTTACGGTCTGTCGCAGGGGAATGGGTTAGAAGCTTCTAGAAGATATGCTGAAATGTATCCTCAACGGCAGCATCCTTCACATAGAATATTTGCTCGACTTCATCAACGATTACGAGAATATGGTTCATTCGACAAAAGAACGCAGGATTGTGGTCGCCATCGAGAAATACGAACACCACAGCTTGAGGAAGCAGTACTTAATTTGATTGAAGAACAACCTACTACCAGTACTAGAAAGATTGCTTTCCAGCTAAATGTTGATCATATGACGGTATTTCGAATTTTAAAGGAACAACTCTTATACCCTTACCATCTGCAACGAGTACAGGCACTGTTACCGCGAGACTTTCCGAACCGTCTTGAATTTTGCAATTGGATGCTGGAAATGATTAGAAGAAATTGTGACTTTCTGAAGACGATAGAATTCACAGACGAATGTAGTTTTCTCGGGACAAGATTATTAATTTTCATAATTACCACATATGGGCTGATGAAAACCCTCACGCTATTGTCGAAACTAGCCATCAAGAACAGTTTTTCTTAACGTGTGGCTCGGGTTATTGGGGATGATTTAATTGGGCCTCATTTTCTACCTCCTCGATTAAATGGTGAGGCATACGTTCAATTTTAAGAGAAGTGCATCCAGTACTGCTGGAGGAAGTTCCTTTGGGCGTCAGAAGGATATGTTTTTTATGCATGATGGGGCTCCCGCCCATTTTAGTCAAGTAGCACGTCAGCATTTAACTGAAACATATGCAAATCAGTGGATAGGTCGGGAGGACCACATAAATGGCCCGCTCGATCCCCGGATCTCAATCCTCTCGATTTCTCTATTTGGGGCCATTCACAGCATTTGGTATATCGTACTCCTGTTCGCGATGTAGAGGACTTAGAAACCGCATCATCGATGCGTGCAGGGTAATCAGAGAGACTCCAGGAATATTTGAGCGAATACGTGGCTCAATGCGCCGACGTCTAGACGCATGCGTAATGTTTGAAGGTAGACATATTGAACATTCACTATGATTTCTACATGTTGTGTGTTTTGTTATTAATAACTTAGTTTTGTTTATTACCCTTTAATCGTTTAATGCAGGTACTAACTACAAAATAACAATAAATCCAGTTCGCATTTATGACGATGTATCTCTGTAGTTGTTCGTAAAATAATGTTTTGCTGCTTACTGGTTTATTTTGGGCAAAAAACCAAGAGACATTTTTGTTTAGAATGAAAACAGGCTATCGGAAATAAATTTTTAAATGGTAAAACAAATAATAAGACAAAAAGTTACATTGGAAATAAATTTTAGGGGTTGTTTCACCCTTACAACCATGGGTAAACCAAATAAATTACTGCTAAGTGTCTTTTTGTAGTACAAAACGTCCATACATTGAAAATCCGAATCAGTTTAAAAAAAAAAACTAGATGAACTTTGCAACAACAAAGACGAATTTCTGGAGGAGCATTTTTTTTTCTGGTAACAGGCCAATTTGGGTTTTTCTGGGCAAGATATGACATTGAAGTCTCGTATCCATCAAAATTATGAAATTTGAATCATGTTTCGATCGAATCGGCAGAGCGACAGATTCGAAAAATTAAAAAAATTGGAAAAAAGTGGAAATGACAGTAGAGAGTTCAAATTCAGAGCAAAGGTATAAAATTGGAAACTGAGCAACTTTTTACTTTGGCATTTTTTGAAATTTCCAAAAAACTGATTTTTTGGGGATTTTTGAAAAAAATGTAAAAATTTGACAGGTTTAGAGTAGCACATGACAAAAGGAAAGAGGCTGTTTTTACTCATTTTTCAAGCACAAACTAACTGCGATGTCAAATTTTCATTATATCTATTAATAAAAAAAACTTGCATATGTTGCGAACTTTATGTGTGACACTTTATATACATGCATACATACATATATACACAAATACACCCATACAAGCACAACTACCTATTTTCACAACTGAAAGTATGGAATTTAAAATTCGGATACTCTAGACAGATTCAGATTCTTTTCAGATTCAGATTCTTTATTCAGTGAGGTGATGAGGTAAGTATTACATTGGATCATATAATAACTTTCTCAAATTAAGTTGCATGGTTAGCTAGTCTGGAGTGAATGCCTAAGCCTGTAAGGCTTGTGGTGCATTCCTATCATTCTAGCTAACCGTTTTCAATGTAGCTGGTATTTTCAAATTGATTATCACTAACCTATATATACACACATATATATACATATATAAAAACTAACCTAGGCCTAAAAAGTTTTTTAAAATTTCTTATAGTTGGAAGGAGAAGAGGGATCAATGGAATCACACAATATTTTCTATTTACTGAAATATATGACACACTATTTTCTTTTCACTGAAATATATTTAGTATGTGCTGATTTTCAGAGATATATAATTTAGTTGATGATTTGAATTTCTTGAGACTCTTGCATTCTCTCATGATATCGTTATTATTGATTAGTTTAAATCAGTTTCCAAACAAACATATTATCCTTTCTTCAATTCGCAAGGCAGGAGTAATGAAAAATTACAAGACAAAATCGTTTTCAATCACCAATTTTAGAAGAATCACAAACAAACGCCTTTCAAACGAAGAGACATCTGGCACACATTGCATATTCATTTCTCATTCATCTTCCTACCAAAGACTTTTGTATAAGGAAACGCGCATCATCTGCATTTTTGTCGGCATGTAAATGTTGTTACTCAACCGACACGTACGTCGTTTTTGAATAAACAAAACGTACACCCACAGGGTGATTAGCCAAGCAGAGGCAGCGGAATACGAATTCGTAAACGAATGTTGATGAATAGAATGCGAGAAGTTCCAGTGTCACTATTCCTATTCTGACTGAATACTATTTTCATGTACCGGGTTATTTACTACAAATTACCGACCCCTTTATCATTGTTATAATTGCCTATAGAAAAAAAAATAATACAAAAGTTGTGCGGTTATGACAGAATTTTGATAAAATGCTATCAAAAAAACAGTAGTGTGCAGATTTCAGGGGGTATTTTTTTTAATGGGATACCCTGTATATTATTGAATTTTTGGAATTATCTTTTTTTCCTAATTTCAAAAATATACCATGAGTTATATTGAGTTATTAAACGTCGAATAACTCAGTTACACTAACAAAGAGTAAACATTTCCCAAAGTCTTCTCCATGACAGTTTAATTTAAATTAAACTAAAGGTTGGTAGATGTAGAGCTGAAAACAACTACTTTCCTGGCTAATACCACGCAGAATGTTGAATGATATCTGCTCGACATCTATGAAATAATTCATATAAATGAATACAAAATTGCAAATGTTTCTTTCTAAAAGACAATATAGTGTTTAGTTTAAAACAGTTTTATCTTCCGTACTATCGGATTTGAAGGAAAAGACAACTTGACTTATTGTAGGAATAGTTAAGAAAAATCTTTTTGTCTCCCTTATTTTTTTTATATGTCCAATAGTTTTTGAGAAATGTGAAAGGTACTGGTCTCAAACAAATTTACATCTGATGCAAGAAGGAAATTTTCAAGAGCGATTTGGTTTCAATTGCTGGATGGGTATTATCGGAGGAAAACTTTTGGGGCCAATAATTTTCGACGGATGAATGATTTCATTGAAGATTTGCCACTGGCTTACCAAGTTGATATGTATTTTCAACAAGATGGAGCGCCACCTCACAATTCTCAAGTCGTAAGAGAACATCCGAATGACACCTTCTCAGAAAAGCGGATTGGCACTTACTTATGGACCTATCCAGTGGCCTGCGAGGTACATTCTTTAAGTTGTCACATTTTGTCATAATTTATTATTTCTTTTTCATATTCTAGATCACCAGATCTTACTCCGCTAGATTTTTTTCTCTGGGAGACAATTAAAAATCAGGTGTATAACAGAGCATCAGCTACTCGTGAAGAACTGGAGTAAAAAGTAAGGGTGGCATTCCAGAATCAATGTGGTGCGCGCAACAATTGAGAAAGTTGAGGGGGTCATTTTGAAAATTTAGAACCTTAATGGACCAAGGGAAACATTCTCAATTGAATATTGATAGAAAGATTTTTCTGTGAATTGAAAAATCCACGATTAAAATGAAGTTATTTTTTGTGAATGTCTAACAGAAAACAACTACTTTCCCGGCTAAAGCCACGCTGGACATTGAACTACATCTGATAGATATTCTGAAAAGGCCCTAACTCACAAGAAAAAATCTGAAATTGAAATGATTTTATGAACATCCTGTTTATATTTTCAACAAATCAACTTAATGGACTAATTTGCGACTTTTGAAAAATTCTTAAAACGACTGTGAAGTCATAAGCCTCAAAGTCGTATTTTTTCCATGTTACTTGATCAAGAATGAAGCGATTTACACGATCCATGGCATTCTAGATCGAAAAAAAAAACAAAATGGAATAAAAATGACTTTATTTGTCAAATATTGACAAGTGAGGTGTTGTTGGATTAGAATGTCATTCTCGATCGAAATAAGTAAAAATATATAGGATGTCCCATTTAAAAATCGGAAGTTAGGGTCACATCTTCAATAATAAAAAAGTAATAGGGGTAAGCCACATTGGAGAATCACCCGGTATATCATTGAAAATTCAACAAAACCGTGCGAGGAAGTTTTAGAAAAAATGTTGAAAAGACTGTTCATAAAAATGATAATTTTTTTTTAAAGACAACCTTTCATACAAATTCACTAAAAAGGAAAAAATAATTTCTTTAATAGTTTGATCTGCCGCGCAAGAATACCTATTTTATATTCCGTGCAAGCTTTTTGAATGGAATCGAGCCATAATAACAAAACACGTCGCCATTTCGGAGCCGCCATCTTGAATTCATGAATTTTGACAAAAAATCACGATGTCCGACCCCAAAAACCCCCACATACCAATTTTCATTGGAATCGGGCTATAACCACAAAAGTCATCGCCATTTCGGAGCCGCCATCTTGAATTCATGAATTTTGACAAAAACATCACGATGTCCGACCCCAAAAACCCCCACATACCAATTTTCATTGGAATCGGCCTATAACCACAAAAGTCATCGCCATATTGGAGCCGCCATCTTGAATTTATGAATTTTGACAAAAATTTCGTGATTTCTATCCCCAAAAACTTTCACATTTCAATTTTTAATAGAATCGAACCATAATCACAAAACTCGTCCGCCATCTTGGAACCGCCATTTTGTTTTTTCTCTAGCAAAAATCCCATAATGCATTGTCGCCGGAAATATGAACACCTGCCAAATTTCACGTAAATCGGACAACTAGAAATGGGTCAAAATTCACAAATGTGTCAAAAATAGCACTAAAAACGTGATAACTGTTTCGAAGGAAGTTTTGGAAAAAAACTGTCGTTAATAGCAATAAAAACGAAAAAAAACAGTGTTTGAGAAAGTTCTGGAAAACGTTTCGAAAAAAGGGTTTAAAATGTTTTGAAAAAAAAGAGTAAATATCATTTAAAATCCATAAAACAGTGTTTGAGTAATTTTTGGAAAAAATGTAAAAAAAATGATGAAAAAAGAGTCGAAAATAGCATTGAGAACGCGATAAAATAGTGCTGGAGAAAATGTCAAGAAAGTGGTAAAAATTGGTAGAAAAAGTGATCAAAAAATAGTTATAAATATCATTAAAAATTCGATAAAACCAGTGTTTGAAAAAGTTTTGGAAAAAGTGTCGAAAAGTTAGAAAAAGAAAAACCTCTAATAAAAATGCGCGTAATATTGAGATAATTTATTACGCAGGATAAGTAAACATTTTATTCAAATGGTACACTCTATATATCTTATCTATTCGGAATCAGACATCGAAATGTAAATATTTCAACGAATGACATTTGTAAAATAATCAGCACTATCATCAAAAAAGTTTGTGAGATAAGTTGTTACTACGAGGGCATGCCCAAAAGAAATTAGCTCCAAAAATCGACGAAATGGAAAACACCTTGTGTGATGAAAATATATTCCGAATGCATCAAAAAGCTCTTTCAATTGTCCCATGCCTACATCCATTACTAAATGGGTGGCCCTTCCAGTACTTAGCAAAAAAAAATCGAACATCACAATGTCCATGTAATACCTCAAATGAAAGATGCTAAAATAAGAAAACTGTCTGCTAAAACTGCACCCAAATACCGTGATCGTAACCTATGACACTTTCTGTATGGACTGTTTATCGCCATCCTGTTTATAGGGACAAACCGCTTAAAAAAACATTCTGTGAATTCATCAACATAAAACACCCATGATTTCACACCTTCCCACAACGATTACACAAATGACAAATGAAAGACATCCATCACAAATATCATTAGAGAGATAATGAAAACAAAGATGTTAGGAATTCTAAATGGCTTCATAAACAATCATTTGCTACCTACAATGAGTACAGTATGATTTGCAATTTCCATGAATATTTATCACATTCACGACATCCTCGTTCTTCATTATCAATACATTTGATTTGATGCAGATCTCCGATTTAACTTCAAATCCTATAGATTTCAGATTCTAATTTGACGTTCCTGTTGTTCTCACAACATATTACACCTTAGCCTAGTCTGTGGATTAATAAAAACTTTTTAACACAAAATTAAACCGACGAAAAAATCAACAGAAAAGAAAAAAATAAAATAAACCTTAGTTTTAATGATAATTGAGCTCCTAAACTAATATGAGTAACTAATTTTTAGTCGGCGCCAAACAAACAATTATTGAAGATCATTATATTATTTTGAAGTAGTAATCAAAGCCGCTGTGCATCTCGCTGTCATCATTTTACGCTTTACCATATTCAAATGCTAGTTTGTTTGGCGCCGACTCAAAATTTGTTACTTATATTAGTTTAGGAGCTCAATTATCATTAAAACTAAGAAGGTTTATTTTATTTTTTGCTTTTCAGTTGATTTTTTCGTCGGTTGAATTTTTTGTTAAAAAGTTATTATTTTTCAATTTCTTGAGCTGAACTCTACTAATTACTACCTACTTAATTTTGGATTACTTCCAAAATACTTACTTCAACTATTAACTGTTAAATAATATAATTATCTACTTTAACTATTTATTGTTATATAATATAAATTATTTTTGAAAGTTCTGGTTAGTTGATTTCATCACTTTGTATATAATTTCATCCTTTCATAGAATGTAATTATTGTGATGGATGTAGGAGGATCTGTCAATGTCAACTACATATGTGTGTTAATGTTCACAAGTGAATAAAAACTTTTTAACAAAAAATTAAACCGACGAAATACGGAACTGAAAAGTAAAAAATAAAATAAACCTCCTTAGTCTCAATAACTAAGCTCCTAAACTAATGTAAGTAACTAATTTTGAGTCGGCGCCAAACAAACAATCAACGAAGATCATTAAATTATTTCAAAAAAATTATCAGAATATCACCGCCCAACTCGATGCCATCATTTTACGCCTTACCTAATTCATTTGCTTGTTTGTTTGGCGCCGACTCAAAATTAGTTACTTACATCAGTTTAGGAGCTTAGTTACTGAGACTAAGAAGATTTATTTTATTTTTACTTTTCAGTTCCGTATTTCGTCGGTTTAATTTTTTGTTAAAAAGTTTTTATCTGCATCATTTTAGGAAAGTTTATAACTTTTGTAATAATTTCACTAGTTTACAGTACATCTGTTGCCGGGAAATTTTGTGCTGTTGCGACACATATGATATCTAATTCATATAATAGATTTTTTTAAAGCTCTAGTTTTTGAGTTTCAGATATCTACGTTCAAAACAGAAAAAATTCATTAACATATTGAATTAATCATTGAGTACAAAAAATTCTTCAAAGCTCTTCTCTTATGTGTGGACTGGGGATACAATATCCTTCCTTTAGCTTTCTACTGTGAGCAATAGGTACCCCAGCGTATTCATTTCCGTAATGTAACAGAATGCATTATAGGCTACGTTTTGAGCTGTCAATGAATAAATGCCATTCACTTGGTTCATACTATTTCAAATCCATTTTTATCAACAAGTTGTTAATATCTGAACAAAAAGCAATATTGTCGTCTTCGAAAAAATAACTCCTTAATTCTTTTTCTCTTTCACGATAAAAATTAATTTTAGGGCCTGGAGAAAGCGAATTTTTGTCTTCCAGTCTTGATGCCAACAATTCTGAAGCTTGTTTAGAATGATTCAAATCTCTTAGAAGATCATCTAACTCATTTTGTGAAAAGCATTGTGGCTCATTTGATATTTCTTCAAAATCAGTATAATTTTCTGATGGGTTTGGTCCTTTATTGTCTTGTTCAAATATATTTTCACGCACTGAAGAGCCAGGTGAATGTTGCACTAGATGCTAAACATAAGTAGTACTTGGATACTGCCATTTAGCTCGATTTTTAGCGTTTATGCCTTTCAAGTTGATACTACAAAATCAACACTAATCGAGATGATTTTGTGGTTCTCGCCAAATGGTTGGTGTTCCAAATTCAAAAGCACTTCCTTTGCTATTTTTCCATAATCTCAGATATTCAACACACGATTTACAAACACAATCAGGAGCCCAAAACTTGTCATTTTTATCCAAGAACATACAGAAAATAGGTATTTTTAACGTACTTGATATAACTTTTCACAATCTTAAACACATATTCCCACATATGTGCAAAAATGATTTGGGTTGTTTAAACAACGTCTCCTTGAACTACTCCTGTCACAAAAACTTCCAGATAATAGTCTCAACACAGTGAAGTATGCACGTTATCAACGCATAAATTTAAAAATAAAAAAAAGTACATTGAGCTGCACAATTTTTTTTGAGGATAGTTTTGAAATGAGCATCTTATTAGTGAACAGTATCGAAATTCACGGCAACAGAGAAAAAGTAAAATTTTGTAAACTAGTGTTATTGTAAGTGACGTTGGGAGGGCCTTATGGATCTTTATAAGCATGCCAAATTTCAGCTAGATCGGTTTAATAGTTTATGAATAATTGCATTTGTTTATCCGTAATACCGTTTATTTAAACAATCGTAGTAGGTAAGATAATGGATCTATTGATTTGTTGAAATTATGAACAGGATGTTCATAAAATCAGATGTGGAATAATTAAGACTAGAATAGAAAATCAAATAACTATCTGAATAAAAATGCAAATTTTCAATTTCAGATTTTTTCTTTTGAGTTAGGGTCTTTTTAGAATATCTATCAGATGTAGTTCAATGTCCAGCGTGGCTTTAGCCAGGGAAGTAGTTGTTTTCTGTTAGACATTCACAAAAAATAACTTCATTTTTATCGTGGATTTTTCAATTCACAGAAAAATCTTTTTATCAATATCCAATTGAGAATATTTCTCTTTTCAATAATGGATCTAATTAAAAAACTTTTTCACCATCTTGGAGCCACCATCTTGAATTTATGAATTTTGACAATATATTCATAATCTCCGACCCCAAAAACCTCCACATACCAATTTTGAATAGAATTGTACAGAGATCGTCCGCCATCTTGGAGCCGCCATTTTGATTTCATGAATTTTGACAAAAAACTCATAATCTTCGACCCCCGAAACCCCCACATACAAATTTTGAATCGAATCGGACCATAATTACAAAACTCATCCGCCATCTTGAATTTGTGAATTTTGACAAAAAATTCATGATCTCCAACTCCAAAAACCCCCACATATCAATTTTGAAAAGAATCAGACCATAATTACAGATATCGTCCGCCATCTTGAAGCCGAACTATGAACACCTGCCAAATTTCACGTTATTCGGACGATAAGTGGGTCAAATTTAACTTTGAGATTTGATTACACACATCGGGACAGGTGAAAGTAAATAAAAGCTTGTAAAAATATGTTATTTGTTAAAAAAAAAATTGAAAAGTCTTTTTAAAGGAGGGGTGTTTTTTTTCTCATTAATAAGCTGGTTAAAAAATTCCTTTAAAAAAATACGACCAATAGGAGCCAAGATAGAAACTTTGTTGTCATTAAGAGTTGAATTCATGATAGATTTTCTTTTCAATGAAGACCTATTTTTTATGATTCTATTGATGAGTGTACAATAGTATGTCCTAGATCTTTAGGTACTCTTGCAAGAGCGACGGTGTCAGGTGGTGGGGAGAGCCTCCCGAGCCCTGGGGTAGCTCGACGAAATTTTAACAACTGGCAAATTTTTATTCCCCTGGAAAATTGGGAAATGAAAAAATCTACACGTTTTATTACCCATATTTTATTTGTAACGTGAACACTAATAAAATATATTTGGGTTTTGCTTAAATTTTGTTGTAAACGACTTATTTTTAATAACCTACATATTTTATTAATTAAAAATAAAATATTTCACAATAAGAAATAAAAATCACTTATTTTATCTTTTAGATTTACTTTCATTATCTCTAGACTACATTTACTTTCATAACCACTAGATACCAGATGTGGAATCATCTGCGACTGAAAGATAAACTTTAGTCACTATCTTCCATCGTCAAGATAACCTCTTGTGGGGTATTCATGTTGAAAAGGGAAACGTTCTCAATTGAATATTGATAGAAAGATTTTTCTGTGAATTGAAAAATCCACGATTAAAATGAAGTTATTTTTTGTGAATGTCTAACAGAAAACAACTACTTCCCCGGCTATAGACATTCACAAAAAATAACTTCATTTTAATCGTGGATTTTTCAATTCACAGAAAAATCTGTCTATCAATATTCAATTGAGAATGTTTCCCTTTTCAACATAAATACCCCACAAGAGGTTATCTTGACGATGGAAGATAGTGACTAAAGTTTATCTTCAGTCGAGATGATTCCACATCTGATTTTATGAACATTCTGTTTATATTTTCAACAAATCAATCTATCATACCCCATGACAGGTTTTGATGTCAGAAAACACTAATTTCAAAGTGTCTCTCCAAAAGAAATGATTCTAACTTTTTCCATCTTTGCAAAGTGAGATTGCTTCTTGGAAATGTGTTTCCCATTTCTTCCGGTCTTCCTGATGATCGTGGAAGCGTGAAATAGATTTTCGTCGACAAAAATGTATTGAAGACCTAGTGAATGCGAAGTCTCTCCTTCGTCAATGTTACGAATGATTTCTGGTGAGTACTCTCTTTTGGAAAACATTCTTCTTTGCCTCATTCATCTTTATGAGTTCTTAATTAAGACTGGAATAAAAATCAAATATATCTGAATGAAAATGCAAATTTTCAATTTCAGATATTTTTTTTGAGTTAGGGCCTTTTCAGAATATCTATCAGATGTAGTTCAATGTCCAGCGTGGCTTTAGCCGGGGAAGTAGTTGTTTTCTGTTAGACATTCACAAAAAATAACTTCATTTTAATCGTGGATTTTTCAATTCACAGAAAAATCTTTCTATCAATATTCAATTGAGAATGTTTCCCTTTTCAACACTAGATACCAATTTTGAATCGAATCGTACCATAATCACAAAACTCGTCCGCCATTCTGGAACCGCCATGTTGAATTTTTGAATTTTGACAAGAAAAAAAAAATCTCCGACCCCGAAAACCCCCACATACCAATTTTGAATAAAATAATCGCAAAACTCGTCCGCAATTTGAAGCCGCCATTTTAGAGCCGCCATGTTAATTTTTGAATTTTGACAAAAAAAATCATATCTCCGAACCCGAAAACCCCCACATACCAATTTTGAATAAAATAATCGCAAAACTCGTCCGCAATTTGAAGCTGCCATTTTAGAGCCGCCATGTTGAATTTTGACAAAAAAATCATAATCCCGAACCCGAAAACCCCCACATACAAATTTTGAATAGAATCGGACCATAATCACAAAACTCGTCCGCAATTGGAGCTGCCATTTTGGAGCCGCCATGTTGAACAGACAGACAGACAGACAGACAGACAGACAGACAGACATACATACAGACAGACAGACAGACAGACAGACAGGCAAAAGGGGCAGGGAAACTAAATGAAAGCTTGTAAAAATAGGACAAAACTGGCTGTACGTTTTTATGTATTTATCATGTACTATCCCCTCCTATCACCTAAAACCTTCAGATACCTGTAATGGAATCAACCTCATTTCTCGACAGACTGGGCCCTGGTATAGACATGTTAACAGAACTTTTTTACTTTCCTAATCAGCCGCATTGATCTCTTTATTTGCAAAGGCTTTAACGGTGTTACTTCACCAAAAAAGTTGATAATGCTCACTGTATTCGTAACCTAATAACTTCGGAGATATGATATGGAACCTAGTGTCGATATACGCAACATTATGTTTATTCATAGGTAGCACTGCGGGAGCTAGGATACTAGCTATTGTATTTTCACCTTCGTACAGTCATCAGGTGAGTTTTTTTTTGTCTAGCAACGTAGTTGCTCAAGATGTTCGTGAGGTATCGATTTGATTTATATATCGAAAACATGGTGACCAATTTACTAGGATTTCAAGGTCACCCTTTTATATTATATTTTGTATGCAAGAAATTTAAGGTACCCATGGATTGTAGATTATAGAAGACTCTTTAGCCTTTCAGTACTTCGACCTTACGAAGTATAGGAGACCCTTCCAGGAACTTGAGCCTTTCACAGAACAGCACTTAGCAGTCGCAAAGCAGGCCTTCTACAGATTCTAGCGGAGTTTTCACAATAACAGTATTTTTATCCATTTGTATGATCTATCCATTTTTTTTGAGGCGATACCTCAGAAGTCAATGTCCTGTGAATCTTTCTTGTCCAACTAGAGAAGTTATTTGGCTTCCTTTGTCCTGGAAACTGATTCCAGTAGATTTTGATTTGTCCAACCATATTGATAACATGCTTACAATGCAGTTTTCTTTCTGATACAAACAAAAAATCAGTTCCTATTCCCTGATACACCATCAACTGTTTAACTGTATACACCTGTTTTTCCTGCAGCAAAATTCAATTTTCCACTCATTTATACATCTTTGAAACGTATTCATAGCTGTTGGCAATTTGCTTGCAATTCCTTCTCTATGTTTGCCTACAGTAACGATAGCAGAATGGTCGGCAAAGATGTTCTGATTCTGGAAGGGGACCTGGCCCAGAACACTACCCTGTGGTACTCCAACTTAAGTGTCTCTGAGATTGGAATGGGTATCCTCCTGTTTGATCCTACTGGGCTTTTCTGTTGAGTAGGATACCGAAATTTCAATGTATCCTATGATAATTCTATGGTTCAAATACTAGAGGACGAACTCTTTTCTCTTCCAATGCTATTTCAATAATAATGATTTTCCTGTGGTCTTGTTTTTCTACTAGCATGACATTACCTTCGAGTATTTTCTCGTGATACAGTAATAATGGGGAAATCGTCGGCAAAGATGTTATAATTCTGGGAGAGCAGGTAAAAAAGCCTGCGTTACTTCAGCTTCAAGGTCTCTGAAGCGAGTAAGAATCCTCCTATTTGATCCTGAGGAACCTTCCTGTTGGGTAGGATTAATTTCAAGCACATTTCAGATAACCTTCAGACCGTTATGGCGCGCGCTTGCCGACAGAGGGCATCACATAACCCTCCTCACGACAGACCCTATGAGAGACCCTACCCAGGAAAACATACGCGAAATCGACCTGAGTGGCTCTTACGGGGTGATGGAAAAACACGGAAACTCCGACATTTTGAGCAAGAAAAGGAGCGAGACAAAGTACAAGTATCTTCTCGAACTGGAAATCCTGGACGTGCTCGACAAAGTGGCCGATTGGCAGCTCGATCAATCCGAAGTGAAGAACCTCATCGGGAATAGAAGCGAAACGTTCGATTTGCTGATCGTGGAGGTGATGAAGCCTATTCACATGGCGTTTTCCGAAAGGTGAAAGAAAATCGTTATACTCAGCTTTCAATTGTGATATGTAACTTTCATTTCTTTCTCAGATTCAACGTACCCTTCATCGGCGTCACGTCCCAAGAAGCCCCCAGCAGAATCCACGCCATCCTCGGCAACTACATGCACCCCGTGCTCTACCCCGATCAGTACTTCCCCTTCACGCAGCCGCTGAGCCTCCAGCATCGCCTCCTGAGCACCCTCTTGTACGTCTTCACCTGGTACTACCAGTACGCGTGGCGGTACCACGAAGAGACGCGTATCGCGAGGAAACACTTCGGGGAGGGGGTCAGGGATTTGTGGGAAATCGAGAGAGATATGAGCATGCTGTTCGTCAACGTGAATCCGTTTTTCCAGGATGTCAGGCCGTCGGGGATGAACACGATCTACTTGGGTGGTGGGATGCACATCGAGAAGGCGAAACCTTTACCGAAAGTGAGCTGTTTTACTTTGTTGTTGGAGGGACTGTTACAGACCGATTTGAGAAGTATTGAAGAAATCTTTTGTTTCTGATTTTTGGGTACCCAAGTAACATTGGCAGTAGTAGGCCAGTAGAAATAGACATGATTTTCACAAAATTTAATGATAATTACAAAAGTTTCAAAACTTCAGTAGAGCGAAGAGGACTTTCATATGATATTTAGTCTGATTTTGCAACCCTTTTTTCAGAACGGAAGATGTTGAAAATCAAGATTTAATGAATTTTCACATTATTAGCGCGGAAAAATTTGCAAAAGTTCTGCAAACTTCCAAAGTTTTGGAAAATAGCAATTTACATCCTCTGATGAATTTGTAATCATTGAAACAAAACGGAAATGTTTGTTTTATCGAAAAAAAATATATTATTGGTCCTAATTTTTCGATGAAAATTCCAAAAGTTTTGAAAACTCGAAAAAACAACTAAAATAATGTTCTTAACAAGAGTTTTAATTTGCAACCTCTTGCGTCAAACAGAAAATATGCTTTTTCAAATCAGGATTTAATGAATTTTCACATTATTAGGGCGGAAAAATTTGCAAAAGTTCTGCAAACTTTTAAAGTTTTGGTAAATAGCAATTTACATCCTCTGATGAATTTGTAATCATTGAAACAAAACGGAAATGTTTGTTTTATCGAAAAAAAATATATTATTGGTCCTAATTTTTCGATGAAAATTCCAAAAGTTTTCAAAACTCGAAAAAATAACCAAAATAATGTTCTTAACAAGAGTTTTAATTTGCAACCTCTTGCGTCAAACAGAAAATATGCTTTTTCAAATCAGGATTTATGAATTTTCACATTATTAGCGCGGAAAAATTTGCAAAAGTTCTGCAAACTTCCAAAGTTTTGGAAAATAGCAATTTACATCCTCTGATGAATTTGTAATCATTGAAACAAAACGGAAATGTTTGTTTTATCGAAAAAAAATATATTATTGGTCCTAATTTTTCGATGAAAATTCCAAAAGTTTTGAAAACTCGAAAAAACAACTAAAATAATGTTCTTAACAAGAGTTTTAATTTGCAAGCTCTTGCGTCAAACAGAAAATATGCTTTTTCAAATCAGGATTTAATGAATTTTCACATTATTAGCGCGGAAAAATTTGCAAAAGTTCTGCAAACTTTTAAAGTTTTGGAAAATAGCAATTTACATCCTCTGATGAATTTGTAATCATTGAAACAAAACGGAAATGTTTGTTTTATCGAAAAAAAATATATTATTGGTCCTAATTTTTCGATGAAAATTCCAAAAGTTTTAAAACTCGAAAAAAACAAAATAATGTTCTTAACAAGAGTTTTAATTTGCAACCTCTTGCGTCAAACAGAAAATATGCTTTTCAAATCAGGATTTAATGAATTTTCACATTATTAGCGGAAAAATTTGCAAAAGTTCTGCAAACTTTTAAAGTTTTGGAAATAGCAATTTACATCCTCTGATGAATTTGTAATCATTGAAACAAAACGGAAATGTTTGTTTTATCGAAAAAATATATTATTGGTCCTAATTTTTCGATGAAAATTCCAAAGTTTTAAAACTCGAAAAATAACCAAAATAATGTTCTTAACAAGAGTTTTAATTTGCAACCTCTTGCGTCAAACAGAAAATATGCTTTTCAAATCAGGTTTAATGAATTTTCACATTATTAGCGGAAAAATTTGCAAAAGTTCTGCAAACTTTTAAAGTTTTGGAAAATAGCAATTTACATCCTCTGATGAATTTGTAATCATTGAAACAAAACGGAAATGTTTGTTTTATCGAAAAAAAATATATTATTGGTCCTAATTTTTCGATGAAAATTCCAAAAGTTTTCAAAACTCGAAAAAATAACCAAAATAATGTTCTTAACAAGAGTTTTAATTTGCAACCTCTTGCGTCAAACAGAAAATATGCTTTTTCAAATCAGGATTTAATGAATTTTCACATTATTAGCGCGGAAAAATTTGCAAAAGTTCTGCAAACTTTTAAAGTTTTGGAAAATAGCAATTTACATCCTCTGATGAATTTGTAATCATTGAAACAAAACGGAAATGTTTGTTTTATCGAAAAAAAATATATTATTGGTCCTAATTTTTCGATGAAAATTCCAAAGTTTTAAAACTCGAAAAATAACCAAAATAATGTTCTTAACAAATTTTAATTTGCAACCTCTTGCGTCAAACAGAAAATATGCTTTTCAAATCAGGATTTAATGAATTTTCACATTATTAGGCGGAAAATTTGCAAAGTTCTGCAAACTTTTAAAGTTTTGGAAATAGCAATTTACATCCTCTGATGAATTTGTAATCATTGAAACAAAACGGCAAATGTTTGTTTTATCGAAAAAAAAATATATTATTGGTCCTAATTTTTCGATGAAAATTCAAAGTTTAAAACTCGAAAAAATACCAAAATAATGTTCTTAACAAGATTTTAATTTAACCTCTTGCGTCAAACAGAAAATATGCTTTTCAAATCAGGATTTATGAATTTTCACATTATTAGGCGGAAAAATTTGCAAAGTTCTGCAAACTTTTAAAGTTTTGGAAATAGCAATTTACATCCTCTGATGAATTTGTAATCATTGAAACAAAACGGAAATGTTTGTTTTATCGAAAAAAAATATATTATTGGTCCTAATTTTTCGATGAAAATTCCAAAAGTTTTCAAAACTCGAAAAAATAACCAAAATAATGTTCTTAACAAGAGTTTTAATTTTGCAACCTCTTGCGTCAAACAGAAAATATGCTTTTTCAAATCAGGATTTCATGAATTTTCACATTATTAGCGCGGAAAAATTTGCAAAAGTTCTGCAAACTTTTAAAGTTTTGGAAAATAGCAATTTACATCCTCTGATGAATTTGTAATCATTGAAACAAAACAAAAATGTTTGTTTTATCGAAAAAAAATATTATGTAGTCCTAATTTTTCGATGAAAATTCCAAAAGTTTAAAACTCGAAAAAATAACCAAAATAATGTTCTTAACAAGAGTTTTAATTTTCAACTTCTTGCGTCAAACGGAAAATATATTTTTTCAAATCAGGATTTAATGAATTTTCACATTATTAGCGCGGAAAAATTTGCAAAAGTTCTGCAAACTTCCGAAGTTTTGAAAAACAGCAATTCACATCCTCTTATAAATTTGCAACCATTCAAACAAAACAAAAATGTTTGTTTTATCGAAAAAAAATTGATGTTAGTCCTAATTTTTTCGAAATGAAAATTCCAAAAATTCTGCAAATTCGAAAAAATAACTGAAATAATGAAAAATAACTGAAAGTTTTGATTTGCAACCTCTTGTGTCAAACGAAAAAATATTATTCCATTAAATTGTTTTTTTTTTATTAAAATAAGTATCGGAATTATTACAAAAATTTCAAATGATGGTTGCAAGTGGAGGTGTCCTGACGTACAATGTTTTCATCAATTTGCAAACTCATCTGCAAATAAAATTTAAAACTATATAATTTATTCCAAAAAAAAAAATTTTAATATTTTACCAATTGGTGGAATAATAATTTGCAAATATGTAACGATGCGAAACATTAGGAATTGAAAAAATATTTATTTTTGCAACACCTGTGTTACCTAATTAATAAAGATTTTGATATACCTAATAAGTGACATTCATTGTGTTACCAAGTTAACTATCGACCGAGAAGAAGCTCGTCAAGAGTAGGGAAATCATTCAATGTTGAAAGCTAACGTTTTCGATATGAATCAAAACATCATATTACAATTAGGAATTTGCATAAAAAATACCCTGAGTACGTTTGATGAAGGATCGAGAATCTCTCGACTCATTTTCATAATTTTCTTGATTCATTGAAAATTGGAGGGTATATTGAGATTTAAAAAATACTCGTATAGTTGTACATTAGCACGATTAACCTACAACTACCAGTCCGTATGTTTAATGATATATTTCCCGAGAATCATATTTCGAGGTCATATTTGCGCAAACTTTTGAATAAGCTCCGAACAACTGGTACGCTGGAAGATGCTCCAAGATCAGGAAGACCGCATCTTTCAGAAGAAAAAAAGGTGAAAATTGTTGCTGAAATGGTAATCAATTCGACTCTGTCGACGTCTGCAGTTGCTGAATCCTGTGGAGTAAGTTCAAAAAGTGTCCAAAGAGTCATAAAAAAAGAAAAGTTTCATCTCTATAAAATGAAAATCATGCATGCTCTCACGAAGGATGATCGAGACCGGAGGGTTGAATTTTGTGAGTGGTTAGTTAACAAGAACAATTAGAGGAGAACGGGGCTTCCTAAAACGTGTATGTTTCGCAGAAGAATGCACATTTTTTCTTAATGGAAAAGTCAACAAACAGAATGTACGATACTGGAGCGATACTAATCCGCATATTTTTATAGAGGGACATATCCAGTTTCCTAAAAAGGTGAATGTTTGGGCGGGGATTTTGGGCAATCGCGTTGTTGGACCGATTTTCATCACAGGCAATCTTACAGGAGTTCTTTACAGAAATCTTTTAGAAACTGAAATTGAACCTCGAATAAGACAAACGGTATTGAACAATCAGGAAGAGTTTGAAAATCGTGAAATCATATTTCAGCAGGATGGGTCTCCTTCTCATTTCGATCGCATGGCTAGAGAGTTCCTCGATATAAACTTTCCTGGGCGATGGATAGGTCGCAGGGGAAGTACAGAATGGCCACCAAGATCTCCGGATCTTACACCTCTAGATTTTTTCCTTTGGGGGTATCTGAAGTCAAAAATCTACGCCACTGAATACCAAACAATAGAAGAGTTGGAACGCAGAATAATAGATGAACAGACTTTCATCAACGTGATAGAAGCTATTTATAATAGGGCACTTTATTGTCAAGATTTAGGAGGGGGTCACATTGAACACTTGATGAAATGATTGTTGGGGTTGAATAAAAGTGTTATTCAAAAATAAATTATTATTTTTTAGCTAACTAATTTGTTTTGATTGTGAATTTACAGAACACATTCGTAGGCTTCGAGATTTTCCGGTAAGCGGTACTGTTCATCCTTAATAAACTCTCTCTACGCCTCTTACTAGTCGAATTCATTAAGAGATTTAACTACAAATTGATAACAACGGTCAGTTAGCAAAATGTTTTACCGGAAGTGACCAAAATCCACACTTCATTTTAAACCGGAATGTCACTTTTCAAATGTTAATATTTCGAAAACAATTGAATTTAGGAGTGAAGTGTATTAGAGAAAACTGTTGAGAATTATGGGCAGATTACGAAAATGGAATAATATACGGGGTGTTCTATTTAAAAAAATTATTGAAGATGGCGCTCAGCCGCCATTTTAAAACTTTTAGCTGTGATTTTTTCACGATGAAGGAGGTGTTTATCTCCTATTCAAGCTCTCCAAATTTCGTTGCGATATACCAGGTGGTTCAAAAATTAGTAGGGGGGAACGGACTTTAGACGAGCACTGTATAATTACATGTCCTGACTAACTGACTCGCTGATTGACTGCTATACGATCAACACCCAGATCAAACCTAATGGCTAAAATTTTGACAACATATTTTTTTGATATTCCATGCCTAAAGGGGATAATAGGTGGGTGAGAAGGGGGGTGAAAGTGAAGGTACAGTTGGTTTTGAAATTAGAGTAATGGAAATTCGTATTTGGCTCTTCTTCACAAATAAAGATAAATATGTTTCAGGGTTTTCGATAATTCATCCCTAAAGGGGTGAAATGGGGTTGAAAGTCTGTATAGTAGTTATAATAAAAATTGGTATTTGGTGTCTTTGTTACAAATAAAAAATATGTGTTCGGTGTTTTTGGAAATTCAACCCCTAAGGGATGAGTGAATTTGTAATAGTCGTCACAAAAAATACAAAGTTCAGTTTAATTTTTTGTTAAAAAGTTTTTTTTACCACTCTGTTCGTTACAAATTTTGCACATGTTTCAGATTGAAGAATGGAGTATGTAAGTAAGTCTCAAAAGCATAAAATAATTAATATACCACGTTTTCAAAACGAACTAAAAAGTATAAAATAATTTCTCCTAGCTCAATACAGGGTGAGTCACAAGTACTTTGACAAACTTCAGGAGGTGCTTCCTCACAATATTCTAATATGAATTGTCCAAATAAATATATGTCCGGATACGCTTCGTTTCCAAGATACAGGGTGTTGAAGTTTCATTTTTATTTTCGTTTTTTTTTTAAATAACTTTCGAAATACTGACCCTAATTAAACGAAAATTGGTATTAAGAGGTTTTTTGAAGATTCATAATTTTTTTGAGCGTACTTCTAGCACATTTGTCAGTAAAAAAATTGATTCCTCTATCATATCTACGTAAAAAAGCTACCCTTGTTACAAGTCGCTATGAGCAACCGTTTTCTATATATTTCAAGTCGATTATTTGTAAATCGATGCGTGTTGAAGTTATTACCACTATTTTGCATTTTTCACAAGAATGCTTAGGAAATGAATTTGACGTTTAAGTAAGTAGTTTTGTTTTTTTGTAGGGGGCGCCACCTATTCTATTTATTTCTACTCGTTTGAAATAGTTATTATTGTATCAAGTGTGCAAAATCTGTATTTGTTTTAATAAAATTTGCAAGAAATATCAACATTTTATTTCAAGAAATTTTGAATATGTTGATTAAAATAAAATAAAGGAAACTAAATTGTATTCAAATAAATTGTTCAAAGTGCCACCTTCAGCGAAGATACATGCATTCAGTCTTCTAGTCATTGAATCTCGTACCCGCTCAAAAAGTATTGGTGTGTTTCTTATTGTTTCACAGGCGTCTACTACTCGGTTTCTTAGATCTTTCTCGTTCGCTACTGGAGTTTTATAAACTAGTGACTTCAAATGTCCCCAAAAATAAAAATCTAGCGGGTTTAGATCTGGAGACCTTGGTGCCCACGCCTGGATAGATTCTTCTATACCCCTACCGATCCATCGATTTGGACAGACAGTGTTGAGGAATTCCCTGGCTACAACGCTAAAATGGACCGGAGCCCCATCATGCATAAACCACATGCGGATACGAATTTCTAATGGTACATTCTAGTCTTGGCAATTCATTTTCTAAAAAGTCTCTGTAAGTTGCGCCATTCAGTCGGAATGGAAGAAAGAAAGGACCTATCAAGTAATTATCAATTATTGCCGCCCATACATTTACAGAAAATGGATACTGATAATGTCTTCCACTAACTGCGTGCGGATTTTCCAGAGCTCAAACATGGTTGTTATGAAAGTTTGCCTTAGCATTTCGGGAGAAGTTTGCCTCGTCCGTGACATATCTTAAAAATTGAGGATTTCCAACCAATTTTCTCAAAAACCACTGACACATAGTAATGCGTTGGGGAAAGTCTCATGTCAAAAGGGCTTATACCCTCTGAATATGGTATGGATAAAATTGTTGATCGTGGATAATTCTCCAAACTGTGGACTGAATAGATTTGAGAGCTTCAGCAATTATTCTTGTACTTGTTTCTGGATTCACCTCGAGAGCGTTCAAAACAGCTTCTTCCAATTCCGGGATTCGGACTGCTCGTGGTCTTCCAATAATATCAGCAGCCCTCTTAAAGCTACCTGTTTCTGCCAAACGACGGTGGAGACTGGTAATGTCGGAGCTGGAGGCAGTACTCCTGCTTCGCGTGCATTGCCATCCGCAAGGCCATAAACGAAATGCATATCGGCTAAATGAGCATCATTGTTCAAATAATCCATTTTTTCAAAATGAGTGTTTTTAAACTCACAGAAACTTCAACAAAACGTTTAACTGTCACATAACACAATGTAATTATCAAAACTACTTACTTAAACGTCAAATTCAGTTCCTAAGCATTCTTGTGAAAAATGCAAAATAATGGTAATAACTTCAACACGCATTGATTATCAAATAATCGACTTGAAATTTTCAAGTTCAAATATCTAGAAAACGGTTGCTTATAGCGACTTGTAACAGAGGTAGCTTTTTTACGTAGATATGATAGAGGAATTGATTTTTCTACTGAAAAATGTGCTGGAAGTACGCTTAAAAAAGTTATGAATCTTCAAAAAAGAAAAATACGTGTAGGTGGCGCCCCCTATGAGTAAGAGCAATAATAACATCAGGTTCGAATTGGACACCCCAAAAAACCTCACAATACCAATTTCCGTTCAATTAAGGTAAGTATTTCGAAAGTTGTTCATAAAAGAAGGAAATGAAAATAAAACTTCAACACCCTGTATCTTGGAATCGAAGCGTTTCCGGACATATCTTTATTTGAACAATTCATTTTAGAATATTGTGAGGAATCACCTCCTGAAGTTTGTCAAAGTACTTTTGAATCACCCTGTACAATAAATATACAGGGTATCCCAAAACTATGCTGCCAAATTGAAACGAAAGATTCGCTTCGGAAAATAAATAGGACTTTCTTAATATCTTTTTTCTCAAATGTAGTTCGTTGTAGAGATGCAGGGTGTTGAATGTCAAAAATTGTAAAAAAAAATTAATTCATAATTTCCAGTTTTGAAAAAATTTCAATTACATTTGAGGAAATGTTTTTGTTCAATAAGTGTCTTATTTTGAAAAAAAAAACACATTTTCAGTTGACACCAGTGGCGTACAAGAAGGGTATCACGGTCCCTTTTCTCTTATTTTTTACGCCACTGGTAAAATTCGAAAATTTATCAATTTTTCGTGTTTCTCATTCAATTTCGAGTAAAAAATTTATACCTGTTTGAATCCGGAAAAACCAATCGTTTTCAATAGGTAAATAACTGTAAAGGGATAGAGCATGTTTGATTATCTACGCCCACAAATTTTCGAACATATATTGGCACACATGCGACTAGAAGCGTTAGTTCTGATTTTCAATCGATTGATTATTGGGTATTGCATCATGTTTTTTTTTCCAGGAATTACAAGAGTTTCTCCAAAGCGGCGCGGAAAATGGCGTGATCTATTTCAGTTTGGGTTCCAATGTGAAAAGTTCTCTCATAACTGGAAACCTGAGGAACCAATTCTTAGGGACATTCGCGGAACTACCACACAAAGTACTCTGGAAATTTGAAACGAGTTTGGATAATCTACCGCCGAACGTCAAAATCATAAAATGGGCTCCTCAGCAAGATATTTTAGGTATGAAACGATTAAAATACTATTTCGATAGAGAAACTAAAGTGATGTCATACAAGGGCTGTTTCTTTTTGAATAAATAATAGTTTGAAAAAGCTAAAAAACACGCTTTTATAGAAAACCAGACTAAAAAAATAGAAAAGGAGATTTTTTTTTATTTTATTTAAAAAAAAGCATGGGGTGCATGGTATCGCCTCGGTGTGTAATGTACTATATAATTATTGATACCATGCACCCCACGCTTTTTTTAAATAAAATAATTTTTTTTCTCATTTTCCATTTTTTAGGCTGGTTTTCTATAAAAGCGTGTTTTTTAGTTTTTTCAAATTATTATTTATTTCCTAATTTTTAGTGTGGTTTATTTATAAAAACTATTATTTTTATTATTTTTTGGAAATTAAAAAATGGAATAATCTTATCAAATTAGGTAATCATAATCTCCGACTCCAAAAACCCCCACATACCAATTTTGAATAGAATCAGACCATAATCACAAAACTCGGCCGCCATTTTAAAACCGCCATCTTGAATTTTTCAATTTTTACAAGAGAATCATAATATTCGACACCAAAAACCCCCACATACCAATTTTGAATAGAATCAGACCATAATCACAAAACTCGGCCGCCATTTTGAAACCACCATCTTGAATTTTACAATTTTTACAGAAGAATCATAATATTCGACCCCAAAAACCCCCACATATCAATTTTGAATAGAATCAGACCATAATCACAAAACTCGCCCCATTTTGGAGCCGCCATCCTGAAATTTTCAATGTTGACAAAAGAATCATAATTTCTAATCACGAAAACCCTCAGATACCAATTTGAAGCGAATCGGACCATAATCACAAAACTCGTCCCCATTTTGGAGCCGCCATCTGAATTTTTCAATTTACAAAAGAATCATAATTTCCGACCACAAAAACCCTCAGATACCAAATTTGAAGGGAATCGGACCATAATCACAAAACTCGGCCGCCATTTTGAAGCCGCCATCTTGTTTTTTCTCCACACAAAAATTTCTCAATGCATTGTCACCGGAATTATGTACACCTGCCAAATTTCAAATCATTCGGACGTCTGGAAGTGGGTCAAAATCGCGCCCAAAGGAGTCGATTACAAACAAACAAACATACAAGTGAAGCTAATATAAAGCGTGTAAAAACTAGAGAATTTTTATAAAAATAGGACGATCTTCCATTGATTTCCTACAGAGGTGAAAGGGAAAGCTTTTTTCTATTTGAACAATCTGTTGGGATTTCAGTATAACTCATATCCCATACATCGCATTTTTACATATTTGCATTTTTGGAAATGAATTCCACAAGCATCAAAAAATAAATGCTGTTTTTTCTCCCATCCAGCTGACCACAGAGTCAAACTGTTCATAACCCAATGCGGTCTCCAGTCTATTGAAGAGGCCATCTTCAATGAAGTACCGATGGTGGGCATGCCATTCATGTGGGACCAACCCTACAATGGAGGGATTTTACAAAGGAAAAGACTAGGGTTGACGGTGGATATTACGAATGTAACAAAGGAAACATTCAAAAATACCATTCTGGAAGTTATCAATAACCCTGTGTGAGTAGATATACTTGTATTTTCCACTAAACTGCACGTAATAGATCTATGTAGAGCTTTCGACAATTTTGTTAACATGGGAAAACACATCACATTAATACTATCAAATAGTATTCCTAGAAGAAGCCAGAGTTTATCGGCCATTGCGACCGGAGTGATCATATGTCTACGCAAACAACTGTCTGTCACACAGGGTGTTGAATTTTTTCTGGTCAGATCCCAACTGTGTTTTTTTGTTTAAAGGTTGTAGACGATGTGGTACTCAGTATTCACCTGAAGACGATTGCAGATATAAGCATTCCGAACATCGTGAAAACCTTTTAAATCCATTGAGACGATGGACGTCCGAAACGAGAGTAATCATTTGTTTTTTTAATTGGCAACCTATATTTTTTATCGCTATTTCGGTTTCTACATAGGAAATAAAAGATACTTTATCTTCCCTTCGAAAATATTGACGGTTTTCGAGATTTCTAGCATGACAGTTTTTTTTTCCAATATTCGCCACTCAGAATATTTGAAATTATAAAGTTGTGCCAAGTCCAATTGAAATTTTTTTTGGTCGAATATTCTACATTGGTAACTCTCTCAAACGATATATCTGAAATCGACCTGTGATATACAGGGTATGAAAAACAGCTTGCCACATATTGTAAATAAAAATGTGCAGAATCTTCCTTATTTTAAATGGAACACCCTGTATATTATCGATCCATAAGAAGCGCCAACACAGGCTCTACAAATGACATTAAGTATTCCCTATGGTTAAGTTTACTAGTTTTTCTTAAAACAGCAATTTTTTTCGAAAAATCGCAAATATCCATATTTCTTCGCTATAATCTCAATGAGCGACTTTTTTCAAAGCAAAATCCATTCGACGACTGATAGAATATACAGAAGATATCTTGTTTCAATTATGTACATTATAAGGTGTCCTATAGTTTTTCTTAAATTTTGAATTTTTTCGAAAAATGACAATTATTTCTATTTCATCGCCATAATATCAATGATTTTTTTACTGTGAAATCCATATTTGACGGCTGTGATTGAGATTATGTTATGTTTGTAACACATTTATTACCTGTTGCTAGATAAACAAGATGTGAATTACACCACAAAATGTACGTTCTTGAATATTTACCATAATTTCAATAATCTTGAAATTTGTGCCATATTCTTTCGGTCTAAAACAACCTTTCAGCGAATAAAATATTTATTGGAAATCATGTAGTCTGGCAAATGACAGATCAACATATTTGCCTGCAAATAAGTATTGAAATCTTCAGTGAATCGTGAAGTTGAACTTTCGATATAATTTTATCAGAATGTTGTTTTCAAAAAGTGATTTGATTGATATGATTTTCATATTAGGTGAATCAGACAGGAATTGTTTATTGGCAAGTAGAATTTATTCTCAACGGTATCCAGATAGAAGGCATCCAGATGAAAGATCTTTCCGAAAGGTTATGACACGATTTGTTGAAACTGGAAGTATCAATTATTCTAAACATGAGTGCATCAAGCCAGCTACTAATGAATATAATGAATTGCAAGTTCTTCTTGCTGTTGAAGAAGATTCTTGTAGGAGTCAACGACAAATTGGTGAAATAGCGGATATAAGTGAGAGATCAGTGCAACGAATTTTGAAGAAACAATGCTTTCATCCATACCACGTTCAATTACATCAAGAACTACTGTATGCCGATTTTGAGAAAAGAGTGAGATTTTGCAATTGGGCTATGGGAAACATTCGTCCAAACGAATATTTTTTCAATAACATTTTATGGTCGGATGAATCGACATTCCATAAAAATGGATTTGTGAATCGACATAATTAGGTACCATTATTATTCGACAGAAAATCCCCACTTATTGAGACAGGTGGATTTTCAACATAGGTGGTCGATAAATGTCTGGGGAGGCATCATTGGAGAATATGTAATTGGTCCATACTTTTTTGAGGGACATCTGAATGGAACAATGTATCTCAATTTCTTACGAAATGATTTACCAGGTTAGTTAGAAGATATTCCTCTTGACCTTCGCAATAGAATGTGGTTACAACATGATGGCGCTCCTGCTCACTATTCGGCAGAAGTGAAAGATCATTAAAATGAAGTATTTCCCAGGTGGCCCGCTAGATCACCAAATTTAACAAAACTGGAGGGTAGAACAGTCTTTCAAACATAGACTTCAGCTCTGCATTCAAGAAAATGGAAGACATGTTGAACATATTTTATAAAAGTTTCATTATTAACCTTCATTAAACTTTCCCTTTTGTAGTTAGCCAGTTGACAATTTAAATATCTAGAACTTAAGCTCTATTCATGAATATACACCATAACGTGAAAAAAATATTATTAGTTATATTCATATTTTTTTATTTAATCGTGTTTGGTTTGATATTGCACGATTTATGTGTAAAATTCTGCATCCAATGAAAAAAATAATTTTCCATTTAGAAAAATGTGATACATACATTTATTTCATAAAAAAATATTTGTTTGGGCACCTTGTAATATACATAATTGAAACAAGATATCTTCCGTATATTCTTATCAGTCATCAAATGTATTTCGATTTGAAAAAAGTCGTTTATTCAGATTATAGCGAAAAAATGTGAATACTTGCCATTTTTCGAAAAAAAGAGCTGTTTTAAGAACAACTAGTAATCTTAACCATATGGAATACTTGATGACATTTGTAGAGCCTTTGTCGGCGCTTCTTATGGATCGATAATATACACGGTGTTCTATTTAAAATAAGGAAGATTCTACCAAAAAATTTTTACAAGCTGTTTTTCATACCCTGTATATCACAGGTAGATTTCAGATTTATCGTTTGAGAAAGTTACCAATGAAGAATATTTGACCAAAAATAAATTTCAATTGGACTTGGCACAACTTTATAATTTCAAATATTCTGAGTGACGATATTGGAAAAAAAAACCTGTCATGCTAGAAATCTCGAAAATCGTCAATATTTTCGAAGTGAAGATATACATAAAGTATCTTTTATTTTCTATGTAGAAACCAAACTAGCGATGGAAAATATAGGTTGTCATTTGGAAAAACACAGTTGGGATCCGCCCAGAAAAAATTGAACACCCTGTGCGACCGACAATTTTTTTATTTTGTCGAGCTCGAGCATTAAAGTAATATTATATAAATATATATTCCTATCTGTTTCCTAAATAGATATATAGAACGCCGTGCCACTGTTGCAGGAACCTGTATAAAAAAAATATCCTTTTGAATTAACATACAAAGCCCAGGTACTATTAAAATTTCAAAACCATCAAAAACCGTCATTATCCTAGTATTTTTTTAATAATTTCGGTGTGAAATTTTCTTCGACTCGGGAGACTTTTGAAATATTCGTGTTCTCGAAAAAATTTCCAGTAATAATTGAAGCTCTAGTGGTATTATAAGTGAACATTGTTCATTCTGGTTCTTTCAGCTACAAGAAGAACATCAAGAAAATCTCGAAACTGACCAGGGACGTGGAAAAAACGGGTCTGGAGAGAGCTTTGTGGTGGACCGAATATTGCTTACGTACCGATGGGGCGAAACATTTGAGAAGAAACTTCGACATACCATCTTATCAGGTTTATCTACTGGACGTCTACGCAATTTTGTTCATAGCAGGCGTAGTATTCATATACACAGTGGCGGTTGTTTTCAAATCTGTGTGTCGGACATTGTTGGGCTGGAAGAGGAGCCGGAAAACGAAAAAAGAATGAGTTTTGATGAACATGCGATTAAATAGTTGTATTTTATGATACAATCTTCACGAAAAGTGTTCAGAAATAGGGCCAACGAATTGTAGAGAGTAATAAATATTTTCGTAAAAAAAAAAAGATATTTTTTGGTGGTCTTGTTTGTCTCCATGGAAATCCAAAAATGAAATAATTCCAAGTTGTTGGATTGAACCTTTGCTCTTAAAAATATGAATTGAACTGTTTGCCGAATAAACACACACTGGCTCGCAATTTAGTTTCTGGAGATATGTGCAACATTTCTTTTTTAATATCATTCGAAACGAACTCATGAGCGTTGGATACTTCGACATGTCTGCATCATTTTCCCGAAAATAAAAATGTATTTGAGTATCATCAGCATATCGAGGAACAATATTTGAGAAAAATACGGAAATAAACGGTGTATACTGAAAATAAAAGGGGCCCCGAAATACTACCTTGAGGTACTCTCCCTCATTCAAATTAATATATTCAGAAACCCAATGGTCGAAACAAGCCTTCAATAAATTATTTCACAAAACCACGGCAGTGTTTCGCTATAAAGTAGCTTCTTCAGGTGGGTATTTTAGGATATTAAGGATATTCCAATATGTTATTAATCGAAAAATGATTATAGGCCAGTATATATAGACAATCAATTGACAATAATTCCAAGAGTTTTCAAACTTCATTGGTATGTTGGTGCATCAATGAAAACAAACTATAAAATTTTGCAGAACATTGTTTAAATTGCAAAAAACGTTTTCATGCTTTATTTTTGCACTGAAAATTGCAAAGTTCTGCAAACTAGGCTTACCTCTAGTAACGGTGTTTTACAACATGCCTTGAGTATGAAACCTTGTAAAAGTTACGAAACCTTGTTTTTTGTCATTTGTTTAGGTTTTTCATTGTAATTTGTTTAAAAAAATTACAAAAGTTCTGCAAATTGGTTAAGTGAACGGGAAAAAAGTTTAAAATATGCACGTGCATTTCTGAAAAACGCATTAAAATAATTACAAAAGTTTTTTATTGTGGTTGCAAATAAAGAGAATATTGGTCTTAGTGGATACGTAACTTTGCAACCTCATACGAAAAACGAAACCTATTTAACCACCAATATATTTTTCTGCATTTTTACAACTTCTGAAATAATTGAAAAAGTTATGAAAAATTAATTAGGACTAATATTTTACGAGACGCAAGAGATTTGCAACCGTCATTGTTCAACGGAACATTTTTTTTTGTACAATTGATTTGTTTTTTTTAATAAATTGGCCATAAATTGCAAACATTGTGCAAATAGGTTTAAGATATATATTAGACCGACATATCTACAGTGGTCCAGTTAAATACTTGATTATCCATCGCGTATATCTGTTATATTTTGTACTGGTTGATTGAAATTGCATCCGAAGAATAATACGGTTACGTAGTTAACTAATTATTGATCTGGGAAGCAATCACTGTTTTCAACTAATCAGTAGAATAAATTGAATCTAATATTTTTGAATGCAACAATCGAAAGAATAAAAAATTTTGCTAAATTCTGCTAAAAGACAATTTTTTATCGCATAAGAAATAACATGCAATTATTCTTCATTTAAAATTTTCACTTGTCACAGGATGACTTTATAGCAATCAACGAGATTTTAAAATGAATAATCGATCGATGCTCTATGGAAGTAAGGATATCTAAACGTTATCGATTTTAAAGCTCGCAAGTACATAATTTTCACCATCAAACAGAAACGTTGCTAAAAAATAAAAATTTGTGGGATTGATATTACATCTGTTGGAAATTTCAATAATAGGAGTCACAGAAACTTGGCTTGCTCCAGAATATCCAGATAAATTTGTTACTATACCTAACTACAACTTGATACGTATGGACCGTGCTGGTAGAGGTGGTGGAATATGTTTTTTCATCAAATCACAGTATAATTATAAATTATACCACTCTTCTATTTCGACAAGTGGTCTAGAGCAGCTATGGATTATAACCAATATAAACAAACAAAAAGTAGCCTGTGGAGTTGTTTATCGTCCACCAGGAACAAATGTAGAGGTCTGTATGCAGGAGATGGGTGATGTACTGGAACGAGTGTATTTGGAAACATCCATGGTGGTGTTAGTTGGTGATATTAATATTAATTTGCTAAACTGTGACTCTCGCGATACTCAACTATTCACTGCCCTAGTTTCTTGTTTTGATATGAACCAGATTGTAGAAAATTCTACTCGGATAACAACAACCTCTGAATCCTTGATTGATGTTATTTGCATTAGTAAGGATGTATGGTAAGAAATTCTAATACACTTGATATGAATGGTATAACTGATCACCTGATGGTATATTGCGATATTGATTTCAAAGGTGAAGACACTCATGATGACTTGATCTTTTATAGAAATTTTAGGAATTTCAATCATGAACTTTTTTCCCTAGATGCTGATAAATTACCATGGGGTGAAATTGTGACTATGCAAGATATTAATTCCAAAGTAAACTTTCTAAATGAATGCATCATTACGCTATTTGACAAACATGCTCCTATTTGCACTGTGAACAGGAAACATAAAGCACCCCCTTATATAACTTATAATATCAAATTGATGATGAAAACCCGTGATAGAGCTCATGCCAAATATCTAAAAGAAAAACAGCAGCAACTAGACAATACTATGTAACTTTACGCAACTACGTCAGTGATGCAGTAAAACGTGAAAAAACAGCATACATACAATTTGTTCTGAACAAAAATAAAAACAACTCAAAAAAGACATGGAGAAATCTTGCAGATTGGGGTGTTACTACAAAATCATCCTCACAAATTAATAGCCTGCCAATTGAACTACGTAGACCTGAAGAAATTAATGACTATTTTTTAAATGTGGCTGGACATTCAATAGTAAATAATGACACTCTTTCATTCTATAATAGTAATAAATTGAATGCTCCTTTGAACTTTTCCCTTACCGATATATGTAATGCTGATATTTTGACTGCTATCAACGAAATAAAATCCAATGCTTTAGGAATTGACAATATAAATATCAAGATGATTTCCCTAGTGATACCACACTGTATTGATGAAGTTAAACATATTTTCAACGAGTCCTTCAGACAGGGTATTTTTTCCAGATGTCTGGAAGGTTGCTAATATAATTCCAATCCTGAAAAAGAAGGCACCTACCTCTTTCAGTGAACTGCGCCCTATTAGCATTCTGCCCTCATTCTCTAAAATATTCGAGAAAATGTTTCCCATCAAGTAAGAGCTTTTCTGGAAGAAAATCGAATACTTCGAACGAGCAGTCTGGGTTCCGCAAAAACACGGAACACAGACTGCCCTCTTGAAAGTCATCAACGATCTTGCGAGAGCCAGAGATGAGTCAGAAGTCACCATTTTAGTACTGCTTGATCAAAGCAAAGCTTTCGATTTAGTTAATTTTGATTTGCTCATTGGCAAACTCAAGTTCATAGGATTCGACGACATTTCTCTTAAATGGATGACCAGCTATCTCACAGGCCGATCACAGAGGGTCAAACTGGATGATTACTCATGGTCAACCCTAAAAGAAACCTCCTCAGGTGTACCGCAGGGAAGCATTTTGGGGCCCTTGATGTTTTCAATGTTTATTTTGATTACCCCACTTCCTATCACATTGTCAGGTACATCTATACGCAGATGATATACAGTTATATTTGTCTTCCCATAACACTGATACAGAAAGTTGCGTAGCTAATTTAAACTCAGATTTGCATAAAACATTCCTTTACTCGGAGCATCATGGACTGAAAATTAATCCAAATAAAACCTTGGCTCTATGCATAGGATCTCAGGGACAAAAGTTGAAACCCAAAGAAACTTTAGGCTCACCTCAATAAAGCAGACATTGACTGGGTAGATAGTGCTAAAAATCTTGGCGTAATGATAGATAGCTCTTTGTCTTTCGATGAACATGTGAAAAACATTTTTAAAGTATCATTCTTCAAACTCAAATCGCTATATAAATTCAAGTATCAGTTATCTGAAGAAATGAAACTCAGGCTAGTTAAAACTCTTATTTACCCCCATATCGAGTATTGTTGTTCGGTGTATTACAATTTTTTGCCGCAATATAACAAATTGAAGTTACAACGCATACAAAATGCTTGCATGCGATTCGTATGCTGCATTCCATATGGTGAACATGTCACGCCATTTTTGTTAAAAACGAAGGAGTTGAATGTGAGGTACAGAGTCCAATATTTGATAACAATTTTTCTGTTTAAGTTGCTCCAAACTAAAACTCCTAGTTATTTATATAGTCTATTAAGCAGGCATTCTGACATACATTCGGTCAATTTGAGAATTAACTCATTCAACATACCTAGGCACCGTACTTTCAAATATGAAGGATGTTTTTCAAATATTGCCCCTAGTTATCTGAATGAAATTTTACCAATTTTACATCATAATATTCATCAATTCAAGAAAAAAATAAAATCACAGCTGCTTACTGCTCAGTGCTAATATAAGACTCAATGTATAATATTGTAATGTATTCGTTAAGTTGACCAATGGAATGTCAAGGATATTAATAGCTATTAGCACATTTATGATTGTATAAATTTTGTTTTGTTCTTTCTTTCTCTCTTCATTATTGATTTCTTTCTTTTTTTCTCTAACATTGTTTTTTCTCTAACATTGTTTTTTTCTCTAACATTGTTTTGGTAGTGAATAAGTATTTTTCTTTTTAATTTTATCATTATTTTCTTACACACACTATTTAATTTTTAGGAGGGGTGGAAGATAGCCTTTGGCTAACCCTTTTCCTATTATGTATAAAATGTACTTTATGCATAATAAACGATATTATTATTATTATTATTATTATTATTATTATTATTATTATTATAAATATTCGGAACCAAATATCTCTCAGGAAGGCTTATTGGGGTTTCAAGAAATAGCTGTTACGTACCGAGAAAACTTTAATAACGCAAATACTCAAACTCAATATACAGTGCTAGTCAAAAGTCCCCTCCCCCCCTCGTATCTTTTGAACGGGTATACTTATAATAATGAAATTTGGAGGGTGGAAATAAACGGATGTAGGCTTCTCAACTGGTCATAACAGGTGACGCAATAGTCATAAATGACGTCACAAGGCCACTTTGACCAATAATTTTAAATGGGACCCTATGGCAAGTGACAGCTCGTTTGAAAGGTATTGAAAATACCTATTCAGTCATACCAATTTTGTTTGGGTTTCGGCTGATTTTGATTGATAAATTGAAGAAATACGAAAATTATAGTTTCGCATTTAATTAATAAAGATTTAAGAACCAGTTCTTATAATAAGTGTTCAAAATGTGCTCCATCTACTTCCTGGCAGTAATGCATCCTATTGCTAAACTCTTGTCGTACTCGTCCCAGTGTGTCAGCGGAAATTGCCCTACATTCTTCAACAATTCGTTGTTTCAGAATGGCAATACTGTCAGGTGCTGTAGCGTAAACCTTAGATTTCAAGTACCCCCATAGAAAAAAATCTAATGGTGTAAGGTCCGGTGACCGAGCTGGCCATTCGATCGAACCTCGTCGTCCAATCCATCTACCACGATATTCTTCATCTGGGTAACGTCTTACTGCACCGTAATAGTGTGCAGGAGCACCATCTTGTTGAAACGTTATTTCCAAGTTGTCGAATTCATCTGGATTATCTTCTAGAATTTCAAGAATTAACGACTCAATATCATTTTGTAACATCTCCAGATACAATTCACCGGTTAAGTTAGCATTGAGAAAAAGGGGCCCAACTATGTGGTTTCCCAAAATACCTGCCCAAACATTTACTTTTTCTGGAAATTGAGTATGTTTTTCACGAAAGATGTGAGGATTTGTGTCACTCCAATACCTCACATTTTGAGTGTTAACATTCCATTTGAGAAAGAAAGTACTTTCGTCACTAAAACAAATTGTCTGTATGTAGCCTGGTTGTTGGTTCATTTTATTGGACATAGTTTCACAGAATTCTAGTCTTCGGTCGGGGTCATCATCTGAAAGTTGGTGCACCATTTTAATTTGTATGGATGAAATTTGTTTTAGCCAACACCCTATGTACTGTCCTTTGACTGACTTCACAGATAGACGCAACTTGGGCTGTGGAAGAAGTAGGGTTTACTACCATTTCTCCAATTATGTCAATTTTTTGTCATCACTAATTGTTGGTCGACCAGATCGTTTGGCATCTTGAACACTACCTGATGCTTCAAACTTCCGAAGAAGCTCCCTCAAATAAACCCTCGATATAGGGCGATCGAGGTACCTCTCATTAAACAGTCGTTCCGCTGCATGGAAATTGTTTCTACATTCACCAATTATTAAGATAGCTGCTACTTTGTCGACTACAGTACGTACCATTTTGCCTATGTAAACACTTAAACGTCTCGTTAAACAATAGCTTAGGTAAATTTTCAAGGTATAAACACTTTTGACAAGTAGAGAATTCAAAAACGTCAACCTTTTTGACAATTAACCAGAGGCGTACTTTAAAATCTTTATTAATTAAATGCGAAACTATAATTTTCGTATTTCTTCAATTTATCAATCAAAATCAGCCGAAACCCAAACAAAATTGGTATGACTGAATAGGTATTGTCAATACCTTTCAAACGAGCTGTCACTTGCCATAGGGTCCCATTTAAAATTATTGGTCACAGTGGCCTTGTGACGTCATTTATGACTATTGCGTCACCTGTTATGACCAGTTGAGAAGCCTACATCCGTTTATTTCCACCCTCCAAATTTCATTATTATAAGTATACCCGTTCAAAAGATACGAGGGGGGAGCGGACTTTTGACTAGCACTGTATATATATATATATATATATATATATATATATATATATATATATATATATATATATATATATATCAATTCAAATGTAAAAACTCTTGACAGCCTCTTATCTCCTTCTGTCATCTCCATGTCTCGTCCCAAAAACAAAAAACAATATACAGGGCCTAGGGAAAATTGATATCACATCTCAAATTTTATTTTTACAGGTATGTATTGTGGATTCGCATGAAAAATTCTATTGAATGTAATCGACACGTAAGAATCATTTTCTTGATTTATAAAAAAATAGAAATGAAGAGGGAAAAACATGTTGGTAGGCAATTCTAGTTCAGCTCCAGGACTATTACATTAGTGTGCATTGTTTTTTGTTAGTTAAATAGTTGTCTGTCATAAAAATAAAATTGTCAGTCTTCTGTTATTCTGGTAATAAATCATGTTACTAAACTGCTGTGCATTCATAACTCTGTAAACAGATCACTGTGACGTAACACAGTTGTAGGTTAATCGTACTAATGTATAACTGTATGAGAGTTTTTTAAATCTCAATATTTCCTGCATTTTTTAATGAATCAAGAAAATTATGAAAACGTGTCGAGAGATTCTCGATTCTCCATCAAACGTACTCGTACGTATTTTTTAAAGCAAATTCCTAATTGTAATATGTTTTGGATTCATATCGAAAACGTTAGCTTTCAACATTGAATGATTTCACCTACCGTTGACAAGCTTCTTCTTGGTCGATAGTTAACTCGGTAACACAATGAATAATATTTATTAGGTATATGGAAATCTTTATTATTCAGATTACACAGGTGTTGCAAAAATTAATATTTTTTTAATTCCTATTGTTCCGCATTGTAACATAGTTCGCAAATTATTATACTGCCACCAATTGGTGAAATGAGTTGTCCGCCCGATTCGCAAAACTTTTGCTTTTTTTGGTAATAAAATACAAAATATTTTTTTTTGATTTTACCCTTTTCCGTATTACAGACAAGATTGCAAATAAATGAAAACATTCTACGTCAGGACATCTCCACTTGCAACCATTATTTGAAACTTTTGTAATAATTTCGATACTTATTCAATAAAAAAAAAACAATTTGATGAAAAAATATATTTTCCGTTTGACGCAAGAGGTTGCAAATTAAAACTCTTGTCAAAAACATTATTTTAGTTATTTTTTCGAGTACGAGTAGTTGCAAATTTATCAGAGGATGTAAATTGCTATTTTTCAAAACTTCGAAAGTTTGCAGAACTTTTGCAAATTTTTCCGCGCTAATAATGTGAAAATTCATTAAATCATGATTTTCAACATCTTCCGTTCAGGAAAAAGGGTTGCAAAATCAGACTACATATCATATGAAAGTCCTCTTCACTCTTCTGAAGTTTTGAAACTTTTGTAATTATTATTAAATTATGGGAAAATCATGTCTATCTCTACTGGCCTATAATATAAAATATTTTTAAAGACACGCTTTTATTCGAACACCTGCCAAATTTCAAGGTGATCGGACGACGGGTAAAATTTAACTTGTAAGATTTGATTACACACATCGGGAAATGTGAAAGTAACTAAAAGCTTGTAAAATTGCTCTGACACTGGGACATACTGTATCAATGATTCAAATACCGATAACACATTTAAAAATATAAATTCGACTCGATGAATCGATGAAACGCGATAATGAACGTGGGAAGCGTCGAAATAACATAGAAATGTTTTCGATAGATCATCGATAAGTTTGTTTACTATTGATTCCATTACTGCTTTTGATGAACGTTGTCGCATTTCAATTGTCGCCGATTTCGTAACAGTTTAGGATATAGGTGGGAAACTCTCAAAACGTCTAATGATGCGATCATCCAGCGATGACAATTCCGAATCCATTACGAATATACTGGGTGTCAACGAATCTATCAGACAAGTCATAACTTCTAGAATATTAGGTGTATCAAAATGAGATTTGGTATATGTGAATGGTACGTGAAGAAGAGAGTTTTCGCATTTTTTCACATTCCGTTCACTTCCGCTTTCACCGGAAATGGCTCCAGTATTGAATTTTTAAATGGAACACCCTGAATATTGTAACAATTTTGTATTTCTGAGACAATTCTGGATCAGATTATGACATTTCAAAAAGTGTTTACGCCTACTTCATTTTTTTGGAGTCACTTTTAATATTGCATCTAGGTGGCCATGATGGGACGTAAACTATCCTGAGGACCTCAGGTGATGTCAGAAAATTACAATCGCAAAGTTTTAGTGACTAGTATGATAGATAGGAATAAGACAAGTTAGCAAAATTACATTTTCGTGTCTAACTATTATTTTTCAAATGGCGACCATTTTCTGACAAGCACTTTCCGAAAAAAGGATTTTTTTACGAATCTAACTATACTAATTTATATGCGATTGGATTAAAAATAAGAACATAAATATAACCAAGGAAAATAATGCATAATAATTTATTTACTTTTGTCAAGTTATGTTTTATTTTTTCTTCGCGCGCAAAAATTAATGGGTAAGTAAATACTTTTATTTGTTCTTGACTTTTGTTTTTATTTCCGACATACATATAAAGATTATAAAGGCATTAGATATGTAGGTATTGGACTTTTTTTACTCGAATTGACAAAGGTTTGTGAAATCTGTAGGTCGATCAATTCATGTAAAAAGAAAAGTTGGTTCTTTTCCTATACTTGTTTGTAGGTGATTAGTTTTGTGTTTTGTTTTGTGTACATTGTGTAAGTGAGTATGATTTTCGAAGAAGATTCCAAATGCACAGATTTCAGTGTACAGCGGAAATATTAATATTTTTTATTAATGTCCCAAATCATTTTCGTTTTCGGCCAAAAATAAGGCTCAGCCGAAGCTTCTTTTTCGTTTTCTGCTGAAAATCCATTTTTGGCCGGACACTAATTTTGAATAGAATCGGACTATAATGACAGAGATCATCCGCCATCTTGGAGCCGCCATTTTGATTTTATGAATGTTTACAAAACATTCATAATCTTCAACTCCAAAAACCCCCACATACCAATTCTGAATAGAATCGGACCATAATTACAAAACACGTCAGCCATCCTGAATTTATTGATTTTGACAAAAAAAAATCTCCACCCCTGAAAATCCCCACATACCAATTTTGAATAGAATCGGACCATAATAACAGAGCTCGTCCGCCATTTTGGAGCCGCCATCTTGAAGTTGTGACTTCTGAAAAAAAATAATAATAATCTTCGACCCCGAAAACCTACACATACCAATTTTGAATCGAATCGGACCATAATTACAAAACTCGTCCGCCATATTGGATCCTCCATTTTGTTTTTCTCTGACGAAAATTTCATTTTGCATTGTTACGGAAACCATGAACACCTGCCAAATTTCACGTCAATCGGACAACTAAAAGTGGGTCAAATTTAACTGATTTGATGATGATTGGACGGGTGAAAGTAAATGAAACCCTGTTAAAATCGGCTAATTTTTCACCAGAATTAAAATTTCATTCCTCGAAGCTCATGAGTTCGATTTTATCTCCTTTGAGTATCAGTTTCTTGTTAACCAGTCTCCTCTAGATTCTGAACATAAAGGAGAAGGAGGATAGGTCCAATAACAGAGCCTTGTGGCACTCCAATTGTTGAGATCGTCTTCGTCGATGCGTGAAAATGGAGGTTTTTGTAATTTCTTTAAAAAAAAAAATCGAGTGTACTATTCAACGCACATTTCCCGGACTATGAATTGTAACTTCTCCGAAGAGACCACTTAAGTGTTAATGAAGAACGTTAGTTGGGAAGAGTTATTTTTTTCTAATATGTAGAGCATGAACAAGTATGCGTTTTTTACGTCGAGCAGAACTAGAAATTGCTGTCTTACATTTACCTAATCGATGTGGGCGTTATTTGTTCCGATAACAATATCGAACATATCGGACTGGAAAAATGGTAGTTTTCGATTCGATTACAGCATTTAACGATTCAGTTATCAAACTGTTTTTTTTTAATATGTGGTATTATTAGTTGATAATTTCATAGTGAATAGAAACAATGATTTCCCAGTAGTCAGTAGTGTTATGAGAAAAAACGGCACTCATAAATGCTGATTATACAGGGTATTGAGTTTAATACGTTCAAGTTACCGGCTCCGGAATTTTCGCTCCAACCCAGTGTTTCATTTAATAAGTTTATTGGTTTTTTTTTTTTTTTGTATGTTCTGGTTCCCACGAAAAGGGATATCCTGTAATGTTCAGAGAACATCGTGGGAACCAAGGGAAAGAAGGTAGGAGTTGGTGTTCTTCTTAAATTTCTGGAGGTTGTATGCCTCGGGGAACACCTCCCTAGGCAATGAGTTCCAAAGCCTCGCTGTTCGTTGGATGAACGAGTCTTTGGAAAGTGATGTTCTGCAGGTCTGCAAAGTGACCACGAAGGGGTGTGATGACTGAACTTGACGGGTTAGTCTCGAAGAGACTGCCAAAGCAGGAACGATTGTTGATATTTCAGAAGAGCATCGCCCATGAAAATATCTATAAAATAGAGACAAATCGCCAACTTTTCTACGGTGTTCCAGACATGTGAGCGAGTTTGTAAGCGAGGCATCACCGACGAGACGAATTGCCCTTTTTTGGACAGAATCCAATAGCCTCAGGATATGTTTAGGTGCCGCGCTCCAAATATGGGAACAGTATTCCAGGACAGGTCGGATCTGTGCCTTATAGATCATAAGCAGCTCAGTGGGGTGAAATAGCTCTTGGCACGAAACAAAACCAAGTTTTGGGATGCACTTTTGGCAATGGACCTCACGTGATTTTCCCAGGAAAGGTTATTGCTGATAGTAATACCAAGCATCGATATGGATGACTTCAGTGGTATGGTTACTCCTGACAAAGTTATGTTAGGCACAGTGAGATCGGCTTTTCTAGAGAAAAGACATGCTTGTGTTTTGTTTGCATTGAATTCTACCAAGTTATTAGATCCCCACTCGAGAATTGTTGCTAAGTCCATATTTATATTATTAACATTTCTTCCTCGTTCATTTCTGGTTTCACGGGCTGATATAGGGGCCCTGGAAGAGAAAGCGGTATGGAGGGTACTATCATCAGGAAAGCTGTGTACTGGACATGAAGTTGCTTTCAACAGGTCGTTGATGTGAAGTAGAAATAGTGTTGGTGCGAGAATAGATCCTTGCGGAACACCAGCATTCATGAGTAGAGTGTCAGATGAAACTCCATCGACCACTACATGGAGAGACCTGTTTGAGAGAAAACTAGCAAGCAGAGAACACAGCTGAGGGAGCAAGCCATAAGACGGAAGCTTGGCGAAGAGTCCCTGGTGCCAAACTCGATCGAACGCCTTGGAGATATCTAATGCCACAGCTAAAGTTTCTCCATACTTTTCGAAAGATAGCTGCCATATATGTGAGACGTAAGCGAGCAGGTCACCAGTTGATCTCTGATGGCGGAAGCCATATTGCCTATCGTTGACAATTCCTGAGTCTTCCAGATATTTCATGAGCTCGATGTTGATGGCTTTTTCCATGACCTTTGAAATAATAGATAGCAGTGCGATAGGTCTGTAGTTGCTAGGTAGGGCCTTTTTGCCTTTTTTAGGGACTGGCTGTACTCTTGCAATTTTTCAATTGGACGGAAATACCCCCAAATTGTAAGAGTGGTTGAACAACTTGCAAAGAACAGGTGTTAGTTCGGGGGCACATTTCTTGAGAACAATCGGCGGGATTCCGTCAGATCCACAGGCTTTGTTGGTGTTGAGACCCAGCAAAATCTTTCTGATAGTACGTTGGCGAAAGGTGATCTCGGGCATGTGACTGTCAATAGGTGTAATGTTCGGGGGTTGTTTTCCCGATGAATCCAGAGTGGAATTTCCAGCAAATAGGTGCGCAAAGATATTGGCTTTTTCCTGGGCAGTCGTTGCTAGTGTTCCATCTTCTTTGGTTAGGGGAGGAAATGAGCTGGAAGTGAAGTTTCTTCCCACAGCTTTGGCGAAAGACCAAAATGAACGGGATCCGTTAGGACATTCAGCAAGTTTTGATCTTATTTTGGCATTGTGGGCATCTTTTGAGCATTCTATTGTCTCTTTGCATATGCCTCTAGCCTCGACATATGCTGCTCTGGTCTCAGGGCCCGGATTTTTTAGCCATCGATGGTATGCTGCCTGTTTGGAAGCCACAGCTCTAGAGCAGTTTCTGTTAAACCAGGTCTTATCGGATGATGTTCTTCTTTCGGTATTCGGTATGTAGGTTTGCATCCCCAACATGATGATTTCAGAAATTGTCTCAGCACATCGTGTTGGATCTACTGAAGAGAAACAAACTCTCTTCCATGGAAACGCTGAGATGTATTTGAACAATTCTGAAATATACAGTATAAGTGTCCGATATTTTACAGGGCGATTCCTCAGTTATTTATAAGGTGAAAGTTCATATAAGCATGGGTCCGCAAGGCCTTCGTTTTTGATATACAAGGTGTTAAAAATGTATTTTTATTTTGGTAAATGTCGATATTTGGACGAAAATTGGTATTTGGGGATTTTTTGATATGAGAAATTCAAATGGGATCTTAGTTTGTCACTTAATTGTAGGGGGCGCCGCCTACAGGTTTTGTCTATTTTGGAAAGTCACAACTTTGTCGTGCATGTATGTATCACATTTTCTAGAAGGAAAATCGATTCCTCATCATTTTTACATGAAACAGGTATGCTTTTCGAAAGGGTTTTGTTTTTACAGGATCAATAAAAACGTGAAAAAATAAATAAATACGCCATGGAATTTCAACGGTTGTTTGAATAATACTTTATATCGAGTGATATGACCTTTCCTTATGATTTTTGTTGGAACATGATGATGTGCTATCGATGTAGTGCCGTATCAGTCATAAGCGGAATGTGAATCCATTAAAATTATACTATTTTTAAAAGTTTTATTTTTTTCTGCAGAAAACAAAAACTTTCGCGTTATTTTTTTTTAACTGTTGCTTAGTAGCGTCTTAAGCTTTAAAACGAGAAAAATAATGATTGTCTGATCTGGCTTACAGGGTATTGGTTTTCAAAAACTAATAAAAAGCTAAAGAAAAACTAAGCCGGACCTGTTTTTTCAAACCTATTTTATTGAGCTCAGGGACCATACTCAGTGTGCCAAACCTCATATGTCTGAGTTTTTTACTTTTAGAGATATTTAACGTAGAATAATCAACATATTTTCAAATATCACCCTGTATATCCGTCAAAAAACGCTACAAGGCAATTTTTAATACCAGATATGAAATGGCCCCGGTCCATAGTATTTATGGTAGGAGTATGTACAATTCGTCGTGAATCACTCTGTATACGTTAAAAGTTCCAATATATGGAGGCCATAGATAGGAAGAATTATAAATTGTTTCAATAGTTCCCTACTTGGAGTATCATCAGGGAGATTAGCTAGACATCGCATAGTCCTCTTCTGCTCCAGAAAAACCTCATTAGCAGCAGATGAGCTGCACCAAATGGCTATTCCGTGTTAGAGCAAGAGTCCCTGTATGTCTTTGATTGATTTGAGAGATCTCAATTGAAAACATTTGATACTTGGTGTATTGGCTAAAGTTTTACAGTAATTTAGAAATACAATTCTAATACCTAGAAAAGTAGAGCATTCAAACCTGTCGATAATTTGATCATCCATAGTTATTTCTACTCCCGGGGTATTTTTCTTTTGCCTGGTGTGAAAATGTATGTGGTTTGTAGTAGTATAAAAAAATAGGGAATTATAATATAGCCACTTCAGAATGCACAGAAATGTTGAGTTTGATGGCGCTCAATATAACGAGAGAAACGCAAAATATACATGGGTCAGTTATGTTGGCACAACTTCAGTCGTCGAAGGAACATATTTCTACATCTCCTATAAATATTGTTTTATTCGCCATTTAGTAATCGTCAATATGTCCAGATTTGAAAGAATTTGTAAACTTCATAGGTGAGCAACACTGGGTCTCTTATCAGTACGGTTTTCATTTCGATAATCACCTGATTCTTGATTTATGATATAAATATCCATGCTATAAATCGCAGGCATTTATTGCCTTGAAATATATATGACTGAGTATACTGGATGAACGAGGAGATGGATTCAATTCTAAATTGGATGGAGTGAAAAGCAAAAAGGGCCTGATTGGTATTGTTTTGCATATTTGGATTCAACGGGGTGAAATACATACAAGTCGATGCTCAGATAACGTTTAAATTTTTATTTGTAGCAATATATTGCCACCTTTTGTATAAGTATTATCAAAAGCTGGTACAGGAGTTATTAATATATAGTGGTATCGATATGAGATTTGGATGGACACTAAAACTACAAGACTTCATAGAAATAGGTATTTTTTATACAAAAAAATTTAAAAAAAATTGATTAATTACGACCTGGAATAAACTACAATCTACAAGCTAACTGGCCCTGGAACTGATCCTTGGAGAACACAAAAACTTCAGGTAGCTTCTCCACTATATTTTGCATTAATTCTATCATTAAAATTTCGCTTTCGATACCAATTAAAGAATTGCCCGTTGTTATTGCTCCATTACCTGAAGAATTATAATTGCATATTGAGAGAATATGGAGATAAAGCCACATTGCTGGGTTCGAAATACGTTTACACAATACTCATCAACTTTCAAACTTCTCAACAACTTTCGCTTGCTTAAGAATCGTTTGTTATAATCAGCATTTCGTGTTACGAGATGCTTTCAGTTAACTCAGCCATATTTTTAGATAAATATTGATGTTTATTGAAAATACGCCAATTAAAATGATGATTCTGTCCATTTGTGAATGCAAACATTTCCGCATGTTTTGTAAATAACGAATATATATATATATATATATATATATATATATATATATATATATATATATAATGAAAAAGGAATTTGTGGCATAATGGACAGAATCTGTCCATTATGCCACAAATTCCTTTTTCATAATTCCTCACGGACAATAATTTCCCACTTTCACATATATATATATACAGTGCTAGTCAAAAGTCCCCTCCCCCCCTCGTATCTTTTGAACGGGTATACTTATAATAATGAAATTTGGAGGGTGGAAATAAACGGATGTAGGCTTCTCAACTGGTCATAACAGGTGACGCAATAGTCATAAATGACGTCACAAGGCCACTGTGACCAATAATTTTAAATGGGACCCTATGACAAGTGACAGCTCGTTTGAAAGGTATTGAAAATACCTATTCAGTCATACCAATTTTGTTTGGGTTTCGGCTGATTTTGATTGATAAATTGAAGAAATACGAAAATTATAGTTTCGCATTTAATTAATAAAGATTTTAAAGTACGCCTCTGGGTAATTGTCAAAAAGGTTGACGTTTTTGAATTCTCTACTTGTCAAAAGTGTTTATACCTTGAAAATTTACCTAAGCTATTGTTTAACGAGACGTTTAAGTGTTTACATAGGCAAAATGGTACGTACTGTAGCCGACAAAGTAGCAGCTATCTTAATAATTGGTGAATGTAGAAACAATTTCCATGCAGCGGAACGACTGTTTAATGAGAGGTACCCCGATCGCCCTATATCGAGGGTTTATTTGAGGGAGCTTCTTCGGAAGTTTGAAGCATCAGGTAGTGTTCAAGATGCCAAACGATCTGGTCGACCAACAATTAGTGATGACAAAAAAATTGACATAATTGGAGAAATGGTAGTAAACCCTACTTCTTCCACAGCCCAAGTTGCGTCTATCTGTGGAGTCAGTCAAAGGACAGTACATAGGGTGTTGGCTAAAAACAAATTTTATCCATACAAATTAAAAATGGTGCACCAACTTTCAGATGATGACCCCGACCGAAGACTAGAATTCTGTGAAACTATGTCCAATAAAATGAACCAACAACCAGGCTACACAGACAATTTGTTTTAGTGACGAAAGTACTTTCTTTCTCAATGGAAATGTTAACACTCAAAATGTGAGGTATTGGAGTGACACAAATCCTCACATCTTTCGTGAAAAACATACTCAATTTCCAGAAAAAGTAAATGTTTGGGCAGGTATTTTGGGAAACCACATAGTTGGGCCTCTTTTCTCAATGCTAACTTAACCGGTGAATTGTATCTGGAGATGTTACAAAATGATATTGAGGCGTTAATTCTTGAAATTCTAGAAGATAATCCAGATGAATTCGACAACTTGGAAATAACGTTTCAACAAGATGGTGCTCCTGCACACTATTACGGTGCAGTAAGACGTTACCTAGATGAAGAATATCGTGGTAGATACACACTGGGGGGGACCGGACCTTACACCATTAGATTTTTTCTATGGGGTACTTGAAATCTAAGGTTTACGCTACAGCACCTGACAGTATTGCCATTCTGAAACAACGAATTGTTGAAGAATGTAGGGCAATTTCCGCTGACACACTGGGACGAGTACGACAAGAGTTTAGCAATAGGATGCATTACTGCCAGGAAGTAGATGGAGCACATTTTGAACACTTATTATAAGAACTGGTTCTTAAATCTTTATTAATTAAATGCGAAACTATAATTTTCGTATTTCTTCAATTTATCAATCAAAATCAGCCGAAACCCAAACAAAATTGGTATGACTGAATAGGTATTTTCAATACCTTTCAAACGAGCTGTCACTTGCCATAGGGTCCCATTTAAAATGATTGGTCACAGTGGCCTTGTGACGTCATTTATGACTATTGCGTCACCTGTTATCACCAGTTGAGAAGCCTACATCCGTTTATTTCCACCCTCCAAATTTCATTATTATAAGTATACCCATTCAAAAGATACGAGGGGGGGAGGGGACTTTTGACTAGCACTGTATATGAAAGAAGGGTAGTCGCTGACTAGTTAAGAGTAAAACTAATAGTAGGGTCTGCAGCAATGTAAAAGAAAACTCTTTGAAGTTTTTCCAAGCTTTCGGAATCGTTTATTCCATCATCAGGGAAACTACAAATGGAAAAAATTGTGCATATAAGAACTGTAAAAAACAAATTATATGAGTACTTACATCTATCTTGAGGATGTTTACATATAAGTACATAATGGTATATAAGATACATTATTAATAGAAAATGACTTCTAGCTTTTGGTTAATTAATTTCAAATTACATTTCTGAATGAAAAGACCAATTCTTGTACATAGAAACAACATTCAGATATTCATTCTCGGAACTGACAGTTACTAATCTGACAATGACACTTCTCATCGTAGAACAATTCAAATTCAGTTTAGGTTAGAATCACCACGTTCAGAAACTCTGACTTCTTGGTGTTTTATGTCGAGTGAAAGTAAAAAAGAATAAATTTCACTCAGATGGTTTATATCTGTTTTTTTATTGATGGAGTCATTCTCTTGATAGATAAAAGCCATTTCTAAGAAAGACCTTTTTGAAAGATGTGATTCTCTTGCAAGAACAGTTGTTGAAAGGTAGTTCATTTGGTGGTCACAATCATTGACATGTTTAGCTAAAGCACATCTCTCAGGATGTAGTCTACTATCACTCTTATGAGAAATGATTCTATCCTTCAATAATCTTTTTGTTTGGCCAATATAATTCTTATCGCAATCATGACAAAGGATACTATAAATAACATTAGTAAGTGATAAAAGAGGAATTTTGTCTTTTACTTTTGAATATATTTGTCTTATTGCAGTGACTGTTCTATTTGCAATTTTGATGTTTTCAAAAGGTTTAAAAATTCTTGTCAGTTTAGGTGTTATTTCTTTTATATAAGGTAACGAAGCATAAAAAATTGAAACTTGATTCATACCAGTAACACGTTCATTATGAGAATTGTTATTTTGTCTTATGGTATTATCAACTTCTGTTAAGGATGTGCTAAATAATATTTTTTTAACTAAAGAAGAAATGTCGAACCAATAATAAAAAAAGACATTTCTATAAAGAGCATTTTAGCAGATGTAGACTACATCACTTCCTCTATCAATGACAATAAAAAAAGAAACATCACTATAGCTAGAGCTACTAATGTGATTACCAACCATTTACTTAATGTTGACTATAGAAAAAATGATATTTTTCGAAAACTTTATAACAAGTCAAGAACATTTTTGAAAGATAACCCAGAATTGATTCTTACTCAGTCAGATAAAGGTAATGTTACTGTTATTATGGAAAAACAACAATATCTAGATTTATCTAATGATATCATTAATAACAGTACTTCCTATATTGAACTAAATGATGATCCAACAACAAAAATACAAAGAAAATATAATAATTTGATAAAAGCTCTTGAGGATAAGAATCAAATAGATGACACGGTTAAAAAAAAGCTTACTAGTTATAATGGTATTTCTCCTAAATTTTACTCTTTACCAAAAATTCACAAACCAAATTTATCAGTGAGACCTATTATAGCTTGTATAGGTTCTCCTACAGAACAAATTGCTTCCTTTTTAACGAATATTTTGTCTATTGCTTATGATTCAGATAATATTTATTCGATCAAAGATTCCTTTGAATTCTCAAGAAAATTTAATAGAATCAAATTACCAGATAACTATGTTCTTGCCAGTTTAGATGTTGTCTCTCTTTTTAGTAATGTTTATCTAGATACTTGCCTCAGAGCAATAGATAAGAATTGGGTTCGCATCAGTAGACACTGTACTATTGAAAAAGATTGTTTTTCCAACTTGATAAGATTCCTCTTTGAAAACAACTATTTTTCATTCAATGGAAAATATTTCAGACAAACTTTTGGAACTCCTATGATTTGTTGATGATATAATTTTAGCTTTACCAACAAATGGTATAACAGAAATTTTGGATACTTTTAATAGCTACGACCCATTCATACAATTCACAATCGAAACAGAAGACTTAGATCTCTCAGTACCTTTTCTTGATACAAAACTTATCCGATTGGTTGATAACACAATATTGATTGATTGGTATAGAAAACCATGCAGTTCAGGAAGGTATTTGAATTTCTTTTCTTATCACAAATTTTCGATGAAAGTGAATTTGTTGAAACAAATGAAAAACAGAGTACTCAAAATTTCTGATATATCTTTCCATAAAAAAAAAAATTTGAACAAACTCAAGAACTTTTCTTACAAAATTCTTATCCACCATCTTTAGTTAAAAAAATATTATTTAGCACATCCTTAACAGAAGTTGATAATACCATAAGACAAAATAACAATTCTCATAATGAACGTGTTACTGGTATGAATCAAGTTTAAATTTTTTATGCTTCGTTACCTTATATAAAAGAAATAACACCTAAACTGACCAGAATTTTTAAACCTTTTGAAAACATCAAAATTGCAAATAGAACAGTCACTGCAATAAGACAAATATATTCAAAAGTAAAAGACAAAATTCCTCTTTTATCACTTACTAATGTTATTTATAGTATCCCTTGTCATGATTGCGATAAGAATTATATTGGCCAAACAAAAAGATTATTGAAGGATAGAATCATTTCTCATAAGAGTGATAGTAGACTACATCCTGAGAGATGTGCTTTAGCTAAACATGTCAATGATTGTGACCACCAAATGAACTACCTTTCAACAACTGTTCTTGCAAGAGAATCACATCTTTCAAAAAGGTCTTTCTTAGAAATGGCTTTTATCTATCAAGAGAATGACTCCATCAATAAAAAAACAGATATAAACCATCTGAGTGAAATTTATTCTTTTTTACTTTCACTCGACATAAAACACCAAGAAGTCAGAGTTTCTGAACGTGGTGATTCTAACCTAAACTGAATTTGAATTGTTCTACGATGAGAAGTGTCATTGTCAGATTAGTAACTGTCAGTTCCGAGAATGAATATCTGAATGTTGTTTCTATGTACAAGAATTCTATGTACAAGAATTGGTCAGAAATGTAATTTGAAATTAATTATCCAAAAGCTAGAAGTCATTTTCTATTAATAATGTATCTTATATACCATTATGTACTTATATGTAAACATCCTCAAGATAGATGTAAGTACTCATATAATTTGTTTTTTACAGTTCTTATATGCACAATTTTTTCCATTTGTAGTCTCCCTGATGATGGAATAAACGATTCCGAAAGCTTGGAAAAACTTCAACGTATATATATATATATATATATATATATATATATATATATATATAATATATATATATATATATATATATATATTGTTATGTTAGGAAGGACCAGTAATATATTTCAAAGATGAAAAAGAAATAATTTCTTAAAAAAACCACAAAAATAATAATTACTTAATAGTTAGTAGTTCATGAGAAATTGTTTTACATTTTTTTTTTGAGATTCTATTTCCTTTATGAAGCCTCTGTATAATATTGATAGGTAAAAATATGCAAATACTATAATGCAATCATTTTCATACATTGTCAAAATGATTACAACATATAATTGTTCAAAATACAACAAAAAAGTCTAGATTTACAAAATCATTCTGAATTAAATGTGATCAACAAAATTATGAGCTTGAAACATACAGTATATGAAATTGTATCTAACTAAAAATAGCCAATGGGAGAACAAGAAACTTCTTGATGACAATAGCCAATCAGGGAACAGAGATGGTGAGATAAAAGATTTGAAATTGTGGAAAAGTAAGAACTGAGAAATGTCAAAAAGAATTATCATCAAATATTGTATTTAGTTTATAAGAAATGTAAAATATATTAGTTCATAAGTTTTCTCAAATAACATCGAATTAATCAAAGTGCGACAAGGAAGTGCGCGAGTTTGAAAATTCAAATAAAATGGACAAAACAGAAATGGTATCCAGGGAATGAAAAAACAAAGCGAGAAGAGATTGAAAAAAATTTTTAGAAAACGACGCCACGTACAAAATTTTAAGAGAAAGGAAATTCAAGATTTTCACGAATACAAGGTAGTTTGTCTACAATAAACTAACCAATTCAACCTCAAGAGAATTTCGACACAAATAAATAGGAGAAAACAAGATTACCTTTTCTGTACTCCACATAAAACTGTTTCCAAGCTGATTTCTGGGGATTTGGATGGTTCCTTTTGAAATGGTGAGTTCCTGAGAGGAGTGGATGAAACAGGAATTCAGATTATGCCACGTATTGTATCAGCGACATTCCAGTTCCAGGTATAAACTCTTTTAGTGGACATCACAAACTGAATCACTTCACAAAATAACTCGTATATCTGAAGAACTCTATTTTATTTTGGTATTGAACTATAAAAGAATTCTTCCAACTCTAAAGAAAAAGTGAGGTTATATACAATATCTAACACTGTTTCTTATTATTCTAAGAAAATTTGTCAATTGCTTATAGTTATAGGTTATCTATCCGTAGGCCAGGTTAATATGAGTTTTCCTGAATAAAGGAAATAATTGTTTTTTGATAGTTTTTGGTTTATTTTCCACAATGACATGCTAATATTTCACCTATAAACACTGAACTAAAATAGTTCGAGTTGACATCTAGACAGGCAGTGGCTCTATTGCCAGTACCAGCTCCTGAGACGAAGGCGCACCAACTGAGATTAGTCGTGGTAAGAAAAGTAATAATAATTGGCAACAACGTGGCGAGAAAACAGTAACGTTAGCTGGCAATTATTATTTCATAACAATTAGCTACTATCATATCATAATATAACAATTGGCTTTCCATCGCGTAGCTGAATTCTTATTTCATTGTAGAAATATATCGAAATCAAAATATTTATAAAGGGAGAAAATATTTGTGGGGCAATAACAATAACGTGGGAAGAAAAAATTAGCAACAATTATTATTTGAAAGCAATTAGTATAACATATCAATATATATACAGTGTGGGCCATAATGTTTGCAACATATGGGTACAAATATCAGTGTTACAAAAAATATTTTATAGGGGATCGTTTCTGCATATTGAAAAACCTAAAAATCGATTTTGTCTCCGTAACCAATCATCTGCAGAACTGTTATTTTGTGCATTTCTGTTAAACGAACCATGTTTCGCAATTGCAGTTGACGAAATTCAAACGACAAGTATCACTGACAAAGTAGTTGTCAACAATTGAAATAAAACTAACATTGCCATGGTGACTTTTTCAATGGCCTACTAGACTGTCATAATAACGAATTTCATGATGATAGATAATATGAGATCGAATCAAATCTATTAACATCTGTCTGATAATAATTTTTTGACCTTTGGTAGTTTTCATAAAATTAATTTTAAAGCAAGAAATAATCAGGACAGTACCTAAATGAGTGGTGATGCTATAAGTGATATTCTAAATTTGATACCACCTAATCTGATATTGTAGGAGTTAATTTCAATCCATAAATAGTACAGAGATTGGATAGAAGTGTTAATTCAGGGTTGTCCCGGATTTTTCACGCTGGAGGTTATGGGTTCAATTCCTAAAATTGTATTTTTTTTTAATGAAATCAATTAGAGTAATGTTCGATTTTTATAATATTTTTCTATATTTATATTTTCAATGACGGCATGAATGAGTACGATTGAAACTGTTATGAAAAGATAACAGTTTTCTAATGATATGATTAAAATAGTCGTAGAAAAACTATAGTGTACAATATACTATTTCTTACTTTCTCATTATCAAGAAACGGTATTAGTATTAGTTTTTAGCGTATTGAAGCGAATTACGTATTCAGATGATTTTTTTTTATTTCTGCAAAGAATTCGAAAAAAATAACATTTTTGAATAGAGAATGAAGAGACTTTTAAATGATGTATCACATGCCCCTACTTCCCATTTAAAAATGTGGGGGTTGTAACTATCATCAAAGGGTTGAAATAAAGGAATTTTGTCATGGGTATAACATTTGAGATATTACAGTTCTGGTAGCTTCAACGAATTAGATTTTATCATAAAGTTTAGTATCTTTTAGAAAATCTATGATTTTACAATAGAAATTGGTTGAACTAAGAATCTCTATTTCATTTCCTTGGATTTTATGCTTTATTCTCATATCTTGGTTGTGTGGGCATTCTTCGAGTATATGTTTAACCGTCAGTTGGGAACCGTTGCATTGTTGACAGAGCGGTGGATTTTCTGAGCACATCAGGAAACCATGTGTAAGACGTGTGTGTCCTATTCTGAGTCTTCTAATGATTGTTTTATCTCTTTTTTTCATTTTGGGCATGGAAATAGCCTCGATCGACTGTTGGATGGTGTGTAGATGTGTGACCTTTGTATCCCAGGTACTTTGCCACTTTAGTCGGATGCTTCTTTTGAGGCTTGATTTTAGATCTGTGTGGAGTTGGATATGTATTAGAGGTGAATCTGACAGTGACGCCTCTTTGGCAGCTCGATCGGCTAGCTCATTTCCGATGATTCCTATATGTGATGGGACCCAAATAATAGTTATGGATACTCCTTTCTCAGCCAGGTCCTGGTAGGATTTATGTATATTCTGGACTATGGGGTGTTGTGTGTAGATGTCATTTATTGATTTGATGGAAGAAAGAGAGTCTGTGCATATTGCAATATTTTGATGATCATTTGAACACATGCTCAAAGCTTCCGAGATTGCGTAGAGTTCGCCAGTATGAACACTGCAGATGGGAGAAAGCCTTCGTTTAGCCAATGTCCTTTGTGATGTGACTACTGAGCAGCCCACATTGTTTTCGTTTTTGGAGGCGTCAGTGAATAGAATCTCATCGAAGGAACATCCGTTTTTGAGTTTAAGGAATTCTTGTCTTAGTATTTCGTTGGGTGTGTCTAGTTTATTGTATTTACTCAGGAGGATATTCGTGTTTGGTATTTTTTTCAACCAAGGGGGAATGTTGGAGGGTCGGGTTTGCGTAGTGTGGTGCACAATAATTGAAATAACGAATTTATTCCATTTGGCTTTTCCACACTCTATATATTTCGGTTATTTCGGAAACGTCTCTGACGATTTGGATGAAATTTTGTATCTAGATAGGCTTTTACTTTTTAACCGACGAAACCAAAAAGGAGGAGGTTCTCTAGTCGACGCGTATATTTTTTTTTTTCCATATTTTTTTTTTATGTATGATCACGAATAACTTTTTACTGATACGTCCGATTCCGATAATTCTTTTTTCAGTGGATAGGGTGTACTTCGAATTTGGTCCCATTTGAATTTAAAAGATGAAATCCACCCCTAAGGGTAGCAAAATGAAGGATATTGATCACTCACCCTCTGAATTCTGGTCCGTTAACCGATTCTATCAGGCATAACTTTGTACTGGGTTCTTCGATTTGGATGATCCTTTTTTTAATAGATAGGGTATACCTTATATTTGGATTAAGAAAGGAATTAGCCACCCTTACGGGTGGAAAAATAGGGGATAATTGATTTTTCACTTGTGAACATTGGCACACACATACGTAGTTGACAATGACAGATCGCTACTGACATTATTCTTGTTCCACATCCGTCAAAATTAGTATATTTTATGAGAGGATGGAATGATATACAAAGTAATGAAATAAACTAACCAGAACAACGAAAATAATTTATATTACAACAAATAGTAAAAGTAGATAATCATATTATTTAACTGGTAATAGTTGAAGTAAGGTGGGTAAGTAAGTATTTTGGAAGTAATCAAAAAACAAGTAGGTAGTAATTGGTAGATTTTAGCCACAGAAAATTGAAAAATAAAAACCTTTTAACAAAAAATTAAACCGACGAAATACGGAACTGAAAAGTAAAAAATAAAAACTTTTTAACAAAAAATAAAATAAATGATGATTGAGCTCCTAAACTAATGTAAGTAACTGATTTTGAGTCGGCGCCAAACAAACTAGCAATTGAATTAGGTGAAGCGTAAAATGATGGCAGCGAGATGCAAGGCTGCGTTTTGATGACTTCTTTCATAGATAATGATCTTCGATAATTGTTTGTTTGGCGCCGACTCAAAATCAGTTACTTACATTAGTTCAGGAGCTCAATTATCATTAAGGCTTTTCAGTTGATTTTTTCGCCGGTTTAATTTTTTATTAAAAAGTTTTTATTAAGTTCATCATTTAGGTGAATTTCCTGAAAAACCGCGATTAAAAAAAAGTTATGGTAGGTTTGGTTAGAACAAGGAATCTACCAGATTCAACTACGACGTCTGGTAGGACTGGCGAATCCACCAGATTCAACTACGACGTCTGGAATACCGGTATGTTAGGTTATAAAAAATGTTTTTGTTTGTTAATCGCGTTTGCTTCGGGGAAGCCACCTATATGAGATGGCTTTATAACATCATCCGACTATTATCGTATTTTTTTTCACGAGCAGTCGGACAATTCGAGAAAAACAACACTCTCAATCTACAATTTCATTGCCAACGTTTTGGCGAGGAATCTCGCCTTCTTCAGGGCTTGTTTTTTCTACAGTTGAGTCAAAACATTTTCTGATTCTTGAGGGTTGCAGAATATTTCAAGTTTTTCTAAATAAGTATCTCCGAAAAAACCCGATTTCACGAAAAGAAAAACACCGAGCAAAGCTTGGTCGCCCAAGTACTTGGTTATAAAATGGCAAAATTTTCCAATCTGGAACTTGGCATCATTTCAGTGGCTAGCCAAGAGAAAAAATACAGACGAGAGTTCTTTCACTTTTCCAATTGTCCAACACCAACTGACATAACGAACGAACCGTTGTTCTAAATTGAAAGATTAATCGAATTATCGCCCATTATTCAATTTGGTAGTGCCAATTTACGCGACCAATGCCCCATCCAGTTCATCGCGCCGCTACATAACAGACTAGACGCTCAACTGTTCTTTTAATCGCCGACCAATTCGGCTTTTACATAGTTCGAATAGAGTGGTTATCGCCATAATCGGAGAGATATTCATCGGGAAAATTAATAGAATATCGAATAGAGGTGTAATTAGGAGAACGGGAAGATAAATATACGTTCCGTGGTCAGAAATCACACCACCGATAAGTTGTACGATAAACTGAAAAAACAATCGAGATAATTTCTGAACGGAGCTAAACATACAGGGTGACCCAGGGGTGTGCGCAAGCTCCATAACTTTTTTTCTATCCAAGCTATCGACTTGATTCTCTTCTAAGTACCCACTTGAAATTTTAAACGTCCTGTAATACATACTAATACATACCGTGCTTCTCAAAAGTCCCCTCCCCCCTCTTATTTTTGGAACGATTATACATAAACAAGTGAAATTTGGAAACTGAATATTAAAGGTTGTAAACTTCCCTACTAGTGATGATAGATGACGAAATCGTCAAAGATGACGTCACAAGGCCATTGTGACCAATAATTTTAAATGGAACCCTACGGCAAGCGATACCTCTTTTAAAAGGTATCGAAAAAACCTATTCAATGATACTATTTTTGTTTGTGTTTATGGCAGTTTTGGCAACTCGCTTTTAAAAAACGCAAAGCTGTGATGAATTAAATCAGTTAATACTAAAATTCCAAATTCAAGCTCCGCCTCTGGATAGTTGTCAAATAAGCTGAAGTTTTTGTTAGTCTCCCTAATTCGACGTTTTTGTAATTGTCCAAGTTTTTGTACATTCAATAACTTGTGTATTGTTGATCGAACGTTTAACTGTTTTAGCAGCTTTTGGTACTTTTAATATTTTTGTACATTTTAATAATTTGTTAAACTGTTGTGAGCCGAACGTTTAAGTGCTTCAAGAAGCGAAATGGTACGTGCTTTAGGTGATGAAGTAGCAGCGATCCTAATTCTTGGTGAAACTGGACAAAATATTCATGCAGCAGAACGCATTTTTAATGAGAGGTTTCCCGATCGCCCCGTTTCGAGGACTTATTTGAGGGAGTTTCTTCGTAAGTTTGAAACAACGGGTAGTATTAATGATGCGAAACGATCTGGCAGACCACAAATTTCTGATGAGAAAAAAATTGATATACTGGCAGAAGTAATAGTTAATCCTACTTCTTCAACAACTCACGTTGCATCTACCTGTGAAGTCAGTCGAAGTACAGTACACAGGGTGTTGAAAAAAAACAAATTTCATCCATACAAATTAAAAATGGTTCATCAACTCTCAGACTACGACCCAGACCGAAGACTAGAATTTTGTGAAAATATGGAAACTAAAATTAACCAACAGCCAGACTATGTCAAAACAATTTGTTTCAGTGACGAAAGTACTTTCTATCTAAATGGAAATGTAAATACACAGAATGTGAGGTATTGGAGTGACGCAAATCCTCACCTGATTCGTGGAACACAAACCCAATTTCCCCAGGAGGTGAATGTTTGGGCAGTTATCCTGGGAAACCACATCGTTGGGCGTCTTTTCTCAAATACTAATTAACTGGTGAGGTTTATCTGGAGCTGTTGCAGAACGCAATAGAACCGTTAATCCTTGAAATTTCGGAAGATAATCCAGATGAATTCGGCAATTTGGAAATAACTTTCCAACAGGATGGTGCTCCTCCACACTATTACGGTGCAGTAAGACGGTATTTGGATGAGGAGTATCGTGGTAGATGGATTGGACGACGAGGTTCAACGGAATGGCCAGCTCGATCACCGGACCTCACACCTTTGGATTTTTTTCTGTGGGGGTACCTTAAATCGAAGGTTTACGCCACTGAACCTGACAATATTGACGTTTTAAAACAACGTATTGTTGCAGAATGTGAGGCTGTTTCCGCAGACACATTTGCAAAAGTACGAGAAGAGTTTAAAAATAGGATAGTTCACTGTCAGGACGTGAATGGAGGTCACTTCGAGCAATTTCTTCAAGTATATACTGATTCTTAAATCTGTAATTAATATCATACTGAATGGAATTTAAATCTTAATGTTTACTAATGAGCCATTAAAATTGCCATAAACACAAACAAAATTATTATCATTGAATAGGTTTTTTCGATACCTTTTAAAAGAGGTGTCGCTTGCCGTAGGGTTCCATTTAAAATTATTGGTCACAATGGCCTTGTGACGTCATCTTTGACGATTTCGTCATCTATCATCACTAGTAGGGAAGTTTACAACCTTTAATATTCAGTTTCCAAATTTCACTTGTTTATGTATAATCGTTCCAAAATTAAGAGGGGGGGAGAGGACTTTTGAGAAGCACCGTATTTATTTTCAACACATGTTGTACAGGGTGTTCACAAAAAATATAATCCAATTTGTTGGTAAAGACAGATGTAAAACAGATGTTTTTCAAATAGGTCACCATTTAACATATCCCATATCAAAACTCAGCTGTTTTCAAGATATTTGAGGTTTAATTTTATTTCAAAAACGTTAATAAGATTACTTACAATATGACATTTTCTATTTTAAGGAAAAGGGCAAAAAAATAAAACGATTGTCAGTTCATCAGTTCCAAAGACGGCAGAAAATGGAAGAGAAGGAAAAATTACCTGATTCTTTGAAGAAATATTTGAAAACGTCAGATATAAGTGTTCTTTCTGAACTTGAGAATACCGACGATGCTCGCCCTAGTTGTTCCTCATCCCCAAGTTCCTCATTTGTTTCTGATTGTAATAATATAAATAGTACCCAGGAACATCATTCTGAAAACCTTCGAGCAGCGGCAACATTACTATTTTCTAACTCCACCGTAATATCTGGTGACCCTGGAGAGTGGCCCGAAATGATTACATCCGCAGATGCAAGATTTTCAACGGAAAAAGGACCCCCATCAAATTACGAATTGGATCCAACCAGTAAACTCACAAGGCCGAAAGATTTCTGCCAGATATTTTTATCGTAACCTCATCAATGGAGAGGAAGTTGAAAGGAAGTGGCTGATTTACTCAACTACAAGAGATGCGATTTACTGTTTCTGTTGCAAACTTTTTGGCAAGTCTTTGACCAACTTGTCTAATTAGGAAGGGTGTTCTGATTGGAAACATTTGTCACTAGTGCTAAACAGACATGAAAAGAGTGACTCCCATAAAAAAAAATGGGATCTTGGTTAAACTTATCAAATATGTTATCTAAGGGAGTTACTATGAATGAAAGTCAATTACGATCATTGCATGTAGAAAAAAAACTGGTATCGTGTCATTGAAAGAATAATTCCAGCAATGCAGTTTTTATGTCGTCAATGTTTACTTTGACGTGGTAGATCTAACAAATTATATGAAAATAATAACGGAAACTTCTTAAGATTAATAGAAACGTTCACCAAATTTGATTCTGTAATAGAGCAACATGTTCGACGCACACATAAAAATCGAAGCATCGGCAGCGGTAGCGGTATGACAAACTATTCAGGCGATAAAATTCAAAATGAATTGATAAATTTGATCGGCTCAAAAGTAAGAACTACTATTTCAGATCTAGTAAGGAAACATGAATATTACTCTATAATCCTCGACTGTACACCGGATGTGAGTCATACGGAACAATTAAGTGTTATTTTGAGGTTTGTTTTATTAAACGAGTTGACGAAAAAAAATTAAATACGTGAACATCTCATTTTATTTTGCCCTTTAGTTGATTCTACTGGTGACAGATTTATTAGTAGAATTAAATTCAAGTATATATGATCTGCGAGGACAAGGATATGATAATGGAGCAAACATGCGTGGAATAACAGTGGATTACAAACACGAATATTAAATATAAACCGGCGAGCATTTTTTGTTCCTTGTGCTGCTAAAATTTCTTTCGAGGTGTCCGGATTCTTTGACATTGTTTAAGAGATATATGTGTTTTTTTCCGCGTCAACCAAAAGATGGTCAATTTTGAAAACGTGCCTTACAGATTTAACTTTAAAACCACTATCTGATACACGTTGATCCAGTAGAATAGACGCTATAAAACCTTTGAGATATCACATTTGCAAGGTTTATGATGCTCTTTCAAAAGTAATGGATACATCCGCATCTTCAAAAGATTTTAGTACATCACACCTAGCTCGATCGCTCGCAACAAAAATCCAAAACTACAATTTTTTATGCTCTGTAGTAATCTGGTACAATATTTTATTTAAAATCAATTCTCTAAGTAAATTAATGCAGACTCAAAGTATAAATCTAAGATCTTGTTTGGACTGTCTAAACAAAATAAAAATATTTTTTTTAGACTTGAGAGATGATAAAGGGATTTAGCGAACTTCTTGTAGACGCCAGGGAGCTGGCCGAAGAATTAGAAATTGAACCAATTTTTTATCTTCACAAACAGTTCGCCAAGGAAAAAAGAGACAGTTTGATTATGAAAGTACTGACGAACAAATAACAAACCCGAAAATGAATTACAAAGTTAAAGTATTCTTCTCTATACTAGATACGACCTTATTATCTCTTAATGAAAGATTCAAGGGGTTGGAGCAATTTAATAACATTTTTTGGATTTATTTATCAAATGTTCAGAATGAATGAAGAAGAATTGAGAAACTCGTGTGAAAATTTATCATTTTATTCGAAAGATGAAGCACGTAAAGAATCAGATATTGATGCAAATGACTTATTTGATGAAATTATTCGTTTAAAATGCCTCTTACCAGAGCAAAATGAGTTAGATCCTCAGTTAATTCTTCAACACATTTTAGAGAACAATTTAATTTCAACATTTCCCAATACTGCAGTGGCAATACGAATTTTTTTAATGCTACCAGTATCTGTAGCATCGGGAGAAAGGTCTTTTTCAAAATTAAAATCTATAAAAACTTTTTTACGATCAACTATGGCACATGAGAGACTCAGTAATTTGGCAATTATGTCCATAGAAAGTGACCTTACGGATTGTATTCCTTTAGACGAGTTGATTAAAGATTTTGCCGAAAAAAAGGCAAGAAAAGAGTGCTTCCAATAAGTTATTTTGTTCTTTTTTCTGTTGTGTAACATTTTTATTGTTTTGTCAGTTTTGTTATTGCTTTGATTTTTTTACATTTTTTGTTAAGCCTTATGTCTAAGACTGGTTAAGATCTTCTAAATGTTATTGGGATGAGTAGTCAGGTATCAGCTGATTAAAATCGGTACACTTTTTTTTATTTGAGCTTTCGGAAATACTCATCTCCTTTATTTGCAAACATCAAATGATAATGATGATTTGAAATTATAGATCATACATTATACGTTATATAAATTAACACATATTTCATTTCAGAATGGACCTTTTTATGCACTATGTGAAAACACTGTAATTAGAAAGTATATGTGCTAATATCACTTGGGATTTTTCATTTTATTTTTCTGATGGGTAGTTTTTCCATAATCCGGAAAAAAGTGGTTTCGTGACGTCACGTTCACTAAAAGTTGATTTGGCATCGTTGTATGAGTTGCGAATCATGGAATTGTGACGTAATGACATTTGTTATTTGATACTTTGATAGGTTCGTTCGTTTGCTTCACGGAATAGAATATTATCAATCGTTTTTCTCTTCTTCAGCTCTTTTTCTTGCATATATCTGATACGACTGATACGAGAGACGAGATATGCAGAGAACTGCTGCAAATGAACAAGCTCTCCATGAATGTGGTATTGAAAAATTTCGGAAATTATTTTCTAATTTTAATTATTATGAAAATGTCTGAAAAGTGCAATGTGCCCGGTTGTCTGAACACCAGTGAAAGTGAATCAAACTTTTGTAAAAAGCGGAAATATATGCTTTTGTGCAGAACATTTCCAGGTGAGTACATCAAGGAACGATCTTCAATTTCACTCAATGCAAGTTTGCAAAATCATCGATCAGTACTGTATTTTATATCCAGTCCTATAAACATATTGTTCTTTGGTTCCAGCTGAAAGAAGATACTACGAATTAGGAATATGCTAGAACAAGGGGATCCAAATTTGTGTTGAAGCAAGATGTCTGTCCACATATCAACCTGAAATGACATTGGTCTGACAATGTTTCATCATAAGTATATGACCTACCAACGATAAATAAACCCAAACCAAATGAAAACATCACTCCTTCAGCTAGTAAAACTGTGTTGAGTGACATTACATCCATGGGAAATATTTACTCAAGAGTTTCGAATAGTTCTTCTCCTAGCAGTAGCCAAGCTAGTACATTATCCGATTCACCAAAATAACACCACCAAAAAAAATTCTGAGTATATTCCTAGTCAGTCTTCATCCGATCCTGATTGTGAAAATATCGAAGGACAGCAGCGCCAGCGCCTATCTATTGCACTTATAGAAAAGAAGAGTAATATTATTTGGGGCTCCCTGAAAATGTTTACCACATTGTGAAATACATTACCAAAATTGAGTAAATTAAATATATGGATGTTCTGATAAGTTTAAAAAAGATACGGGTTGGGGATGTATACTCTCGATTGGCTTTGATATGAGTAAATCAAGTGTTCACAAGATTTTCACAAAAGCTGTGCCTATGATGGCAAATTGTTTATAAGAGCTTATATATTGGCCTGACATATCTGAAATTGAAAGAAATTTGCCGATCCCTTTCAGAGCTCGCTATGAGAAAGTTAATTCAATTATTGTCTGGAAATTGAAAAACCCTCTGATCCTGTTCGTCTGTCCATGACTTGGTCAGAATAGAAAAAATGCAATACTGTAAAATTTTTAATATCTGCTACTCCAAATGGCACAATACAATTTATTTCAGGAGCATACGGTGGACGAATTCTTTAACAACTTTGTCGATAAGAATAATTTCTTCTATTTTGATTGATTGAAATTCAAAAATACTTTGAATAACTAGAATGTGCAGTATTATGTCAAAGTTTTCTAAGGTTTGTTGTCACATTCTCTTCATGAACGCCAATATCTTCAGAAATTTTTTTTTTCTATAGCTTTGTAACCATAGGGAAAATTTTTACCATAGAAAATGTAAGCCTGTATTTGTAAAAAATAGATTAGTATCCCTCAACAAAGAATTGGTGTGAAATAAGTAAATAATTTTGCAAAAAATTTACGAAATTTGTATGAACATACTTCAAGTCTATTCATTCTGAATTATGAATTATATTTTCAGTAGTTCAAACTTAATAAATATTTGACTCATCACATGAAGGAAACACTAAGGCCAAAATTTTTTTTAATACAAACAGACAAAGCCTACATATATATTCACAGTATAATGCATTTATGATTGATTATATCTAAACAATCACGAACGTTTTAACTAAGAACCAAAGTTCTTAGTTAAAAGTTGGGCAACTTTCTAGTCATGGTTCTTAGTTCTTGTACTAGGGGTTCCATAAACGCGCTCATTGATTTGCTAGTGTTGAATCCTTAGTTATTAGTTCTTGGGAACGTTGCATAAACAAAGCATAAAAATAAATAAAGAGTCAATCATCTCATAATCCACCCTTGGCAAATTTTCCGAACCTGCTTTTACGAAGCCTTGTTTCATTATAAACACACCAAATCGTTTATGATATTGAGAAATTAATAAGTTGATAAAAATAAACATTGAACATTAACCTCAAATGTCAATGTGATTTTAATGGGAACTGTCTTTAATATTTGCGGTGTTGCCAATAGTCGCTCTTCATCAAAAGGAAGGCCCGTTCAGAAACTTTGAATGTTTTAAATAAAGAAAACCGTTGTTGAAATGGGTTTTTTTGTTGATGAGTCTATCAATAAACAGTGTTCAATTATATATTGATGGTGTATATCAAGCAGTGAGCTATATTTTTGGGTACACTTTGAAACGCAATATCTTTTCGAAATAAAAAATATATGATGGCATTCTAAGTCAATTGGACGTTTCATATGAAATATAATCGACCTATATAAGTTTTGGAATTTTTTTTTCGTAAATGTAAAGGTCCATTACATAAGTAATAGCGATTATTTCAATTTTGTGTACCCCCTTATCTGATGTATCATTATCAAAATTAAATTTAGATATTAGCTCGTATTTTAATTTTATTTATTTGTACCCACCCATGTATTCATTTTTACTAAAAAAGGGGTAAGGGATGTAAAATTATATTTTGCCCACAGGCTTGGCGCACCTCTGTCCAAAAGTATTACTTTTTAGATGTTTAGTAACTAAATAATAGCATTGCTGGTTTGAAGGAAGTCAAATGACATGTCAGTCAGTCGGTCGTTACCACAAAAGAAGCAGCCTATTATACAGGTTGGGTCAAAAATAGCGACAATTTAGCATATTTCGCCAATCTTTATCATGGGTCTCATTTTTCATTAGCATTAGAAGCCGCGAATATAAAATAGATATTCTTGACCTATAAAACAATTAAAGAAATTATTTTTCCTTTTTAGTGCATTTGTATAAAAGCTTGTCTAAATTTTTTTATAATTTTTATTTTTTTCAAGTTTCACTCATTATTTTGGTTTTAATCGATTACTTAGACAAACGTGTTCGATCAAATGGGTTCTCACGTTCGAATGTCGATTTTTCCTCTTCACCCTAAAATCCCATTGAAAATATTTTCGAAAACGACCGCCGCGTCGTGCAATATCTGCCCGCGGCCTACAAGCATATCACGAGACGTACTAAAAGTGGCGTAAAAATGTGAAAAAAATGCGAAACGAGGTCGAATCTCCATCGATAAGGTCGCATCTGACCCACCGAGAGAGATATTGTACCTAATTACATGTTTTTCACGTTCCGATTCGAATTGCTCGAAGTGCATTTACAAGGTGTTGGGGATTGTCGCGCCTACAGTTATACGGCGCGATAGAATTCATTTGAATCCAAATGATTTGATGAGACGCGAGCTGAATGTTGATACGTGATACATTTTTCATATGCTCCTATTTATTTATTACAATGCGTTTATAGACAGTTTATAGATATCAGGTCTCAGAAACTATCTGTAATAGAAGAATTCTATTTCGTACCAGGAGGTTGATATGTACTGAGGAAGACTTTTTCCAAAATTTCAATCCCAAGGGGTCGAATCCCCTGAATCTTTGAATAATTTTAATCTATCAAACTCTTAGTTCAACAAAAAAACAGGGGAGCACGTCAAGTTCCTTTTATCTTTGGCCCAAAGATATTTTTTTTTCATTACTGGAAAATGCACCCCAGGTAGTAACCAGGTTATACAGGGTGTTAGTGAATAAGTGCGACAAACTTCAGGGGGTGATTCTGCATGAAAAAATAATGACAGTTTACTATATAACTTTTGTCCGCAAATGCTTCGTTTTCCTAGATAAAGTTTTTCTTAAAAACTGACTATTTATTTATTGCTCTGAAACTGGTCGAGATATGCGAATTAAATTTGGTGAGTTTTAAGAGGTAGTTATTGCGCATTATTTGACATGCAATTAGGAATTTTATGTTCACCATTGGCGCGCAGGTTATAATCTCAATTTTTTTTTTCAAATGGTACGCCACTGAGATATTTCAAATTAAATGGGGTCTTTATTATATTTATATTTGTTATTTATTATATTTATATTTGTGTTTGTTATTGGCTAATCGTTATTATAATATTGATTATTATTGTTACTTATTTCCTTTTATTAATAACAACTAGTCATCATAAATGTGTTTTATGCTAAAATTTGTTTCATTGATTTCCTTTTAATTTAATGATTTAAAAAAAAATACTTATCATAACAGTAATGAAATTCAGGCTATGTTGTTCTTGCCATTTTTCAACACTTTTTTACCTTTTCCTTGCTCAGTCGGTACGCCTATGGAGTATGAGTCATCCCTATTTTCTGGGCAGAATTCAGTGGTGCCAACTTGGTGCAATGCTTGATGTCAAATGTGCTGTTTTGTGGGGAAAATTATGGTTAGGAGCTCAATAGATAAACACAGATTGCAGAAAAATCGTCAAATAATTTTTTATTGAAATGAATCCTTAAAACTGACCTACTCTGCGACATCTAACTTATCTAACTAAAAACAGTGATGAAAAATGGTAAACTTTCTTGTGTACGAAAATATTTGGTGAATAAACGTTTGAATGTTATGGACAGTCTGTGAGAATAGAACAAACCAACAAAAGTTCAAATTAATGGACACAAATGATCAAATAATCACTATAAGTGTCTGGACCTGTTATGTTGCACTTATTTTAGTTTTGTTGAAATACCTGCTTTCTTCTTTTGTGGTGTTCTCCTGTCTATTGGAAGTATTCTTGCTCACTGGAGAAGCACAGCTATACTGCATAGAGCCCCTTTTTTTTGTTCATGGGAATGGCATGGACTGAACTTTGTTATTTTCATAAGGTGAGTTGTTTCTTCTAGTTTGCTAATTTTTCCATTTATATGTGAATCAATTGTATAGCAGTTTTAGATGGTTCTGCTTGTTTTTATCTTTATTTTTGTTATATTTTTTTCTCTAAATTTGGTATCTGGTTTCGTTTTTACATCTCAACTTTTCATCTCCTCAAGCTTGTTACATCTTCTCTTGGCAACACACATATTTTGTTTATTTTCACAAATTTTAAAATTTATTGCCACTTTCTGTTATTCTAACTCATTCTAATGATTTTATTTACAATGTACAATTCTAGACCTTATATTATATCTACAGATTTGGATAAAATTCATATTTAACATTTTTCTGTTTTCATAATTTTATTATTTGATTATTTTCCTCCCATTGTTTTTGACATCTCGCTGTTGGGTTTCCTCCTGATATGATTTACCGTACAGGATGTTCCAACTTGTATATCATTTCATCTACTTGAGATACAATGTTTTTTTATGAATTTAAATTTCCATATTATTTTTATTGTGTATTCAAATTGAATGTATTGTTGGTCACACACTTATGACAATGGAGATACTTCAGTACTGACCTTTTGATATATATGCGTTGACTAAAGCATGGTATAAGATTCTAGAATAGTAAAAAGTATAGAAAAATTGCAAAACAAACATAGCATGAACCACGATAACTTAAATACCTAATAATAATAATGAATGATCATTTTCATTATTTTATAAACATTTCCTAGCATAACAATATATATATATATATATATATATATATATATATATAAGTGTGACCCATTTGAAATGGAACCACCCCTGTAGAATACGCATTTTTCAGTCAATCTCAAAAATATTAAGCAGCAAAAACTGTATTTCGACACAAATTTTCATAAATTTAGTTTCATTTCCAAGGCTCTCTATGGTTCTTTTTCTTTGTCAAAAACGGCAAAAGTTTATTAGGAAATTTTTGTTTTGAAATTTGACTACACCACTGGATTCGTAGTCGTTATAAATGGAAACCATGAAAATTTCATAAAAAAATATTGGTTAACAACGAAGTTACAAAACATTAATTTTGGAAACAAAGTATTTGATTATAATTTGTATTTAGATTATAGACATATTTAACATCTGGCAACACTGCCGATACAAAGAAGAACACCAGTGAATTTGTACGGCGAAAATCCGAAGTCAATAGCTTATTCCGTTCTACAGTTATAACTCCTGAAAGTATGGTAATGTGAGCGATTTGTGGTGTACTAAATCACAGCCTACTATTGATTTAGTACAATACCTATGCCTAATGTATTAGTTCAGCTTTCCTCAAATTATTGATACCTTCTCTAAAAGCTTGTTTTTAGTTGAGTTTTGCAGAATTTAAAAGGAACATTTTTTGTCCTGCTTTCTGTTTTATTATTGAATAAATAATTTTGATACTTTAAAACTTGATTCGGTTCATTTTGTTTTTACCGGCTATGGAAGACTGCATAACTTAAAAATGAATTTTTAATTTTCTGTTATTTTCGAATACACCTAACCTAAGCTTAAATAAATGATTTTAAGGGAATATAATTCACAAATCCAGTGGCGTAGTCGGATTTTTATTACAAAATCGCTTCCACCACAAATCGCTCACATTACCATACTTTCAGGAGTTATAACTGTAGAACGGAATGAGCTATTGACTTCGAATTTTCACTGTACAAATTCACTGGTGTTCTACCTTGTATCGGCAGTGTTGCCAGATTTTAAATATGTCTATAATCTAAATAAAAATTATAATCAAATACTTTGTTTCCAAAATTAAAGTTGTTGTAACTTCGTTGTTAACCAATATTTTTTTATGAAATTTTCCTGGTTTTCATTTTTAACGACTACGAATCCAGTGGTGTAGTCAGATTTGAAAACAAAAATTGCCTAATAAACTTTTGCCGTTTTTTACGAAGAAAAAAACCATAGAGTGAGTGCCTTGGAAATGAAACTAAAGTTATGAAAATTTGTGTCAAGATACAGTTTTTGATGCTCAATATTGAATTTTTTTTTTGAGAAAGATTGAAAAATGCGTATTCTACAGGGGTGGTTCCATTTTAAATGGGTCACACTATATATATATATATATATATATATATATATATATATATATATATATATATATATATAAATAACTATGAATTTGAAATAAACTTTGTAGAAAGGATATTCCTTGAGGTTGCAGTCAAATTCAATGGCCAGTGAAAAAAGAAAAACTCTTTCTTATTTTGTCAAGCTTTCGAAAATGTTTATTTTCATTATCAGGTGAGGTTAAGTGAAGACAGCGAACTAATCACCATTTTGTGAATGAGGAAATTTTTTCAAAATCATATCACTATGAAACACTACTAGTAATATATATATAAAAATTAAACAATTGTAAAAGCACATATTGTTTAGGAAACTTAATTTAAACAATTTAAAATTTGACAGGACAATTACCACATGGTTAAAGCATGACTGCAACCTCAAGGAATATCCTTTCTACAAAGTTTATTTCAAATTCATAGTTATTTCCAACTAGTCCAGTCACGAGAATACCTTTCTTCAATATATTTATATATATATATATATATATATATATATATATATATATATATATATACAGGGTGAGTCAGAATAGGACCGACAAACTCCGACTACAGATTCCTCACCTCATTTCGAGGTGAAAAGTTGCTATCAAGGTATGTCCTAAAAGGTGAGGAATCTGTAGTCGGAGTTTGCCGGTCTTATTCTGACTCACCCTATATATATATATATATATATATATATATATATTTATATATATATATCTATATATATATATATATATATATAGATATATGTGTGTGCTAATTGAGCCCTTTCATTTAATACCCAACACGGCATCATTGAAAATGATTTTTTAGTTGATGACTTTATGTCCTCTAGAGGGCGCCATATTTAATTTAATCTGACGTCATACAGTCTATAACCAGCGGACGATCAAGAAGCTTCCAACGATACCTCATTTGTCAAATTATGATGTAGTTTAGAAGTTATGCTTCGCCGTAGTCGGCTAAAAATATTGGACGACAGTTTTTCGTGCGATAAACACATTATTTCGGGTATGTGTGGTATTTTGGTAGAAAAAAATGCTAATTTTGAGTATTTTCACTAGCCGAAAATAGCGCTGCAAAATTCTATTCGATCGTTCCCCGACAGTATTCGAGAGGTTTTGACTTAGGATTCATGTTCAGCAGGCATTACGTAAACACAAACGGCATATTCTCCCCCGTATTGTGGTATTAGTCTAATTTCACGACGTTTCGTCAAAATTGCGTTTGTCATCTTCAGGTGATGACTCGAAATAGAGTTGCAATGTTGAATCTCTTTTCATGTTTACATTTTTCGGGGTATTGTAACAAAGAGTACATTCATATTGTATTCATAACCCAGGAAGCTGTGTTACAGACTCAAAACTCGCCCAGTACATGAACGTGAAGATAGACGAGACCTACTTCATTGCTACCGATTAGGATTCATCGTGTTTCACATCGACACAACTCTGCCGCATCTCCATAACCCTGCGACTTATTCACATCGCGTTGCGTCGCTCGCCGTGAATAACTAGAAAACGAATAAAAAACAAACGACGACCCGTGAGGCTATGGGTCGAAGAAGGCGCGTCCCTGCTTCCGCACGCGAAACATTCGACAAACGTCCAGTCAACGGTTGTAAACCGAGACCAGAGTTGACTGCGAGAATAACAAAAGGCTGTCGAAACGTGGCCTAGCCGATTGTCCGAGGATTTTTGGATGAATGGCAAGGATTGAGAATGAAGAATATCACCATTTTTTTATTTTTGCCTTACAATAAACTCTATTAAAAATTAAAAAATATGGTATTTTTTTTTTTTATACGTCTTATAGTTTTCGAGATTTTTAATTGTTTAGCTAGGCGTGCGACGACGCGGAGTCATGGCCGCTGTGACGTCACTGTACAACGGTCGTTCAGTGCGTGCTCTGCTTCGAGCTGTGTGTATGAAGTTTGCGTCGAAAATTGATAAAAATGTCGAATCCAGAAACTAGAAAATCGTGCATTGTGCCAAAGTGTTTAAATAAAACTACTAATGCACCCGAAAAGTTGTTTTTTATTGTTGCTTTCCAACCTAAAAGTCGAAAGAAATGGATGCAAATCATGATGTTCTGGGGTGATTCGGCATTTCACTGTACAAATATCTCTTTTAACTTTTACATATCCAATAGCGTCGTCGCCGAAGTTCTTTCTAGCCGATCCAAAATAAAATAAACATAAGTTGATCTAATATATAAAAAATAAAATACGGTAAATATAAAGTTACTCTACACATGCACTCTGAATATAGGGAAAAAACTTTTCTTACGTGTTTTTGCCTCCTGAACACAAAAAATGCGGCGGTCTCATACCGTTCCCGAGTGAGAAAACTTAAAAAAAATTCGTTCATTTTCAAGCACCGTTTTCTCGCACAAGAATCACTCACAATGCCCCTTTTTTTCACCAGCATTAACAATACACCCTAAATCACTTATTTTCGGCACAACTTTGCACAAAATATTGTCGTGTTTATCGAAAAAATCCTTCTTCTTACACAGTTCCAAACGAAGAATGTCATATTTGACAGATGGAATTTAGTATAGCCTTTTTTTTCATGTTGGTATAAATGAATCCCCGCCAACTTTTCGAATTCAAATGTGAGCAATAGTTTCCCCTTCATTTATGTGTGCAATCGTTGTGGGCGGTGATTCATTTATTACCAACATGAAAAATAAGGCAAAGTTACTGAATTCCATCTATCAAAGTGTAACATTTCTTTATTCGAAACTGTGTAAGAAGGAGGATTTTTTCGATAAAAACGACGATATTTTGTGTTAAGTTGTGCCGAATATAATGATTTGGTTTTTTTGGGGTTTTTTTTTTGCGAGAAAACGGTGCTTGAAAATGGGGTAATTTTTTTTTTACGTTCTCTAACTCGGGAACGGTATGAGACCGCCGCATGTCTCTCCAAAAGAAATGATTCTAACTTTTTCCATCTTTGCAAAGTGAGGTTGCTTCTTGAAAATGTGTTTCCCATTTCTTCCGGTCTTCCTGATGATCGTGGAAGCGTGAAATAGATTTTCGTCGATAAAAATGTATTGAAGACCTAGTGAATGCGATGTCTCTCCTGCGTCAATGTTACGAATGATTTCTGGTGAGTACTCTCTTTTGGAAAACATTCTTCTTTGCCTCATTCATCTTTATGAGTTCTTAATTAAGACTGGAATAGAAAATCAAATAACTATCTGAATGAAAATGCAAATTTTCAATTTCAGATTTTTTCTTTTGAGTTAGGGCCTTTTCAGAATATCTATCAGATGTAGTTCAATGTCCAGCGTGGCTTTAGCCGGGGAAGTAGTTGTTTTCTGTTAGACAATCACAAAAAAAAATTACTTCATTTTAATCGTGGATTTTTCAATTCACAGAAAAATATTTCTATCAATATTCAATTGAGAATGTTTCCCTTTTCAACATGAATACCCCACAAGAGGTTATCTTGACGATGGAAGATAGTGACTAAAGTTTATCTTTCAGTCGCAGATGATTCCACATCTGATTTTATGAACATCCCGTTTATATTTTCAACAAATCGAATAAGTCATATTAATATATATATATATATATATATATATATATATATATTCCATGTTATTTATTATACATTATTTTTATAAATTATTAGAATAAATAATTTATTAGTTGTTAGGTAATTAATTTAGTTAACTATGAATAAACTGTTTTTTCAGTGTAGGTAAAAGTAAACTGGACCGCAAAAAAAGCAGTAATTTTTTCTGGATGATTATTCCTAGAGTACATCTGATGTTTTATCAGCATACCTTTTGTTTTTAGTTTGACATTTAAACCTTTATTTATTATATTATTTCATTTATTAATAAGTATTTATTTTGGAATACTTTAAATTTTTCAGTTATTTTCCCTGATCCTCAAATAATTACAGAATTTTTTAATGAAATATAATATGTTCCAATAACTTGAAAACTTTCGATTTGTTGAAAATATAAACAGGATGTAGTTCAATGTCCAGCGTGGCTTTAGCCGGGGAAGTAGTTGTTTTCTGTTAGACATTCACAAAAAATAACTTCATTTTAATCGTGGATTTTTCAATTAACAGAAAAATCTTTCTATCAATATTTAATTGAGAATGTTTCCCTTTTCAACTTGAAAACTTTCATTTTAATTTCTCACCAACAGATATATACTTTAGGTACTTTTGTAAAAACACGGGTTAAATTATACCAAAATCGTTGATTCCTTTAGTTCAATAATTCCATCAAGTTTATATTACCTTTATTACCTACCCCAAATATTATATTCACTATGTTCCATTTGTTTTCATTACATTTCAAACCCAAGTAAATTTCCAGTATTTTGAATACCCTTGGTATATTTTAATTATTTTCAATGCATATCTAGTACTTTAAATAGCTTCAGTACACTTTAATTATTTAAAGACATTTTCAGTACATTAATCATAATCATTATCCTAAATATATTTTGAATCCTATTTCATTATTGCGTTTTTTTAAATATATTTTAAATATTGTTCATTATCAGATATTGAATTATGGTGTACATATTTTGGGTAGTTGTTTTCCCCTCGCTATTTGCACAATGTTTACAATTTATAGCCAAACCATAAAAAAAACAAATCAATTATATATAAAAAAAAATGTTCCGTTGAACATTGACGGTTGCAAATCTCTTGCGTCACGTAAAATATTAGTCGTAATTATAACTGCAATTTGCAGAACTTTTGCAATTATTTCAGACGTTGTAAAAATGCAAAAAAATATATTGGTTTTTCGTATGCGTTTTTCAGAAATGGTTGCAAATGTACGTGAATATGTTAAACTTTTTTTCCATTCACTTATCCAATTTGCAGAACTTTTGTAATTTTTTTGAACAAATGACAATGAAAAACTCAAAAATATGATAAAAAACAAGGTACCGTAACTTTTACAAGTTTGCAAACTCAATGCATTTTGAAAACATCATTACTATCGGTATGTCTAGTTTGCAGAACTTTTGCAATGTTCAGTGCAAAAATAAAACATGAAAACGTTTTTTGCATTTAAAACAATGTTCCGTTCATCGCAAAATTTTATAGTTTGTTTTCATTTATGCACTAACATTCCATTGAAGTTTGAATACTTTTGGAATCAATGTGACTTGATTGTCTATTTCTACTGGCCTATGAAGGGGAAATTGTTGCTTGAATGTTTGAAACAGAAAAGTTGGCCGTGATTTGGTCATTACCAACATGCAAAAATGTGAAATTCAGTAGAGTTCGTCCGTCATACGTGAGAAGTTAGGTTACCTATTTGTATGTATTTTTTCGATAGAACCGGCTATATTTTGTGCAAACTAGTGCCGAAAAGAGTGATTTAGTGTTTGTAGTTTATGCTGATAAACAGAAGGAGACATTGTGAGTGATTTTTGTACGAGAAAACGGTGCTTGAAAGTCACGAGAAACGGGCAGGAGACAAAAACAAGTAAGAAAAGTCAAACAGCTATTTTCAGGTATCCTGAGTAGGTTAACTATACATTTACCTAATTATCCCTGAAGAAATTATACTGTTTTTATTAATCTATTGACCTATTTTTGTCTCTCAGAAATGATTTCACCCTGTATAATGTAATGTTAATGTCGATGTCAAAAAAATATACGTTGTCAGTTCTTAAAGGTAAAAGAGCATATTCCTGCAGAGTCTGAGCTGTTTCTGTTTGAAAGTTTAACAATCCCTATAAGAGAATATTGCATCTTTGCAAAGCTCTCAACGTAAATAATACAAAATCACCAGCTTTTACCCACACCATTTCGTTCAAATTCCAAAAGATCAAACGAAAAACACTCACCTTTGATCCAAGCGGAATCCCGTTCAAAACGCCCCAAAACACCGGCACCCAACTTCAAAACATCAACAAACCATAGGTCTTTCATTCACAAAAAACTCAATAAATCTCGGCAGACGACAAAAACGCCGGTAGCTGATTGTTTATTATTTCTTTCACTTCAACAGGGGGCCCGCATCCGTTTTACTAACTTAATTTCACTCTAACTGCCCCGGTGTAGGTTTTAATTGTGACAAGTGGTATACATCGAACGCGTGGAGAAACAAACGACTGCACAACAGAGCGCTTACGTACGTCCTCTCGGCACTCTGGATGCAATCGCTCTCTCAGCTCTCAGCTGTTCATCGAGCTTTCGCCGAGGATGCGATGTCGCGCGGTGTAGGGATCTGTAATAAAGGGAAAAAGGGAGGAATAGACCGGTGAGGAAGGCGCTTTTGGTGAAAATATTGAGAGAATGTGCTGTTTTCGGAGGAGATGTAGTTTTCGACTTGTAGAATCGGGAAAACAGAGGTGCTCTCCTGAAAGAGCGGAGGAACCTACCCGAAAAATTATTGTAAAAAGTGGGAGTAGGATTACGATTGGAAATAAAACAAAATATCAAATTTTGAATAAAAATTTCAACTCTTTCGTCGGAATCTCTACTATTGCGAAATTAATAAACATCACTTTTCCGAATTATCGATTTTCTAGTGCAATTTTTTTTTGTTATATCAACAAAATCAACACCTTTCGAAATTTAAATTCTCTGTTATTTTTCTAAAGATTTTATTGTTGAAATTTTCACTTAGAAAGTAGGTACTATATGTATTCGATTTTTTCATATCGAATACATACAGGGTGGAACACCCCATACGACACGGTCCCTGTAAACCAAACCATTAATTTTTTCGATAATTTCTCCATCTCATTATTTGTATATTGATTAAGGCTGCAAAAGGAATTTATTTTGGAGTCTACAGGGTGGCTCAAAAAAGTGTGACATATCAAAGTTGTGTTTTTTTAAATGAAACACCCTGTATTTCGTTACACTTTTGAATAGGTCAGGAAAAAATAATATGATTTCATAAAAGGTACTATGTACCTTACTATAACCGTTCTCGAGTTATTTTTTTTTTAATGAAAATGCTAGGTACAATTGGAAACTAAATAACATCGAAATCTTATAGAAATCATCCCTTCGAATTCTGACCAAGCATAAAAGAGGTTTTGGGCTATTGATTTCGATAAAACCCGTTTCTCAATATTATACAGAATGTTCAAAAATTATTGTACTTTTTTATAATTTCGGACAAAGATAACTTTGTTATTTCAAATAGAACACCCTGTATTTTTTTGGTCTGAACAATATAAAATTCAATTATCTTCCATTTCATATTGGGGTTCCCTATACCTAACCTAAATAATTTTTCGGATATTGGCTTTTTCAAATAGTAGTTCTTATTTCAATGCATTCTTTGAATCAAGATAGCTTTGGAACGACATTTATTTGATTTGCTCACAGAATTCTCATTGACAGTTGTTATACTTCACTTCATCGAAAATATTTACTGTTCACTAAAATGAAGTTATCATTTACATTCATATTCTGACAGTAGTTCATCAAACAGACTATACAATTTTTTTTTATTATTCAACTGAAACAACAACAAAATATGAAACACATGTATTTAATTCAAAGTAGGTGCTCGAAATGACGACCATCCTGTTGAATACAAAGAGCCACTCTCTCTATGAAAGACTTCTTAATATTTAATTTATTTATTTATTTATTGATACACTGTTCTACAGGTTACACCCAACTACAGAACAGGAATATAATGTAACGTAAATAAACTTAACTTGGTTTTACTAATTTATTTCACACTTAAATCTACAACTTAATTTATATTACGCCACTGTATAGCTCGATCGTATGGGCTCGTTCAGACTCTCCACTTCCTCTTGAGGGCTGTCTATTTATCTCCGATACAGCATTCTCGATGTTTCCAATTCTGGCGGTTGGTGCCCAGCATGTTCCAGTTATTTACAATATCGACCGTTGTTATCTGCCACGGCGTGACTAGATTGTTCTCGAATATCTCCGGGGATGACCTCATCGTTGTCGATGGCAACGCGTGAGGCGACAGGTCCGGCCTAGGTTCGTTACATTGCCCCCTTGTTAAAGACATTTCGTCCCGAAATTTCATCCTTGGAGTGTGACGATATCTGCATGACTCCCCATATCTGCACCGTGAAGTTCGATGGAAGTAACACTCCACGGTCTTCATGATCGCTCGTGGAAGAGGGTTACAGCAAACCAAAATCTTGACGCCGCTGGATCTGAATATCGCCTCCAGCATACTTCTTATGACTCTCCAGTCCAACCCATCAATACCACAGGACAATTTTGGAATTGCTAGATCCACCAGATTCTGGTCCACCATAGTATCTCTTAGTTTGGTGAGACTCTTCCAGACATCTTCATAGGACGGTTTATCTTGGGAATGCCTCTTGGTAACTAGGTAGTAGATGTTTCTCTGGCCTTTCTTCAACTGTAGCACCCCACCAACTTCTGGATTCTGCTCCCGCAGTGTTTGGAGTTGACCAAATTTCCTGGAAAACACAGAAGGCCTAAAAAAAGAATTGTGTGGTGTGGCTAATTTTCTAGAAGAAAGAATGGGAACCGTTGAGACAGAGATAGATAAAATTAGGGAGCAAATGAACACGGAGGTAGATAAAATAAAGGAAACGATCAGTAAGCTGGAAAAACGAATTAATAGTGCGCCCTCTACAGAGATGGTTAACGAAAATGCAATGCTGGACTTGAGTTTGAACTTGGATAAAGTTCAAGAGGGTATAAAAGATGTCAAGGTCATTTCAGAAATAGGGAAACTTTCCAGTTCGACGGAAAAACTCCATGGGCAAATTACCGCCGGCAGTTTGAAGCAGCGGCCAAAGCAAACGGATGGATTGCAGGGGAAAGAGCTGTAGCACTGACACTTGCATTACGTGGAGAAGCGACGAATATTCTACAAACTCTCACCGCCCAAGAACAGGAGGACTATGATCAGCTGATTAAACATCTAGAATTACGATATGGTCAGGCCCATTTGGAACACGTATACCACTCCCAGCTGAAAAATCGCTGTCAGAAATCGGGCGAATCCTTACAAGAATTTGAAACTGACATTGCACGCTTGGTTCGCCTCGCATATCCAGCCATACCGGAAAATGTAATGGAGCGATTAGCGGTTCAGGCATTCTTGGATGGACTCCGTGACCAAGAAACCAGACAAGCGTTGATATTAGCTCGTCCAACACATCTCGTAGACGCACTGGCACGCGCTTTGGAATTCTAAGCAGCAAAACAATGCTGCGAAAGCCAAAATAAAGCTCGAACGATTGAGGAAGACTCACAGGAGCTTGCTAACTTGGAAGCTGCCATAAGAAAAGTGATTAAGGAAGTGTTGCCTGAGAAAAGACAGATAAGATGCTGGAATTGTGGCAAAATTGGACATGTGCGTAGCAAATGTCCAACATTCATCGACTCCGGTGTTCTGGCAAAGGAAGGCCCGAGAATTGTCCTAGTCGCACCTGTATCTAGCAGCATGGTGCAAGGCTCGTTATTGATGAGACCGTCTACGAAGACACCTTTGTTCTGTCGTTGAAGGATAGCGACATATGCGTTGTTAACCGGGGCTTGCCGGACACATGCCGACGATTGCCCCTTCTCGTCGACCTTCTTTAGTTTTCCTGGAACTTCTCTTCCAGGCTTCTTGCATTTTCTTCCAGGCTTCTTGAATTTTCTAGAAGCTTCTCTTCCAGATTTCTAGAATTTTCTTGAAGCTTCTCTTTCAGATTTCTAGAATTTTCTTCAAGCTTCTCTTCCAGATTTCTAGCATTTTCTTCCAAGCTTCTTGAATTTTCTTGAAGCTTCTCCTCCAGATTTCTAGAATTTTCTTGAAGCTTCTCTTCCAGATTTCTAGCATTCTCTTCCAAAGTCCTCGAATTTTGTTGCAGTTCTTCTTTCACGGATTTAGTAGTTTCTTCGAGTTTATTCATTACCAAACTTAAATCACCTCCGGGAACTTCGAATAAAAATGTTTCGGGGTCCTCACCTTCTTGTATAAGTCTTTCTGCAAGTCTTTCCTGGAGTACTTGCTTTTTACCCGTTGTTTTCAGTTCCCTTTCCTCCAATTCCTGTTTCAATTCCGCTACCTTCAAATCCGCAAGGCGCACTTTTCTTGAACACATTTTGTCTTTGACGAGGTATCAGTCTGTTTTACACGAAAAGTTTATCAGTTTGTTAAAAATTCACTTCGCGAATTCTTTTCCACGGGCCACCAGTCTATTGTCTGTTTCACGCGAAGAGTGTATCAGTTTATATTCCCACGCACAATTGTCCACTTCGCGAAAACCGGGCCACTGTCTATTTTGGGCGTACAAAAAGGTCTATCAATTTATTTTTCTGACTATCCACTCCACGATCACTTGTTTATTTTCAAAATCTCACTTCCGACACCAATTGTAACGTAAATAAACTTAACTTGGTTTTACTAATTTATTTCACACTTAAATCTACAACTTAATTTATATCACGCCACTGTATAGCTCGATCGTATGGGCTCGTTCAGACTCTCCACTCCCTCTTGAGGGCTGTCTATTTATCTCCGATACAGCATTCTCGATGTTTCCAATTCTGGCGGTTGGTGCCCAGCATGTTCCAGTTATTTACAATATCGACCGTTGTTATCTGCCACGGCGTGACTGGATTGTTCTCGAATATCTCCGGGGATGACCTCATCGTTGTCGATGGCAACGCGTGAGGCGACAGGTCCGGCCTAGGTTCGTTACAATAAGTTACAAACACAGTACAATACAAAATAACAAATTAACGAAGTAATAATACATATCGAGATTAACCAAAGTAATAGGATTCAATCGCAGAGATTGAACAGTCAAAAATATCAATCTGACAACTTGCAGAATTACAATTGACTTAATAACATTTGAGGCGTCACTCTTCGAAAAGCAGCCCTTATTATCTCCTTCATATTTTCCAGTGTGGTTGGAGGAGTGTCGTAAACCTCATTCTTCAAGTATCCCCATAGAAAAAAATCGAGGCAAGTCAAATCTGGTGATCTCGCTGGCCAATTTTGTGGTCCTCCCCCACCAATCCATTTATTCGGAAAGCACATATTCAAAAACTGCCTGACATTGAATTTTAAATGTGCTGGAGCTCCATCCAATTGTAACCACATTCACTGTCTGATATTTAGCGGCACTTTCTCCAGAAGCTCAGGCAGATCATCTCGTGAAAGTTTGACCATTCAAGTTTCCATAAAAAAAGTATGGTCCTATAACTTGTGTACCTATAATTCCTCCCCACACGTTAACAGAAAAATGTTCATCCTCACTAAACTTGTCCAGAACCCATAGACAAAACTCGATTTGTCGATAGAAGTCTATTTCATATAATTCCTGGTGCATCTGAATACGGTACGGGTAAAATTTGTATTACCCTAGAAATGTTCCGTCTGCTTATCCCTGTATCTTCCTCGATCTTACGTTGACCAGTAAGAGGGTTTTCTATGATTGATCCCATAATAAGAAATTCATTTTCCTCATTTCCAATGATAGGTTTTGGTATATTTGCCCTTTCATAAGCTACACTTCCAGTCCTACGAAATTGATGTAGCAATCGTTTGAAAACCAACTTGTTTGGATAATTCCGGTCTGGATATTTTTGGGCATACACCCTCGACGCCAAAAGGCATTTCTCCAAACACTCACCAATCGCTAAAATCATATCTATCCGCTCTTGAATGGGATAAGTTTTCATTTTCGACGCTAATAATTCAGTGAATGTTTTGAATAACGTAAAACACAATAATTATCAACAAAAATTCTTTCAACAAGTTGAATAAATGTCGTTTCGAAGCTATCTTTATTCAAATAATGCATTGAAATAAAACTATATTTGAGAAAGCCAATATCTGAAAAACTATTTAGGTTAGGTATAGGGAACCACGATATGAAATTAAAGATAATTGAATTTTATATTGTTCAGACCAAAAAAATACAGGGTGTTCATTTGAAATAACAAAGTTATCTTTGTCCGAAATTATATAAAAGTGACAATGATTTTTGAACTTTCTATAATATTGAGAAACGGGTTTTATCGAAATCAATAGCCCAAAACCTCTCTTATACTTGGTCAGAATTCGAAGGGACGATTCCTATACATTTCGATGTTATTTAGTTTCCAATTGTAACTAGCATTTTCATTAAAAAATCAATAACTCGAGAACGGTTATACTTAAAATGAAATCATATTATTTTTTCCTGACCTATTGAAAATTGTAACGAAATACAGGGGGTTCCATTTAAAAAACACAACTTGGATATGTCACACTTTTTTGAGCCACCCTGTATACTCCAAAATAATTTCCTTTTGCAGCCTTAATCAATATACATATAATGAAATGGAGAAATTCCCGAAAAAATTAATGGTTTGGTTTACAGGGACCGTCTCGTATGGGGTGCCCCACCCTGTATAGTACGTTATACATCACCAATGGTGTAATGGTTTATTTCCCAATTAATTTTTGGAATGAGTGATTTAATATGTATTTAAAACAATAAATATGTCTCTATTCGATTTCCCGTCGTTAAAATATTCGAAATGAAAAAAAAACTTAGAAAGTCTGATATAAAGATAAATTGATCATTTTCAGGACAACTCGATGTTTTATCAAGAGCTTTTTGTCGTAAAAAGGTTTGTGGGGTCTACTTTGTGAAATTCGCGATTCTTGTTGCAAAATAAGAAATTTTGATGGTTTTTTCGGAAAATAATAGAACCGACAAGGCCGCTGTCATAAAATTTGGCACATCCGTGTACTTCCAATAATTGTACACGTATAATTGTTAATAATGGATTTGACTCGCGAAGAATTAGTGAATATTGTCAATTGTATTGGCGAAGCTGACATAATTCTCTATTAGAAACTAGCTGGTGCCCGCGACTTTGTATTTTTCCAGGTTTTCTTCATGTGATTCCATCTAGCTTCGAACATTAATTCGACATGGGTTTCGAGGTAGCGGGAATAGGACACAATGAGTAGTCTAAATATCAAATTGCCGACGTTTCGACGTTTATTTGGCGTCTTTATCAAGGCTGAAAATACATGAAATGTTTAATATCTCATGTTAATAAAAACATGATTGTTAAAAGTTAACACACAAGGGAACAAAAATATGGTAAAAAACAACAAACAACTATCACCAAATGGTCACAACACATATAATGAAATTTTTTTTTTTTTTTTTATGTTCTGGTTCCCACGAAAAGGGATATCCTGTAATGTTCAGAGAACATCGTGGGAACCAAGGGAAAGAAGGTAGGAGTTGGTGTTCTTCTTAAATTTCTGGAGGTTGTATGCCTCGGGGAACACCTCCCTAGGCAATGAGTTCCAAAGCCTCGCTGTTCGTTGGATGAACGAGTCTTTGGAAAGAGATGTTCTGCAGGTCTCCAAAGTGACCACGAAGGGGTGTGATGACTGAACTTGACGGGTTAGTCTCGAAGAGACTGCCAAAGCAGGAACGATTGTTGATATTTCAGAAGAGCATCGCCCATGAAAATATCTATAAAATAGAGACAAATCACCAACTTTTCTACGGTGTTCCAGACAAGTGAGCGAGTTTGTAAGCGAGGCATCACCGACGAGACGAATTGCCCTTTTTTGGACAGAATCCAATAGCCTCAGGATATGTTTAGGTGCCGCGCTCCAAATATGAGAACAGTATTCCAGGACAGGTCGGATCTGTGCCTTATAGATCATAAGCAGCTGAGTGGGGTGAAATAGCTCTTGGCACGAAACAAAACCAAGTTTTTTGGGATGCACTTTTGGCAATGGACCTCACGTGATTTTCCCAGGAAAGGTTATTGCTGATAGTAATACCAAGCATCGATATGGATGACTTCAGTGGTATGGTTACTCCTGACAAAGTTATGTTAGGCACAGTGAGATCGGCTTTTTTCGAGAAAAAGACATGCTTGTGTTTTGTTTGCATTGAATTCTACCAAGTTATTAGATCCCCACTCGAGAATTGTTGCTAAGTCCATATTTATATTATTAACATTTCTTCCACGTTCATTTCTGGTTTCACGGGCTGATATAGGGGCCCTGGAAGAGAAAGCGGTATGGAGGGTACTATGATCTATAAGGCACAGATCCGACCTGTCCTGGAATACTGTTCCCATATTTGGAGCGCGGAACCTAAACATATCCTGAGGCTATTGGATTCTGTCCAAAAAAGAGCAATTCGTCTCGTCGGTGATGCCTCGCTTACAAACTCGCTCACTTGTCTGGAACACCGTAGAAAAGTTGTCGATTTGTCTTTATTTTATAGATATTTTCATGGGCGATGCTCTTCTGAAATATCAACAATCGTTCCTGCTTTGGGCGTCTCTTCGAGACTAACCCGTCAAGTTCAGTCATCACACCCCTTCGTGGTCACTTTGGAGACCTGCAGAACATCACTTTCCAAAGACTCGTTCATCCAACGAACAGCGAGGCTTTGGAACTCATTGCCTAGGGAGGTGTTCCCCGAGGCATACAACCTCCAGAAATTTAAAAAGAACACCAACTCCTACCTTCTTTCCCTTGGTTCCCACGATGTTCTCTGAACATTACAGGATATCCCTTTTCGTGGGAACCAGAACATTAAAAAAAAAAAAAACTCCAGAGGTAGAATTGCCGGTGCGTTTTTTTAGTGGTATCCCCTGTAGGCCTATTCTACCATGTATGGAGAAAATACGGTAAATAAGTTTCCCTAATATTCCAAATGTATTCTCCGATAATTAGCTGTTATTGAAAGGAACATAAAATTTATTTTTTGCTGCCCATTAACTCGGTATCACGATAAGAGTTTCGGAAGTCTGTCTCTAATTTGGACATATTTCGTAAATAGTCATATATACTGAATAAAATATTAGTCTCATTCCCAAAAAAACACAGAAACGGGTTATCAAACGGGTTATCAGAGTGTCTATCATTTTCAGAGGAAGCTAGATGAAATGCCTTAAAAAACAATTATAATTTTTATGAACGTTAGAAAATTGTTGATATGAAAATGTTTATTGTTCTTCCAAAATTATTCTTTTCTGAAGCTTTCTATATAAATTCAATAATTATCATTATTATATATTTTTCATAAAGCACGAACATTTCACACAATGTTTCATTTTCTAGACTAGTAAATGTAAAAAGTGTTTTTTACAAACTTTTATTTGTTCTATTTCTGTCTGTCTGTCCAATCGACTTGAATTTGGCGGGTCTTCATTATTCCGGTGACAATGCATTATGACATTTTCATATAAAAAACAAGATGGCGGCAAAAATGGCCGAGGAATTTATGGCGTGATTCTAATCAAAATGGATATTTGGGGTCGGAAATCATGCTTTTCTTGTCCAAATTAGAAAATTCAAAATGGTGGCTTCAAAATGGCGGACGAGTTTTGTGAATTATGATTCGACTCTACTCAAAATTGGTATGCAAGAATTTTTGGGGTCAGAAATCAATTGTGTATGAAATTGATTGTATTATAGTATTTGAATATTTTTATCTATTAATATTATACAGAGCTTAATGAAGGAAATAGAATTTCAAAATATGTAAAAATATCTCTTGAACTAATAGCTATTAAGTAATTATTCTTTTTGTGTTTTTTTTATAAATTGTTTTCTTTTTTCCTTTTAAAATATATAACTGGTTTTTCATAACATAATAATATATATATATATATATATATATATATACAGTGTGACCCATTTAAAATGGAACCACCCCTGTAGAATACGCATTTTTCAGTCAATTTCAAAAATATTATTTTCCAATATTAAGCATCGAAAACTGTATCTTGATACAAATTTTCATAACCTTATTTTCATTTCCAAGGCACTCTATGGTTTTTTTTCTTTGTCAAAAACAGCAAAAGTTTATTAGGCAATTTTTTTTACAAATTTGACTACACCACTGGATTCGTAGTCGTTATAAATGAAAACCATCAAAATTTCATAAAAAAATATTGGTTAACAACGAAGTTACAACAACTTTAATTTTGGAAACAAAGTATTTGATTATAATTTTTATTTAGATTGCAGACATATTTGAAATCTGGCAACACTGCCGATACAAAGTAGAGCACAAGTGAATTTGTACAGCGAAAGTCAATAACTCATTCCGTTCAACAGTTATAACTACTGAAAGTATGGTAATGTGAGCGATTTGTGGTGTACTAAATCACAGCCTACTATTGATTTAGTACAATACCTATGCCCAATGTATTAGTTCAGCTTTCCTCAAATTATTGATACCTTCTCTAGAAGCTTGTTTCAGTTGAGTTTTGCAGAATAAAAAAGGAACAGTTTTTGTCCTACTTTCTGTTTTATTATTGAATAAATAATTTTGATACTTTAAAACTTGATTCGGTTCATTTCGTTTTTATCGGCTATTGAAAACTGCATAACTTGAAAATGAATTTTTAATTTTCTGTTATTTTCGAATACACTTATAACCTAAACTTGAATAAATGATTTTAAGGGAATACAATTCACAAATCCAGTGGCGTAGTTAGATTTTTATTACAAAATCGCTTCCACCAGAAATCGCTCACATTACCATACTTTCAGGAGTTATAACTGTAGAACGGAATGAGCTATTGACTTCGGATTTTCGCTGTACAAATTCACTGGTGTTCTACTTTGTATCGGCAGTGTTGCCAGATATCAAATATGTCTATAATCTGAATGAAAATTAATATCAAATACTTTGTTTCCGAAATTAAAGTTGTTGTAACTTCGTTGTTAACCAATATTTTTCAATGAAATTTTCATGGTTTTCATTTATAACGACTACAAATCCAGTGGTCTAGTCAAATTTCAAAACAAAAATTGTCTAATAAACTTTTGCTGTTTTTAACGAAGAAAAAAAACCATAGAGTGCCTTGGAAATGAAACTGAAGTTATGAAAATTTGTGTCAAGATAGCTCGATGATAGCTTAAAAAAATTGTTTTTGAGAATGACTGACAAATGCGTATTTTACAGGGGTGGTTCGATTTTAAATGGGTCTCACTGTATATGACATGCTCTCCCCTATCCGAACGAAAAAACGAGGGGTTAACGTACCCCTATTTTTGAACCCCTTGTGAAAAAAATAATCTCAATTAACTTCGATTCAGATTGAGGGAGTTTATCCAGGCTAAATTAAATCTTCAATTTTCATCAGAGAACTCACACTAGTTGGTTTAGAATTAATCGAATTGTTTTTTTTTTGTTCACCCTGTTTTAGAGCACAAAACGAAAAAGTATAATGGAAACGAGGACAACGTGACATTGTACATCATTGAGGCTTGGTAATTCCCCGAATAAATAGGCGTTTTGTCAATTATCGGAATTGTAAAAAATTCTGAGCAGAAAGCCTCACTTTTCATCTTTCACACCCTTTATCTCGAAAACTAGTCGGTGGATTTTTCAGTGCCCGTGGACACTTTTGCCGAAAAAGTCAAAATCTACAGCATACCAAAAATTCAGGAAATTTAACCGAAAGCCATTTTCCATAAGGATGGTGCGGGGTCGTTTCGTAAATCAAATGGTTTTTTTGTATGTTAATTTTCGCAATTAATTTTGAAACCATAAGATTTTGGTATGGAGAATGAAAAGACCTTTCAAATGAGGTATCACAAGCCGCTACTGCCAGTTCGAAAATTTTGTGGTTTCAACTGTCACTGTGTTAAAATTTGGTCGGCATTGACCGGCCTATAAAGGGGGATCGGGAGCAGACTGGGAGCGGGCAAATCGCTCTCTCTCTCCAGCTTCTCGGTTTCTCATCGATCGCCTCTCAGTCTGTACACGCGGAGTGTTACGGAGGGTGGGTTATTTAATTTTTTATTATCGCGCTTGGCTGGCCGTTTCCTTTCTGCAAGTTCGAACCCTTCCATTATGGAGCAATTTGATACATGGGCGGGGAGGTGGTATGATATGGGTTTGTCTTTCGTCTTCTGCAGCTCTGGGTTGCGTCAACTGTTTTGCAGAGTCGTCTGAGTAAATTAGTGTTGTCTGGTGGCAATGTTTGTTTTTGGTCAGAGACGGCACTCATAGAATAGGCCAATTTCTCTAGTTTCTAGAAAAAGAAGCATTACTAGCAGGGGCGCACCCGAAGGGGGTTAATTGGCTGGATAATGAAATAAGCGTATGAAAGCCGGATTTTGATAGACAGTTGGAGATTGGATGAGTAAAGACCCCCAAAAAAAATTTACAAGGCTGTATGGTTAGAAAACAAAACTAATATTGAAATACCAGAAGACACCAAAGAAATATTGGCCATAGGTCCTAATTTTGCTATTAACTCACCAAAAGAAAAAATACCTATCATGATATCATTGCCACAACAGAAGCGACTACAACCCATCTGCATGGACAAGAAAAGATAGAAATGAGACTCCACCTTTGCAGCTTTGTTAGCAATTTTAAAAACTCCAATGCCAAACCAGACCATAAACGAAAACATTCAAAAAACAGATAAAAAACTTTTCTATATTGATTTCATTTCTATATTCAATCTCGAATTAGAATCAAAATGTTAAATATGTATTTATAATATTATGATACACCTTACGGTCTTCTGTCAACATCCATTATTTAACTGATTTCTTATATTTATAGAAGTTTCTTGGATTTTTCAAGTCATTGGGAAGATAATTATACAGGGTGAGTCAGAAGTACTTTGACAAACTTCAGGAGGTCTTGAAAAGGGAAACATTCTCAATTGAATATTGATAGAAAGATTTTTCTGTGAATTGAATAATCCACGATTAAAATGAAGTTATTTTTTGTGAATGTCTAACAGAAAACAACTACTTCCCCGACTAAAGCCACGCTGGACATTGAACTACATCCGATAGATATTCTGAAAGGCCCTAACTCAAAAGAAAAAATCTGAAATTGAAAATTTGCATTTCCATTCAGATAGTTATTTTATTTTCTATTCCAGTCTTAATTAAGAACTCATAAAGATGAATGAGGCAGAGAAGAATGGTATCCAAAAGAGAGTACTCACCAGAAAGCATTCGTAACATTGACGCAGGACTATATCCGATGTTGATTGGCCGTATTTGTATCTTTCTTTCATGTATATTCATCAAAATTGTATATGCGAATAACTGCCTTGTATCATTATTCAACTGTTTTCATAGAGTGCATCGCTGGGATATCTGATACCTTTGTTAGAAATTATTCTCAAAATCCATTTTTGAACAACGTGTACTTTATCTAGGTGATTGTCTGTGACTCCGCCCCAGCCTAAAACACCATATTGTACTCGAATATACATGATTTGACTTGTTCATCTGTATAATTTCTTTTTACAAAAAAATGGTCTAAGCATGTACAGCTATTTGGTCTTGTATACTCGTTGATATAAGAGATGAATCCATGGGAACTGAGAATATTTTCATAGTCCTCTACATCTTTATAATTTTCATTTAATAGATCGATATTTATGCCGCCTGTTAAAATAAGGTTATACGTTTTATTTTTATTTTGAAGGAAATATTCGTTCAACCTCGAATTGAATTTTTTGATACAAGTGGCTGGTGATCTATATAATGATGTTATCAGATATTTGTTCAATGGCGTATCAACTCCAATTGAATTACATTTGACTTCTCTAATTTTAATATTGTATGACTACTTTTCAATTTTGTTTTGACAAAAATTACTACACCATCATTTCTGTTCAAGTTTCCAGCATTGTATATAGTGTCATATTCTTTGAGCGAAAACAGGAAAATTTTTCTTAATTTTTTATGTGTATTTATTGAATTCTTCAAGGTTGTTAATGCTTTTATTTTAAGGATTCTTTTTATAATCTCTCATATTATTGATTCATTTTTGTTTATATTCAATCTTTGTTTTTTTCAATAAATTTTCCCAAAGTATTATTCGTTCTGTGAGCAATATTATTTATGTCCAAAAATTCTAACTAAAAAGTGTAAAATAAAAATAGTTAATTTAAATATAAAAAAACCCGACTGCGTATAGTGAACTTTAAAAAAGATTAAAACAAGGTGACCAGAAAATATTGTCAGAAAATTATGTTTTAAGAGGTTAACTATTGAATTTGATATTGTAAACAATCTCACGTGGCGTACTGTACTCTTTTTCGTATCAATATTATATTTGAAACAATTTCAATAGTCGGGAAGAAAAAACAGAAAATACAGCGCTCCGTAATATTTACCTCAAGCTGCTGTTTGCTCAAAAGAAAATGGTCATTTGTGATTTGTTTCGAGATTTGGCCAGGGAAACAAGCGAATTATCGTTCTGACCCCGTTATCTACACCCATGAAGCCGAGAGGCGATCTTAATTTAAATTCGCGAATTTTTAATTGGGAGCAATAACATTAATTTCTCCACGCATAATAATGCACGGATCGTGAAAGTAAAGATGTGCAAATAATTGAACGATAATCAGGAGTTAGATAGTTATTGTAATTAGGCGAATATAGAAATATTTATGGCTTGTTTGCAAAACATCGGCGATCAGAAGTACTTTGACAAACTTCAGGAGGTCTTGAAAAGGGAAACATTCTCAATTGAATATTGATAGAAAGATTTTTCTGTGAATTGAATAATCCACGATTAAAATGAAGTTATTTTTTGTGAATGTCTAACAGAAAACAACTACTTCCCCGACTAAAGCCACGCTGGACATTGAACTACATCCGATAGATATTCTGAAAGGCCCTAACTCAAAAGAAAAAATCTGAAATTGAAAATTTGCATTTCCATTCAGATAGTTATTTTATTTTCTATTCCAGTCTTAATTAAGAACTCATAAAGATGAATGAGGCAGAGAAGAATGGTATCCAAAAGAGAGTACTCACCAGAAAGCATTCGTAACATTGACGCAGGACTATATCCGATGTTGATTGGCCGTATTTGTATCTTTCTTTCATGTATATTCATCAAAATTGTATATGCGAATAACTGCCTTGTATCATTATTCAACTGTTTTCATAGAGTGCATCGCTGGGATATCTGATACCTTTGTTAGAAATTATTCTCAAAATCCATTTTTGAACAACGTGTACTTTATCTAGGTGATTGTCTGTGACTCCGCCCCAGCCTAAAACACCATATTCCAACAAGCTTTGCACTAATGCATAGTAAACAATTTTCAAATGGGTAATGTCAAATGCTCTCTCAATATTCTAAATTTGGTAGAACCCTCTGACTTTGTTTACTAAGCTATTGATATGAATATCCCAACGGAGATGCCTGTCAATAATTATTCCCAAATATTTGATGGATACACAGCTTTGAATATTTACTGTGTCACTTAAAATTAATGGTCCGAAGTTAGGTAAGCCAGTTTTTTTTTTATGTTCTGGTTCCCACGAAAAGGGATATCCTGTAATGTTCAGAGAACATCGTGGGAACCAAGGGAAAGAAGGTAGGAGTTGGTGTTCTTCTTAAATTTCTGAAGGTTGTATGCCTCGGGGAACACCTCACTGGGCAATGAGTTCCAAAGCCTCGCTGTTCGTTGGATGAACGAGTCTTTGGAAAGTGATGTTCTGCAGGTCTCCAAAGTGACCACGAAGGGGTGTGATGACTGAACTTGATGGGTTAATCTCGAAGAGACTGCCAAAGCAGGAACGATTGTTGATATTTCAGAAGAGCATCGCCCATGAAAATATCTATAAAATAGAGACAAATCGCCAACTTTTCTACGGTGTTCCAGACAAGTGAGCGAGTTTGTAAGCGAGGCATCACCGACGAGACGAATTGCCCTTTTTTGGACAGAATCCAATAGCCTCAGGATATGTTTAGGTGCCGCACTCCAAATATGGGAACAGTATTCCAGGACAGGTCGGATCTGTGCCTTATAGATCATAAGCAGCTGACTGGGGTGAAATAGCTCTTGGCACGAAACAAAAACCAAGTTTTGGGATGCACTTTTGGCAATGGACCTCACGTGATTTTCCCAGGAAAGGTTATTGATGATAGTAATACCAAGCATCGATATGGATGACTTCAGTGGTATGGTTACTCCTGACAAAGTTATGTTAGGCACAGTGAGATCGGCTTTTCTAGAGAAAAGACATGCTTGTGTTTTGTTTGCATTGAATTCTACCAAGTTATTAGATCCCCATTCGAGAATTGTTGCTAAGTCCATATTTATATTATTAACATTTCTTCCTCGTTCATTTCTGGTTTCACGGGCTGATATAGGGCCCTGGAAGAGAAAGCGGTATGGAGGGTACTATCATCGGCAAAGCTGTGTACTGACATGAAGTTGCTTTCAACAGGTCGTTGATGTGAAGTAGAAATAGTGTTGGTGCGAGAATAGATCCTTGCGGAACACCAGCATTTATGAGTAGAGTGTCAGATGAAACTCCATCGACCACTACATGGAGAGACCTGTTTGAGAGAAAACTAGCAAGCAGAGAACACAGCCGAGGGGGCAAGCCATAAGACGGAAGCTTGGCGAGGAGTCCCTGGTGCCAAACTCGATCGAACGCCTTGGAGATATCTAATGCCACAGCTAAAGTTTCTCCATACTTTTCAATAGATAGCTGCCATATATGTGAGACGTAAGCGAGCAGGTCACCAGTTGATCTCTGATGGCGGAAGCCATATTGCCTATCGTTGACAATTCCTGAGTCTTCCAGATATTTCATGAGCTCGATGTTGATGGTTGTATATGAATAGAAGGGAATATATTTGGTTTTCTCGACATTCAAAGTGAGTAAGTTATATTCGAACTATTTTTTTATGTCCCTCGTGTCTCGTTCCGCTTCTTCTTTCAATAAATCCCACGATGTGTTTTTATAAAATATTGCAGTATCATCAGCGAAGCTCAGAACTGTGGCTTTAGTGTTTAACTGAAGTAGACTATTTATATATATATCGTGAATAAAATAGGGCCTAGTATAGTTCCTTGCTGAACTCCGTACTTAACTGTTCTAGTTTCACTGATGGTATCTTCAATGCAAACTTTTTGTTTCCTATCATGAGTTTATAAGCATTTTCTCGAATTCCGTATAAATAGAGCTTACTCAATAGTTTCTCGTGACAGACGAACGTTTTAGAGAGACCAACAAGAAAAAAATTGCCGGAGTTTTTTGTCCAATGTATTATAAATTTCCAAAGTTAATTTTAAAATTTCATCCTCGGTCGACATTTCTTCTCTGAAGCCATACTGCCTGTCACTCACTACTCTGTTTCTGTTTAGGAACTTCATTAGCCGGTTTCTCGTCATTTTTTCTACAATTTTGGCTATGTTAGATATAAGAGATACCGGTATATAGTTTGACACGTCAATTCTTTTTCCAGCTTTATATAGTGGTTTCAAAATATTGGGGAAAATTCCTGCCCCAAAAACTTTATTTATTAGGTAAGTGAGAGGTTTTTAAATTTCTTCTTTTATTTGGTTTAGCGTTTCTGATCTTATACTGTCTTCGCGAGGGGACTTTTTGTTCTTGAGTGAATTTATGATGTTGCTGGAAATACATACATACTATTATGAATTATTTCGAAATTTTCACTATAGTCCTTTGGGTTATTTATTTCGTTCGCTAAGGTGTCTCCCACTTAAATGTAGTACTCGAATATGTTAAACAAATCACGGGGGTCTGTGTATGTTTGATTATTGCGGTTAATTTTTTCGATTTTGTTATTAGACTTACAAATTTCATTTACGCTTTTCCATACTCCCTGTGAAGAATTGTTACATTTTTCAATAATCTTCCTTGAGTGTAATTTTTGACTTTTTGTGATTATCCTTTCTAGTTTATTTTTGTAAGATATGTATTGGTTTTTTTAAATTCAAATTATTAGGATCATTTCGTAGTTTGATATATAAATCATTTTTTGTTGTTATAAAAGTAAGCAAGCCGTTTGCCATCCATGGTTGTTTGAAAATGTTTTTTTTTTGAAGTTTTTTTGTGATTGTCGCTGTATGAATATGATTTTTCATTTTTTCAATAAATTTGTTTGCCATCAAATCAATATTTGTTTCAGTATATACGTCTATCCATGTTTCCTGTTTTGTTATTTTTCAGGTCCTTGTAGTTTATGGATTGTTTCTGTATATTGTTTTGTGTTTTAGCTTCGGATGTTTTTCGACAGTTTATTGATAGAGCAATTGGAGAGTGGTCTGTAATATTGTACTCGAATATACATGATTTGACTTGTTCATCTGTATAATTTCTTTTTACAAAAAAATGGTCTAAGCATGTACAGCTATTTGGTCTTGTATACTCGTTGATATAAGAGATGAATCCATGGGAACTGAGAATATTTTCATAGTCCTCTACATCTTTATAATTTTCATTTAATAGATCGATATTTATGCCGCCTGTTAAAATAAGGTTATACGTTTTATTTTTATTTTGAAGGAAATATTCGTTCAACCTCGAATTGAATTTTTTGATACAAGTGGCTGGTGATCTATATAATGATGTTATCAGATATTTGTTCAATGGCGTATCAATCCTCAATTGAATTACATTTGACTTCTCTAATTTTAATATTGTATGACTACTTTTCAATTTTGTTTTGACAAAAATTACTACACCATCATTTCTGTTCAAGTTTCAAGCATTGTATATAGTGTCATATTCTTTGAGCGAAAACAGGAAAATATCTGTATTTCGGTTAATACTATTATATCTAAGTCTATATTGAGGGTTCCTAATACTAGTAATAGTTCATCGTAATGTTTTTGTAAACTCCGTATAAATCATCTGTTTATGTGTATTTATTGAATTCTTCAAGGTTGTTAATGCTTTTACTTTTTAAAGGATTCTTTTTATAATCTCTCATATATTGATTCATTTTTGTTTATATTCAATCTTTGTTTTTTTCAATAAATTTTCCCAAAGTATTATTCGTTCTGTGAGCAATATTATTTATGTCCAAAAATTCTAACTAAAAAGTGTAAAATAAAAATAGTTAATTTAAATATAAAAAAACCCGACTGCGTATAGTGAACTTTAAAAAAGATTAAAACAAGGTGACCAGAAAATATTGTCAGAAAATTATGTTTTAAGAGGTTAACTATTGAATTTGATATTGTAAACAATCTCACGTGGCGTACTGTACTCTTTCTCGTATCAATATTATATTTGAAACAATTTCAATAGTCGGGAAGAAAAAACAGAAAATACAGCGCTCCGTGATATTTACCTCAAGCTGCTGTTTGCTCAAAAGAAAATGGTCATTTGTGATTTGTTTCGAGATTTGGCCAGGGAAACAAGCGAATTATCGTTCTGACCCCGTTATCTACACCCATGAAGCCGAGAGGCGATCTTAATTTAAATTCGCGAATTTTTAATTGGGAGCAATAACATTAATTTCTCCACGCATAATAATGCACGGATCGTGAAAGTAAAGATGTGCAAATAATTGAACGATAATCAGGAGTTAGATAGTTATTGTAATTAGGCGAATATAGAAATATTTATGGCTTGTTTGCAAAACATCGGCGATCAAGTAGAAGGCAAACATTAAGTATTTTCGATCGGTGTAATCAGCAGAATTGCGGAATGATCCTCTTGGTTGGAACTACTGTAATTATTTTTAATGCTTTGTATTGATTATACAGGGTCCGCAATAAAGTTGGCTACATATAGAACATTTTATTATGATAATATATATCCCTTATACAGGGTGATTTACGTATGAGGTGCATTAGAGATGAGACGTTTGCATTATTAATTTTACGAAAAATCTGCTTCGTAAAATTAGAATATCAAAATTTGTACAGGCGGGTCAGGAAATGGAAAAATGTATAATTGACCCAAGAGTGACATTGAGGGTACAATCTTTTATTTCAGAGCAAAATGGAATTGCAATATTACTTTGAATTTTAAATTATATTTAATTTTGAATCCATTGTTTTATTTCTTACATTTCTGACAAGTATATCCAAAATAAATAAAAAATTACATTAAAATTTGCAACTAGAAGTGATCACTATTTGATCATCATGATAAATTATTTATTATGTTCCTTTATTTCTGTTTTTCAATATTATTTGTGACGCATTAAAATAATTTTTTCCCAAAATACAATATTAGTAATATACATTCCAACCGAATAATGCCAACGCAAATACATTTGCATTACATTTTCCCTCTCTGCATATTTGTCTCGACATTTCCACCTTCCCATTTTTGAAAATAATTTTCGTAATACAATTTTAGTCACGTCGGAAGTAATATCCTGAATTTATCCCTATTACCATCTCCAAATGGAAACCATTTTGAAATCACCTTTTTAGGTATACTCTGAATATAATCACTTTTACATATACAGGGTGAGTCAGAAGTACTTTGACAAATTTCAGGAGGTGATTTGTTGAAAATATATACAGGATGTTCATAAAATCAGATGTGGAATCATCTGCAACTGAAAGATAAACTTTAGTCACTATCTTCCATCGTCAAGATAACCTCTTGTGGGGTATTCATGTTGAAAAGGGAAACATTCTCAATTGAATATTAATAGAAAGATTTTTCTGTGAATTGAAAAATCCACGATTGAAATGAAGTTACTTCTCTATATAATTTTTGCTTGACGTTTCGGGGACTATATCTGCCCCGTTCTCAAAATCCTCCGAATCTCCTTTAATTGTTTGAATAATTTGGATTTTTCTCTTGCAGAGTCCTTTTCGCTTTTTCAAATGACGGATGTGAATTGAGATCTGCCGAAAAAAATGAGAGTGACGTATTGCTCATTTGATATATGGGGTGTTGTTCAGATCAGTTTATTAGCATATCTCATTTCCCCCCTTAGTAGAGGTTACCATGTATGGTCCATTTCAACAGAATTTGTTTCTCCTCTCTTGGTTATTTCATCAAGATTTTCGTCCTATTCCATTCAATGTATGATCGATATTGGATGTGAGGATATGTTCTGCAATTTTTGATCCGGTTATTTGTCGATTTCTGATGTAACTCTGATGTTCACTTTGGCGCATTTCTAAGGTTTTTCCAAGGCAGTTTTTGGTACTTTCTCCGGCGTTTTTTGGTTTTGTTTGTGTTAGTATATATCTGAGTGTGTTTGTTGTTCTAAATGATGTTCTCACATCATACCTATGTCCAATCCGTTTGATTTTCTCAGATAATCCGGGGACATAAGGTATTATGTTGGTTGTGTCAATTGGATTTTTGGTGGATTGTTGTTTTCAATGTCAGTGATTGTTTTTCCCACAAACTGATCCTTGAGAACATATTTTATGAGGTTTATTTCTTCCTGTAGATTCTGGTTGGAATTGCAAACTGTTTGGGCTCGATTATAGAGACATTCAACTATGCTTTTTTTCACACTGGCATGATGGTTTGAGTTATAGTACTATACTTCAACTCTCAAAATCTTTCAAAAAAATTGAAATCGGACCACCTATGACGCATATAGGTCTGCTGCAATGAAGTGCATTAAAAAATCAAATTGCAATTAGGCCAAAACTAATAATCCAACAGTGCCTGAGTTTTTCACACATAAAGTACATATCAAACACTACTATGTCGTGGAAAAACTGCTTCAAAACTTGGAAAATGGCGGTGTTATGAATAAAAAAAAACGCAGATTTTTTCCGGTTTTTCTCCGTTACTAATAATCCGATCGATTTGTGCCAAGGCTCATTTTCTTTGAATTTTGATTCTATTCAATTCGTCTGAAAGTAGCGATATTGTTTCATTAGTTTTCAAGTTACAAGTCAAAAACGATAAAAAAAATGCTTTTAAATGTTAATTACAAATTGAGCAATGACAGTTGGGAGTGGGAAACATAACAGGATATAACTACGTCTTTCGTTTGATGGCACAGTCGGTTTCCTGGTAGTATTTTGGTCACGAAAAAATCTCTATTGATTGGTCTATATATTTATATATTATTTTGGGCCTTTTTGAGAATGAGAAAAACAAATCTGCCCTTCAATATTTCGTTTTACAAAAAACAGTTTTTTGATTTGGACTTCAGGATTGCATCAAAATCGATCCTAACCCAGCCAATAGGAAACATACTAATTATAGTGAAAAAGTTATTTTTTGAACAATCGAAACGAAAATAATTGAAATACTCCAGGGATAATAAGTGAAAATATCGTAAGCTAATGGAAAACTGACTTGTACTTTTAAGTAATAATATTTCGAAATAATGCTCTGTAAATGAAATTATCTGTCCTGCCCATCTTATATCTCTTGCATGCAGTCTAGTTTAGAGTTACAACATAAACCACAACACATGTGTTATTGTTTTCGTTTATTTTTTTATTGCGTCTTTTTATGTTCCTCTGTGAACTTCAGTCAGTCCAAATGAACGTCTTCGGAGCCATCGAGCATATGGTCGTCTCGAAAGTAAACATTCTATACACAGGGTGTCTCATCTGAAAGTGGACACGGGAATGTGAAAATCGCTGGGATCAATTTCTTGTTGAATTTCATGGGCAACATTTTAGAAAATCTACACTTCACTGAAATTCAACTTTGACATTAATCTTCGTTGAGGAGGTTATAATAATTTCACAGTATTAATATCGCCTTGGAAATTTTGAGGAGAGTTAAATTTCCCACTTGATGGGTTTTTAACGATATGGGGGGTGACTACTTTTGGTTTTGTTACTGTGTACATGCAAGTGATGATTGTGGGTTGTCTTTAAAATTTACGGATTTGATATAATAATAGTCTTTTATTTATTTAGATCATGTGTAAATGATATAGAAAAGTTCAGTTTTACATGTATTGCACTTTAATATCATAAATTACAAATAAATATACTGGGTGAGTCAGAATAAGACCGACAAACTCCGATTACAGATTCCTCACCTAATTTCGAGGTGAAAAATTGCTATCAAGGTATGTCCTGAAATGCATCCCCTCTGAGATACAGGGTGTCGAAAGTACGAAATAAATTAAGATTTAATTTGATTTCTCCAAAATTTCCGAAGGACAAAATTTGAAACTTGGTACACTAATCAAGGTTTATCAACGTGCTAATTTGAAGTTATAAATATTTATTTTCGTAAACCAGTGGCGTAGTTACGATGGTATGTGGTCATATGTTCCTTCATATTTTCTTGGAACAAGAGAATGGACAAATGAGCGTTTAACATCAGTTCGGATCATCGATACTCAACTTGAAAGTCATAATATTCCATGTGCCTGAAAGTGGAGGTTTCTGAGATAATTGAGAAAAACTGAAGATATGTCCTTAGTAGAGACATAATTTCCTAAGTGCAATAATCGCATAATGCTAATTTCTTACAACAAATCGGAATATGTGTCAACCTCCTGAACATCTTTTAATGTTGGGAGAACAGGAAACATAGTACGGGTGAGTCAGAATGAGACCGATAACTCCATCTTTTCATTCATCATATTATTTGATCGAAACGATGTCGCGGATTCACTGTTATAATAATAATAATGTTTATTCATGAATCTTCAAACTGTGTGTCATATAATATTTTAATGAATATGAATGAACAGGGTAATCACTGAAGCTGTATTGGGTAGAGCTTGTGCGTGATAGATGGTGTGTGGAATTTTATTCACATATAAACATATAAGGTGTACATATGGGACCTTATCATATGGATAAAGACGTAATTATAAGATATAGAAAATAGATATAACGAAACTATAAAAATGTAAAATGTAAAAGTCGAATAAATATAAAATATCAATATAAAACATTGGAAAAGTTAAATGAAAATAAGATATACGTATAATATAAAAAATATGAGTTACGATAATTATAAATGAAAACAAACACTTCCGTTCAAAAGTATCACATAATGATTACTAGTAGTGTAATAAAGTTCTGAAAACTGTTGAGCTTATTCAGTACTTGAGTCCTTCTAATTTATTTTTAACTATATCGTGTATTATATATCTCTCCGTATGTCGTAACCATTTCTTTATATGAGTTCTGAATGAGTTGAAGTTTTCGATGGATTTCAAGTGATCTGGTAGGATGTTATATAACTTTGGACTCACAAATACAATTCTACGTTGCCTCACGCTTTTTTCACATTTTGGCACAAAAAAAATCATTTCTCTGCTCCGACTATAATGGCTATGTTCGATGTGCTCAATTTTTTTTTTTTTTTGGTAGATGCCATTTATTATTTTGAGACAGAAGAGCTGTCTCGGGTCGAAAAGTTGACTTTCTCTCTACAGTGTGTCACCTGAGTAGGTTATTTTTTTGTTGTATATAATTCTAATTATCCATTTTTGTAAAGTGACAATATTATTTAAATGACAGTCATTTATCCCTTCCCAACCTAGGATCCCGTACGAAAGTTGAGACTGAATCAGCGAAAAATAAATGGTTTTTAAATGAGCTATGTCCAGAATTTCTCTAAAGTATTCTGGACATAGCTCATTTACCATACTTTCTTGCATATGATTGTTTTGACAGATCAACTGTGGAACAAAACCAACCTCAAATTCATAATACTCCACTTAGATAAGAGTTAAGGTCTGAAATAATTTTTGCGAAAAACTGAAGATAAGTACTCTTAATTTGTTGAAGTTTATGTTGGAGTATCATCATCAAAGCCAATTCTGATTGAATTATCTAGGAAAATATTATCCAATCAACATGTTTTTGATGAAGAAAAATAATTATTGTGTATTAATATCTACTTAAATGATAGAAACGGTTTAGTGGGTACACTACATAGTAACAAACGAAGCATTAAAGCAAATGTTCAAATGGGCCACCATTTTGTTCAATACACAATTGGCATCTCCGTATCATCGACTGTCGCACGCTTTGGAATGTTCCTGGTGTATCCTGTATTAACGTACATGCTGCTAAAATTCTTGCCGTTAAATCTTCCACCAATTCCACAGGTGTTTCATACACTAAGGATTCAAGGTATCCCCACAAAAAAAAGTCTAGTGAAGTTAAATCTGCAGAACGTGTAGGCCAATGTATGGGACCAAGTCTACCTATCCACCGATCATGGAATGCTTAATCAAGAAAATGACGAACGATTCATTGGAAATGGGCCAGTGCTCCGTCATATTGATACTACATTCTTTAACGAACCAATAGAGGTACGTCTTCAAGTAGCCCAGGTAAAACATGTTCAAGAAACACTCGGTAGTTCTGCCCATTCAAACGGGGAGGAAGAAGATATGGTCCAACGATACGATTTTCGATAATCCCTACCTAAATATTCACTGAAAACTTCTGTTGGTAGCCATTTCGAAACATTCCATGCGGATTTTGTTCATCCCATAAATGGCTATTCCTACTATTGAAATATCCATCTCTTGTAAAACATGCCTCATCCGTGAATAGAACATATCTAGGAAAGTCGTTTGCTCCTTCATACATCCTCAAAAACCATTTACAAAAAAATCTACGAGGGTCATAATCACCAGCATCTAGGGCCATCACCTTCTGTAGGCAAAATGGATACAATAGTTGTTCACGTGCTACCCGACTTACTGTTGATTGTGACACTTGTAACCTTTACGAAATAGCCCGAATGCTGGTAGAAGGATCCGCTGCTAATCGTTCAAGAATTTTTTCTTCCGTAACACTATCTCTTCTTGTTCTATTCGCACCACAATGATGTTTACTGAATTTAAAGGACCCAGTTTCCTTCAATCGTCGATGCACAGCTATAAAAGTTGTGAAATGTGGATGATGTCAGTTTGGATATCTATGTTGATATAAATCATTATAAACGCATATCTGTATATTCTTCAAATGAATAATCCATTTTGAAACGATGTTCACTGACTGAAATGAAGACAGATGACTTGACAATAATACAAACTGTTCTGGGTTACTGTCAATTATGTCTAATGTAAGTATCGATAAATCACATCCACATCACATATGTGTTTCTACTGGGAATTATGAAAAAAGGCCACGTTTTTTTTTCTAGTTCCAATTTCGTGTATGTTTTATGCGTTGATCAGTGGTGTACTGAACAGCCTACCACAAACAAGCATGAAAGGCTCGACTTTGCAACTAGTTATCACGAATCGAAAGAAATCTTTTAAGTAGATATTAATACATAATAATTGTTTTTCTTCATCAAAAACATGTTGATTGGATTATAGTTTCCTAAATAATTCAATCAGAAATGGCTTTGATAATGATACTCTAAAATAAACTTCAACAAATTGAGAGTACTTATCTCCTGTTTTTCGCAAAAATTATTTCAGACCTTAACTCATCTAAGTGGAGTATTATGAATTTGAGGTTGGGTTTGTTTGTCACTGATCTGTCAAAACAATCATAACCAAGATCACGTACCATCGTAACTACGCCACTGGTATACGAAAATAAAAAGTTATTACTTCAAATTAGCACGTTGATAAACCTTGATTAGTGTACGAAGTTTCAATTTTTTTCCTTCTGGAGTTTTGGAGAAAACAAATTAAATCTTAATTTTTTTCGTATTTTCGACACCTTGTATCTCAGAGGTAATGCATTTTAGGACATACCTTGATAGCATCTTTTCACCTCGAAATTAGGTGAGGAATCTGTAGTAGGAGTTTGTCGGTCTTATTCTGACTCACCCTGTATAGATAAAAAATAGGATAAGGACAAAGGTACCTCATGAGAATATAGGAGTGAAACTCAGAGATTAACTTTTTTATTCTAGTGCTTGATCATTTGAAAATTCTTCCACTGTACAGTATGCTTTGGATATCAGTAATTCTTTAATTTTTTTTGAAGAATCTAATTTCCAGATTCCTTCAGCTTGATTGCAGTCTGTTAAATAATTCAATACTCATGAAATGTGGTCCTTTTTCTGATCTGGTCAGTCTGTGGAGATACTTCTAGTGTACAGGGTGTTTCTTAAGTACGTGTAGAAAATTTAGTAGCATGTTGCTGACGTCAAAATAAAAAGAAAAAATCCTATAAACATATGTTTGGTATCTGGGAGTATTTTTCAATAACAAAATCAAATTTGATGTTAGTTTGTCTCTTTCGTGGGGGTGGCGCCACCTACATGTCTTTTCAGTCATTTGAAATGCCATAACTTTTTTGTACGTACCTGTATGACGTTTTCTAGTGGAAAAATCGATTTCTTCTAACATTTTTGTGTGAAAAATATATTCTTGGTAGAGGTCGCTGCGAGAAATTGTTTTCGAGTTATTGGGATTTGATATAATCGATGTATTTGAATTATTTCCGTGGGACTCGTAAGTTGCCTCTAAGTAGTAAATTTCGGAAAAGTTACGCCAATGCATTTGTCTTCTTTCATTCAATGGTCTTCTACATTCAACACTTGAATGTAGTCAAAAAATGATACTTGTTTTTTGTTACATAGTTTTTTTGGACTCTTTTCCGATTTAAATAAATAACATTCAGGTGGGTACTTGTCATGTCATTTCAATCCGTTCTTGTGACAGTTTTCTGTATTTGTGTTCCAATCTTTCTCAAATGGCAGCGTATACGGATAGCAAAATGGCTAATATGATTTACGTATGCGGTCTTCCCAACTAACAAATTGGCTTTGTAATTTTCAGGTAACAGAACAATTCAGTTTCATTGGCATTATATTGCAACTGTCGAAAAGCCAATCTGTTGAATTAACATTGCGAACATGATTATTTTGTTCTTTGAAACCAAATTGTTGTTTAGATCATTGTTGAGAACTTTCTTAGAGTGAAATTATAAAACATCTTAAAGGATAAACTTGAAACAGTTTCTTAAACGTTTATACAATTCAAGTTATACGACATTTTAGCTCAGAGGACCAAAGTGATTTCTAGTGGTTTTGTAGTGATATTATCAGGTACTGTTCTGTTCTTTCGCAGAGAGTTTTATAGATGGTTTATAAAAATTCATCAACAGATTACAAAATTGTTGTATTGGTGTTTCCTGTGATACTCTTTTACTTCAGAAAGCGATATGCTCTCGACAAAAACGGATAAATAACTATTCTATTACAGTACGAATGATTAGCTCCTGAATGTTCTAACAAAGTAGTGATAGAACAATAAACTTTTTTTTTTTTTTTTATATGTTCCGGTTCCCACGAAAAGGGATATCCTGTAATGTTCAGAGAACATCGTGGGAACCAAGGGAAAGAAGGTAGGAGTTGGTGTTCTTCTAAATTTCTGAGATTGTATGCCTCGGGAACACCTCCCTAGGAATGAGTTCCAAAGCCTCGCACTTCGTTGAATGAATGAGTCTTTGAAAGTGATGTTCTGCAGGTCTCCAAAGTGACCACGAAGGGTGTGAAGACTGAACTTGACGGGTTAATCTCGAAGAGACTGCCAAAGGAGGAACGATTGTTGATATTTCAGAAGAGCATCGCCCATGAAAATATCTATAAAATAGAGACAAATCGCCAACTTTTCTACGGTGTTCCAGACAAGTGAGCGAGTTTGTAAGCGAGGCATCACCGACGAGACGAATTGCCCTTTTTTGGACAGAATCCAATAGCTTCAGGATATGTTTAGGTGCCGCACTCCAAATATGGGAACAGTATTCCAGGACAGGTCGGATCTGTGCCTTATAGATCATAAGCAGCTGACTGGAGGTGAAATAGCTCTTGGCACGAAACAAAAAACCAAGTTTTTGGGATGCACTTTTGGCAATGGACCTCACGTGATTTTCCCAGGAAAGGTTATTGCTGATAGTAATACAGCATCGATATGGATGACTTCAGTGGTATGGTTACTCCTGACAAAGTTATGTTAGGCAAGTGAGATCGGCTTTTCTAGAGAAAAGACATGCTTGTGTTTTGTTTGCATTGAATTCTACCAAGTTATTGGATCCCCATTCGAGAATTGTTGCTAAGTCCATATTTATATTGTTAACATTTCTTCCTCGTTCATTTCTGGTTTCACGGGCTGATATAGGGCCCTGGAAGAGAAAGCGGTATGGAGGGTACTATCATCGGCAAAGCTGTGTACGGGACATGAAGTTGCTTTCAACAGGTCGTTGATGTGAAGTAAAATAGTGTTTGTGCTAGAATGGATCCTGCGGAACACCAGCATTTATGAGTAGAGTGTCAGATGAAACTTCATCGACCACTACATGGAGAGACCTGTTTGAGAGAAAACTAGCAAGCAGAGAACACAGCTGAGGGGGCAAGCCATAAGATGGAAGCTTGGCGAGGAGTCCCTGGTGCCAAACTCGATCGAACGCCTTGGAGATATCTAATGCCACAGCTAAAGTTTCTCCATACTTTTCAATGGATAGCTGCCATATATGTGAGACGTATGCGAGCAGGTCACCAGTTGATCTCTGATGGCGGAAGCCATATTGTCTATCATTGATAATTTCTGAGTCTTCCAGATATTTCATGAGCTCGATGTTGATGGTTTTTCCATGACCTTTGAAATAATAGATAGCAGTGCGATAGATCTGTAATTGCTAGGTAGGTCTTTGCCTTTTTAGGACTGGCTGTACTCTTGCAATTTTCCAATTGGACGGAAATACTCCCAAATTGTAAGAGTGGTTGAACAACTTGCAAAGAACAGGTGTTAGTTCGGGGGCACATTTCTTGAGAACAATCGGCGGGATTCCGTCAGATCCACAGGCTTTGTTGGTGTTGAGACCCAGCAAAATCTTTCTGATAGTACGTTGGCGAAAGGTGATCTCGGGCATGTGACTGTCAATAGGTGTAATGTTCGGGGGTTGTTTTCCCGAAGAATCCAGAGTGGAATTTCCAGCAAAAAACTGTTATTGAACACAAAATGATATTGAAAATCACTTTTATGAAATGAAACTGTCACAGTAGTTTTCCATATTAGTTTCTCAAGTGTGTGTACATGTAAAATGGCGTCAATAACACAAATAAGAAGATGGAAAAAACTAAAAAGAAGTGGAGCTTTCCACAGAAAAGTTTAGACCAACTATCAGAAAAATTCTAACGGCACTGCGGATTTTCCTGTGAAGGTGAACAACCTGGATGATGAAGAGAATTTTGATCTAATAACTCATCTATACTCAACCAACTCTGGGCATATGTGGTACACAAGCAGCAAACGTGCCAAATGATACCGAAGTGACCGAAAGTAACTGGGTTTCAGTTGGATTCTTCTAACGAGGAGGAAGATAATGTTATTTCTGAGATGGAAAAAGATGTGAAATTCAGAAATCATCTGAGATCATGGGCGGTCTCCTTCAACATATCCCATTTGACTCTGAAAGATTTATTGAAAAATATCAATGAACGCTTCACGGGCATCCTTCTTGGAGATCCTAGAACGCTTTTGAAAACGTATCAAACAGTTACAATTACAAAAGTTGGCACTGGCAACTATTGGCATCATGGTTTCGAAGTTAGTTTGAGATAGGCTTTGGGTAAAATCAGTGATTTACCTAAAACAATATCTGTCAATGTGAACATGGATAGTTTACCAATATACAGAAGTAGTAAATATGAGTTTTGGCCAATAATTTTCAACATATACGAGTTGCCTAAAATAAAACGTATGGTTATTGGAATATACTGTGTCCCAGAAAAGCCAAATAGATAGGTTAAGTCTAGTTTTGTTAATAATGCATATACGTTTTCAAAAGTTTTGAGCTGCTCTAATGTGATGCAAATACATCACAATAAAACAGTGAAGCTTATACGTGCTACAACTAAGGCACAAAGTACAGCTAGCTGTATAAGTGCTACACGACCTGCTATTCTACAAAAGCAGAATTTTCCGTTGTTTAACACACAAGCAAACTGCTGCTAAAAGATACATTTATTCCGTAAAAGTTGCTTTGGAGCCGTTGTGGCAGCGTTACAACACGTTGACGCATGGGCGTTGATGAAAGTGTTTTCCTGGACGACAGGCAGAACAGGACAGGGTCCAGTTCGATTAAGAAAATGAAAAAATTATGATATCCAACGAAAATTTCAAAGGGGAATTAGGACAAACGCCGGTTCTTTTTTAACACTACCTGTATCTGCATTATTAACTTGTATTAATAATAATTATTGCCATTCGTTTGAAACGTGTCATTGAATTCTGGAGATTTTGGGCATTTCATATTCGTTTCTACTATCTTTTTCAATAACATATTTTAATTTCCAGCTTTGTGGAGATATATACAAAATAGGATGGCAAACCTGTCTCTAACTAACTATTGTTAATTTTATTTTTCACTTCTGCTGTGGGCAATATTCTTGAAACGCAGTGACATTTTGTGACATATCACCTGGTATGACCTCAATACACATTTCAATTAGTATTATATTTTTATGATTTTAGGAACGAAAAGTCGCCACAAACATTTTTAGGTGACACGGATCCGATAGCGATTTGTTTGACAAGCAAAAACTTTGCGTTTGCAAGGCGAAGGGAAATAAAAGACTTTGAGACTCACATTAAATCCAAATAAATCATACTATTTTTTCTACAACTGTGAAAACTGCATCCATGGTCTCACTAGCGGTAATCGAAAACAGAGCCTTGCTAGTAGGCAACACCTTCAATTCATATAGTGCAAATCTGATGTGTTGGTAGGCAACACTTTCAGTACTAGAATTGAAAGTATATTTCGTCCTTGGAATTGAAATGAAACTTTGGTCCTTAATTATGATATTAAAAGAGGCCATGCACTTTCGATTCGGTTGCTGAAAAAGATATATTCTGAATATTTGATGAGCCACACGACCGTCCAAATTCATTTTTGGAAGATATTTCGAATTAAATCGTTATCAACAACCAGTCTGCCAATACACTAGATCTTTTCCTCACCACCAATCCTGACCCGTATAGAATAGAAGTTTGTGCCCCACTTGGAAACTCTGATCACACCCTCATCTCCACAACATGCTCTTTCCATTTACCATCGAGCTGCACAATACCACCCCGTCTCATGTGGCATTACAATTTGGCCGACTGGGAAGGTCTTCGTATGTTTTTCTCAGCGTTTCCATGGAAGAGAGTTTGTTTCTCTTCAGTAGATCCAACACGATGTGCTGAGACAATTTCTGAAATCATCATGTTGGGGATGCAAACTTACATACCGAATACCGAAAGAAGAACATCATCTGATAAGACCTGGTTTAACAGAAACTGCTCTAGAGCTGTGGCTTCCAAACAGGCAGCATACCATCGATGGCTAAAAAATCCGGGCCCTGAGACCAGAGCAGCATATGTCGAGACTAGAGGCATATGCAAAGAGACAATAGAATGCTCAAAAGATGCCCACAATGCCAAAATAAGATCAAAACTTGTTGAATGTCCTAACAGATCCCGTTCATTTTGGTCTTTCGCCAAAGCTGTGGGAAGAAACTTCACTTCCAGCTCATTTCTCCTCTAACCAAAGAAGATGGAACACTAGCAACGACTGCCCAGTAAAAGCCAATATCTTTGCGTACCTATTTGCTGGAAATTCCACTCTGGATTCATCGGGAAAACAACCCCGAACATTACACCTATTGACAGTCAACATGCCGAGATCACCTTGCGACAAAGTACTATCAGAAAAATTTTGCCGGGACTCAACACCAACAAAGCCTGTGGATCTGACGGAATCCCGACGAGTGTTCTCAAGAAATGTGCCCCGAACTAACACCTGTTCTTTGCAAGATGTTCAACCACTCTTACAATTTGGGGGTATTTCCGTCCAATTGGAAAATTGCAAGAGTACAGCCAGTCCCTAAAAGGCAAAAGGCCCTACCTAGCAACTACAGACCTATCGCACTGCTATCTATTATTTCAAAGGTCATGGAAAAAGCCATCAACATCGAGCTCATGAAATATCTGGAAGACCCCAGGAATTGTCAACGATAGGCAATATGGCTTCCGCCATCAGAGATCAACTGGTGACCTGCTCGCTTACGTCTCACATATATGGCAGCTATCTATTGAGAAGTATGGAGAAACTTTAGCTGTGGCATTAGATATCTCCAAGGCGTTCGATCGAGTTTGGCACCAGGGACTCCTCGCCAAGCTTCCGTCTTATGGCTTGCCCTCAGCTGTGTTCTCTGCTTGCTAGTTTTCCCAAACAGGTCTCTCCATGTAGTGGTCGATGGAGTTTCATCTGACACTCTACTCATAAATGCTGGTGTTCCGCAAGGATCTACTCGCACCAACACTATTCTACTTCACATCAACGACCTGTTGAAAGCAACTTCATGTCCAGTACAGCTTTGCGATGATAGTACCCTCCATACCGCTTTCTTCCAGGGCCCCTATATCAGCCCGTGAAACCAGAAATGAACGAGGAAGAAATGTTAATAATATAAATATGGACTTAGCAACAATTCTCGAATGGGATCTAATAACTTGGTAGAATTCAATGCAAACAAAACACAAGCATGTCTTTCTCTAGAAAAGCCGATCTCACTGTGCCAACATAACTTTGTCAGGAGTAACCATACCACTGAAGCCATCCATATCGATGCTTGGTATTACTATCAGCAATAACCTTCCTGGGAAAATCACGTGAGGTCCATTGCCAAAAGTGCATCCCAAAACTTGGTTTTTGTTTCGTGCCAAGAGCTATTTCACCCCAGTCAGCTGCTTATGATCTATAAGGCACAGATCCGACCTGTCCTGGAATACTGTTCCCATATTTGGAGTGCGGCACCTAAACATATCCTGAGGCTATTGATTCTGACCAAAAAGGGCAATTGTCTCGTCGGTGATGCTCGCTTACAAACTCGCTCACTTATCTGGAACACCGTAGAAAAGTTGGCGATTTGTCTCTATTTATAGATATTTTCATGGGCGATGCTCTTCTGAAATATCAACAATGTTCCTGCTTTGGTAATCTCTTCGAGATTAACCCGTCAAGTTCAGTCATCACACCCCTTCGTGGTCACTTTGGAGACCTGCAGAACATCACTTTCCAAAGACTCGTTCATCCAACGAACAGCGAGGCTTTGGAACTCATTGCCTAGGGAGGTGTTCCCCGAGGCATACAACCTTCAGAAATTCAAGAAGAACACCAACTCCTACCTTCTTTCCCTAGGTTCCCACGATGTTCTCTGAACATTACAGGATATCCCTTTTCGTGGGAACCAGAACATAAAAACAAAAACAAAAGTATCCCAACAATTCTCAAAAAATCATTTGTACCTTTGCATACTCTTCAAAAGAGTTCGAAGTAATAATCGGAAGAACTAATTTAATTTTTTGTAATACGTCTCTGTGAAGTTGAAAGACAATATATATTGTCACTATGTTATAGAAATCACCAACGGAGTTTAATAGCCATATAGACACTGTTCTTGTGATGCAAGTGTTGTATAACATGAAGCCATATTGAATCGCATATTAGTGATGACCATTCTGAAGGCAAAAACTAAAACATGCAAAATCTCTATTCCTCAGCTATAAAAAGCAAAACTAATGCTCAGAAAAGTTTACTGCCGCGAAATCAACAACAATTAATCAAATTGGTAGCAAAGTTCTGAAAAAAAAAAAATTAAATTATTTTTGGTAAATTCAAGAAATCTTCAAATATTCCACAGCGCTTGAAAATTTTTATATTATATGTACCATATAATCCACAGTGAAATTCACTCCGCAGTCGAAATCAACAACATAGTTAGATTTACGATGTGTTAATTAATATATTATCAATCCTATCATGTTTAATTGTCACGAGAATAACAAAGAAATCACTTTTGTGAAATTGGTAAGATTATTTATTTTCCGTGGAATACATTAAGAAACTGCAGAATTTTATTATTGTTCCTGTACGCGATAAAAAAGTTTATTTACGAATGAAAAAGCAGCTCCCATAAAAAATTTTTTTTAGAGATTTATAATAGTTCCTTAAGTGATAAATAATAAACTGAATAGAAGTTGTGAATGATTATTACAAAAATCTTATAAAACTAGTCGGTGGTGATTTTATACAGTTCCTATAAATTATATATAAATGTTTATACAATGATTCTGTAATAGCCTTCACTAAAACTTATTGAACAAATGTTTCGTTTTATAAGACTGTGCCCATTTAGCGTTTATAGTTGCTGTAAGAACGCCATAAAAATGTTTTTGAGACGAATAAAGCTTTATAAAAAATGATATGTAAACGTTCTCACAGTTTTTATAAAGCACCAAATTGTTAGTTGGGTTGCCGATGGCAATTGCTACGAGAATAGACGTATTTTTGAGGAAAGGTTCCCTAATCATCGAGCGCCGAATCACCAGACATTCAGAAACCTTTTTCAGCGGCTTAGGGAGTCTGGATCCTTGAAAAAGCTCCAGTGGCAGGCAGACCGTTGACTACTAGGACACCAGAAGTTGAAGAAGCTGTTCTTCAGGCAATCGAAGAAGATCCACAGACGCAAAATCTGAACGTACATCACAAATTAGTTTGGTTAATTCTCAAACTACACCAGTTGTATCCTTATCACATACAGCGTGTCCAAGCATTGTTGCCCAGAGATTTCCTTCCCCGTGTAACATTTCGCCAATGGATACTGCAGAAAATTGCACAAAACCTTCAATTTACTGCAGAGATATTATTCAGTGACGAGGCACATTTGATAATGAACTTTCATGATAATCATGTGTGGTGTGACGAAAACCCTCACGCAATAGGTATTGGCATTGATTATTGGTATTGTTGGGGATTATTTGATTGGTCCCCACTTTTTTCCAGGGACTCCTAATGGAAATTCTTGTCATGATTTCCTTGGAAATATTTTGCCTGAATTACTTGAAGACATTTCACTTTTACCGAGACAAAGAATATGCGCATTTTACTTCAATAGTTCGTGAATTTTCAAACCAGGGATTTAGAAACAGATGAATTGGTCGAGGCGCTGAAGTTCCAGATCAATTCTGGCCTCCGAGGTCCCCGGATTTGAATCCAATCGATTTTTTTTGTGGCGTCACTTGAAGGCCCTAGTTTATACGGTAACAATTGAGACCAAAGAACAACTTTGTCAACGAATCAATGCTGGATGTGACGCTATCCGAAATACACCAAGTATCATGAAACGTGTACGTGTACGACGCATGCATAATGGTGCAGGGTGACCATTTTGAACAAATACTTCAATTATTACCCTCAACTCACTGTTATAGTATTAAATTGGTCTTAATTACTGTTATTATTATTTAAATTGTAATAATACTCGATTACTATTTTAAAATGAAATTGAAGAAAAATAATTCCTTTAACTGAATTAATTTTGGATTTGAAAATCTTGTCATTCAAAATCACTTGCATCGATTATTTCGAATCTCAATCACTCGAAAGAATATATTTTTCACACAAAAATGTTAGAAACATTGATTTTTCTACTAGTAAACGTGATACAGGTACGTACAAAGAAGTTATGACATTTCAAATGACTGAAAAGACATGAAAGAGACAAACTAACATTTTTGTCATTGAAAAATACTCCCAGATACCAAACTTGACTCGAATATCACAATTATTTTGAACTGTATTCACAAAAAATAAAAATAAGAATTCAACTTTGACATCCTGCATCTCAGAAACGAATAACTTGCGGACATATGTTTATAGGAACTCTTCTTCTTATTTTGACGTCAGCAAGATGCTCCTAAATTGTCTACACGTACTTAAGAAACACCCTGTTTAATATAAATACGGTGGAAAATTCACTCAACCTATTCTTTATTCGAAATGCAACGCTTGAAAAAGACAATCGATACCCATTATCATTCTCACCTCATTATCCACCATTAGATTCACTATTGTTTTCGTTTTCGTGTTTTTGCTTGACCCCGTAAACTTTCGCTTAATTTCGCACATATTTTCGCCAGTTTTTTTTGCAGTGTCTAATTCATTCCATGTTCAGTTTGGGTCGTAACTTCCGCTGTTACTTCCTGTTTATATACTGCGGGATCGAGCTCCCAATGCCAGTAGGCATTTTACTTTACGAAAACTATGTAAACAGTTTGTTGGATATATACAGTGCTCGTCTAAAGTCCGTTCCCCCCTACTTATTTTTGAACCACCTCGTATGTCGCAACGAAATTTGGAGGGCTCAAATAGGAGATAAAAACCTACTTTTTCATGAGAAAATCACAGCAAAAAGTTTCAAAATGGCGGCTGGGCGCCATCTTCAATAATTTTTTAAAATTGAACACCCCTCTATTATTCCATTTTCGAAATCTGCTAATAATTCTCAACAGTTCTCTCCAATACCCTTCACTCCTAAATTCAATTGTTTTCGAAATATTAACGTTCGAAAAGTGACATTTTGGTCATTTCAAACCCAACCAAAAACACTAATGTTGCTTTCAATCGAGTTTGCATTGGAAAAAAATTATTCTCCCGGTAACATCTTGTTTACTGTCAAACTGAACTGCTAACTGTCAAATAGCGCCCAAATCCTTTTATGAAAGGTGTGATCATGGCTCGTAGTTTAGACGATAAATTTTTGCAGTTTTGATATTTGGAGAAGCTGGAAGGAATTATCATCTAGCAGTCCGTATGTTCAATGATAGATTCCTATTTCGAGGTCATATTCGCCCAAACTTTTAAATGAGCTCCAAGCAACTGGTACGCTGAAAGATGCAGCAAGATCAGGAAGACCGCCTCTTTCAGAAGAAAAAAAGGTAGAAATTATTGCTGAAATGGTAATCAATCCGAGTAAGTCGACGTCTGCAGTTGCTGAATCCTGTGGAGTAAATTCAAACAGTGTCCAAAGAGTCCTCAAATAAAAACTTTTTAACAAAAAATTAAACCGACGAAAAAATCAACTGAAAAGCAAAAAATAAAATAAACTTTTTTTTTTTATGTTCTGGTTCCCACGAAAAGGAATATCCTGTAATGTTCAGAGAACATCGTGGGAACCTAGGGAAAGAAGGTAGGAGTTGGTGTTCTTCTTAAATTTCTGAAGGTTGTATGCCTCGGGGAACACCTCCCTAGGCAATGAGTTCCAAAGCCTTGCTGTTCGTTGGATGAACGAGTCTTTGGAAAGTGATGTTCTGCAGGTCTCCAAAGTGACCACGAAGGGGTGTGATGACTGAACTTGACGGGTTAATCTCGAAGAGACTGCCAAAGCAGGAACGATTGTTGATATTTCAGAAGAGCATCGCCCATGAAAATATCTATAAAATAGAGACAAATCGCCAACTTTTCTACGGTGTTCCAGACAAGTGAGCGAGTATGTAAGCGAGGCATCACCGACGAGACGAATTGCCCTTTTTTGGACAGAATCCAATAGCCTCAGGATATGTTTAGGTGCCGCACTCCAAATATGGGAACAGTATTCCAGGACAGGTCGGATCTGTGCCTTATAGATCATATCAATGATCAATATCCTTCATTTCGCTACCCTTAGGGGAGGATTTCATCTTTTAAATCCAAATGGGACCAAATTCGAAGTCCACCCTATCCACTGAAAAAAGAATTATCGGAATCGGACGCCTCAGTAAAAAGTTATGCGTGATCATACATAAAAAAATATTATGGAAAACATAAAATATACGGGTCGAATAGAGAACCTCTCCTTTTTGGTTTCGTCGGTTAAAAAGAAAAGTTTCATCCCTATAAAATGAAAATCCTGCATGCTCTCACGGAGGATGATCCAGACCGGAGGGTTGCATTTTGTGAGTGGTTAACAAGAACAATTGAAGGAGAACGGGGCTTTCTAAAACGTGTATGTTTCGCAGACGAATGCACGTTTTTTCTTGATGGAATAGTCAACAAACAGAATGTACGATACTGGAGCGATACTAATCCGCATATTTTTAGAGAAGCATAAAAAAGTCTTGCGGCGAAATCCTGTGAGCAGCAGTGGCGGAGATAACTAATTTTATTTAGATATTTTAAGATTTCAAAAATACTTCATAAATAATGAAAAATGAAAAAATTTCATTACTATTTTGTGCAATTGCATTTTCCCATGGTCGAAAAAAAGCCATATTTTCCAACAAAACTAGAATATCCTGAAACGTATTCCGATCGGCACACACCAAGACCACAGACGCTACTGGTTTTTAATCTTTCAGAGCTATTAAAACACAAATATAACGCGTGATTTATGACCTCCCATCGTATAGACACACCTGCAAGCATTGATGTCCGACTTGATTGGCCCAGACGAATCGGTTGTAGAACAGACAGCAGTCACTCAAGGCCACGTTGACCAGCGGGCTCTTTGTGCCGTTTCTTCGCATATACGCTCGTGTTAGCGAAGTGAGTTTTTCTTTGCTTCCTATAGAAACAGCTTCTGCAATTGATATTGGATGGACTATACCCAGTTTCCTGAAAAGGTGAATGTTTGGGCGGGGATTTTGGGCAATCACTTTGTTGGACCGATTTTCATCAGAGGCAATCTTACAGGAGTTCTTTACAGAAATCTTTTAGGAACTGAAATTGAACCTCGAATAAGACAAATTGTATTAAACAATCAGGACGAGTTTGAAAATCGTGAAATCATATTGCAGCAAGATGGGGCACCTTCCCATTTCGATCGCATGGCTAGAGAGTTCCTCGATACAAACTTCCCTGGGCGATGAATAGATCGCAGGGGAAGTACAGAATGGCCACCAAGATTTCCGGATCTTACACCTCTAGATTTTTTCCTTTGGGGGTATCTAAAGTCAAAAACCTACGCCACTGAATGATAATGATGAAGTCTCCTAGAGTAAAACACTCCGGAAGTAAAATACCTCTCCATTCGGATTTCCGGGCGAGAGGTACTCGAGGGGACTCAACATTAAAAATTAATTTTTGCAACATCCGCGGACTCAACAAGAACATCAATGACGTCCACCATCACCTACAGACGAAAAAACCGGATATTCTGGCTCTAACAGAAACACAAGTAAACTCGTCCACCAACAAGGTCCATATGCTTTGTCCTGGTTACGAACTCCATTCTCGATTCAGGTTCAAAGGTGGAGTCTGCCTTTACGCTGAGGCTAACCTTTCATGCCAGCGTGAAGAGAGTTTGGAACCGAAAGACTTTGATGTGATGTGGTTCAAGCTATCTGATACCAAACTGACTAAGTTCCTCTGCTGCCTTTACCTATCACCTAATGAACCTTCACATAACGACCTCTTTGAGTTTTTATCACACAAACTGGACAACATTCAGGAGAACCATCCAACAGCTGAAACCATAATCATGGGAGACTTTAATGTACATAACGCTGCCTGGCTCAAATTCTCTAACAAAACAGATGATGCAGGTCGTCAAGCCGAGGCCTTCGCCATCACTCATGGTCTAGAACAACTGGTCGAGCTACCAACCCACATCCCTGATGTCAACAACCAGTCTGCCAATACACTAGATCTTTTCCTCACCACCAATCCTGACCCGTATAGAATAGAAGTTTGTGCCCCACTTGGAAACTCTGATCACACCCTCATCTCCACAACATGCTCTTTCCATCTACCATCGAGCTGCACAATACCACCCCGTCTCATGTGGCATTACAATTCGGCCGACTGGGAAGGTCTTCGTATGTTTTTCTCAGCGTTTCCATGGAAGAGAGTTTGTTTCTCTTCAGTATATCCAACACGATGTGCTGAGACAATTTCTGAAATCATCATGTTGGGGATGCAAACTTACATACCGAATACCGAAAGAAGAACATCATCCGATAAGACCTGGTTTAACAGAAACTGCTCTAGAGCTGTGGCTTCCAAACAGGCAGCATACCATCGATGGCTAAAAAATCCGGGCCCTGAGACCAGAGCAGCATATGTCGAGGCTAGAGGCATATGCAAAGAGACAATAGAATGCTCAAAAGATGCCCACAATGCCAAAATAAGATCAAAACTTGCTGAATGTCCTAACGGATCCCGTTCATTTTGGTCTTTCGCCAAAGCTGTGGGAAGAAACTTCACTTCCAGCTCATTTCCTCCTCTAACCAAAGAAGATGGAACACTAGCAACGACTGCCCAGGAAAAAGCCAATATCTTTGCGCACCTATTTGCTGGAAATTCCACTCTGGATTCATCGGGAAAACAACCCCCGAACATTACACCTATTGACAGTCACATGCCCGAGATCACCTTTCGCCAACGTACTATCAGAAAGATTTTGCTGGGTCTCAACACCAACAAAGCCTGTGGATCTGATGGAATCCCGCCGATTGTTCTCAAGAAATGTGCCCCCGAACTAACACCTGTTCTTTGCAAGTTGTTCAACCACTCTCACAATTTGGGGGTATTTCCGTCCAATTGGAAAATTGCAAGAGCACAGCCAGTCCCTAAAAAAGGCAAAAAGTCCCTACCTAGCAACTACAGACCTATCGCACTGCTATCTATTATTTCAAAGGTCATGGAAAAAGCCATCAACATCGAGCTCATGAAATATCTGGAAGACTCAGGAATTGTCAACGATAGGCAATATGGCTTCCGCCTTCAGAGATCAACTGGTGACCTGCTCGCTTACGTCTCACATATATGGCAGCTATCTATTGAAAAGTATGGAGAAACTTTAGCTGTGGCGTTCGATCGAGTTTGGCACCAGGGACTCCTCGCCAAGCTTCCGTCTTATGGCTTGCCCCCTCAGCTGTGTTCTCTGCTTGCTAGTTTTCTCTCAAACAGGTCTCTCCACGTAGTGGTCGATGAAGTTTCATCTGACACTCTACTCATAAATGCTGGTGTTCCGCAAGGATCTATTCTCGCACCAACACTATTTCTACTTCACATCAACGACCTGTTGAAAGCAACTTCATGTCCAGTACACAGCTTTGCCGATGATAGTACCCTCCATACCGCTTTCTCTTCCAGGGCCCTTATATCAGCCCGTGAAACCAGAAATGAACGAGGAAGAAATGTTAATAATATAAATATGGACTTAGCAACAATTCTCGAATGGGGCTCTAATAACTTGGTAGAATTCAATGCAAACAAAACACAAGCATGTCTTTTCTCTAGAAAAGCCGATCTCACTGTGCCTAATATAACTTTGTCAGGAGTAACCATACCACTGAAGCCATCCATATCGATGCTTGGTATTGCTATCAGCAATAACCTTTCCTGGGAAAATCACGTGAGGTCCATTGCCAAAAGTGCATCTCAAAAACTTGGTTTTTTGTTTCGTGCCAAGAGCTATTTCACCCCCAGTCAGCTGCTTATGATCTATAAGGCACAGATCCGACCTGTCCTGGAATACTGTTCCCATATTTGGAGTGCGGCACCTAAACATATCCTGAGGCTATTGAATTCTGTCCAAAAAGGGCAATTCGTCTCGTCGGTGATGCCTCGCTTACAAACTCGCTCACTTGTCTGGAACACCGTAGAAAAGTTGGCGATTTGTCTCTATTTCATAGATATTTTCATGGGCGATGCTCTTCTGAAATATCAACAATCGTTCCTGCTTTGGCAGTCTCTTCGAGATTAACCCGTCAAGTTCAGTCATCACACCCCTTCGTGGTCACTTTGGAGACCTGCAGAACATCACTTTCCAAAGACTCGTTCATCCAACGAAGAGCGAGGCCTTGGAACTCATTGCCTAGGGAGGTGTTCCCCGAGGCATACAACCTTCAGAAATTTAAGAAGAACACCAACTCCTACCTTCTTTCCCTAGGTTCCCACGATGTTCTCTGAACATTACAGGATATCCCTTTTCGTGGGAACCAGAACATAAAAAAAACAATAGAAGAGTTGGAACGCAGAATAATAGATACATGTGAAGAAATAGATGAACAGACTTTCATCAACGTGAGAGAAGCTATTTATAATAGGGCACTTTATTGTCAAGATTTAGGAGGGGGCCACATTGAACACTTGATGAAATAGTTGTTGGGGTTGAATTAAAGTGTTATTGAAAAATAAATTATAATTTTTTAGCTAACTAATTTGTTTTGATTGTGAATTTACAGAACACATTCGTAGGCTTCGAGATTTCCCGGTAAGCGGTACTGTTTATCCTCAATAAACTCTTTTTACGCCTCTTATTAGTCGAATTCATTAAGAGATTTAACTACAAAATGACCAAAATCCATACTTCATTTTAAACCGGAATGTCACTTTTCAAACGTTATTATTTCGAAAAAAAATTGAATTAAGGAGTAAAGTGTATTGGAGAAATTTGTTGAAAATTATGAGCAGATTTCGAAAATGGAATAATATACGGGGTGTTCTATTTAACAAATGTATTGAAGATGGACCTCAGCCACCATTTTATAACTTTTAGATGTGATTTTTCATGAAAAAGTAGGTTTTTATCTCCTATTCAAGCACTCCAAATTCCGTTGCGATATACCAGGTAGTTCAAAAATTAGTAGGGGGGGGGAAGGGGGGGACGGACTTTAGAGGAGCACTGTATATTCTGATTACAATTTATCACCCTCATCTTAATGGTACAAATAATATATTAATAATTGTGATAAAAGTGAATCAATGAAATTCGTTACGTCTTTTTTCTAGTCAGAAAAACTATGCCTTGAATTACGCGAAAAACACGAAGAATTATGTGTAATGCGGCATTCTCATTGACCATGGCCATGGCCATTTAGATTCATATCGAATCAACACATGCTACAAAATTCACTGATGGGAAACAGTTCCCAAACATTATTCTCCGGATAAAACTCGTTTTTCTCTGCATTTTTGTTTATCTCCAAAAATGGCACGGGGGAAAGTATCGAGGGAAAATCAAACAATAAGTATTTCTAAAATAATATTTACAACACCCCACTTCTTTTTCTATAAACTAGAAATTAATTTACAAAAACAATAAAACTACTTGAGTATTTTACATCAGCTGGTTTCAATTCAAATTTGATCTGCACACAAATTCTAAATTAAATTTCTCATAAGGTCTTTATTTAGTCAATCTTCTCCTTCTTATTCTAAAGTAGAAAAATCGATAACACTAGGCGATATAACAAAAAAATAGGAGATTGACCGTCCGAACAAGATCGAGGGCAAAGAAACAGGCATGGTGGAAGATAAAAATAAAACCCTATAGCAAAAATATTTACGGCAGGGTTTCACGTTGCCCCCCAAGTAGACCAAATGAATTACGTAGTGAGATTTGGACATGAAAAAAATATAGCATTTTTCACTTTAAAAAAAATATTTTTAAACAACAATTCGAAATTATTTAAGCTTTACAATTGCATGTGTGAATAGTAACCCTGTATATTGTATTTTTCAAGGAGTCCTATTTCACATAACAGTAACATCTGCTACTTGGGGCCAACAAATAACCCAGTCAATATAGACATTATTATTGCAAAATTTCACAATGATTACAAAAGTTTTGAAACAACGGAGGAGGGAAAAGGACGTTGAGAAATTTTTTAATTCCATGTTACAATATTTTTCAGAGTCTAGAAAATTATTAACATGTTGAATCTTTCGCAAAGCCACGTGATACATCGTCAATGTATTCTGAAAAATTGTAGAAACCTTCCAAATTACCTAGACCATTTTTTTTCGAGCGAACTGATCTTGAAATAATTGGAAAAATATGAAAAAATTATAATGGAAGCAATAAAATAAGCGGACGTCTTGGAAAATATCATGAAAGGAGGATAAGAAAGATTTGAGAGAGATAATAGTAGTAAGGGATTACAATAAAAGTTCAATATTCTACTTGCAAAACAAGTTTTCCATCTTGACATAAAACTGCGCCAATTGCATATTTGCTTGCATCTGTGGTAAGTGTGAAAGTTTTTGAATAGTTTGGATGCACTAAAACGGTTCGTAAGATCAAAATTTTCCACAATTGTGAAATGTATATATTGATTCTTGGAATTGTGTGTGTTTTCTGTTCTTGGAATCATTTTTTAACGTTCTCCATATTCAACTCGACTTTTGGAATGATTGTGAACTGATTATTCATACTGACTGGGGCAAGTACTAGAGTGCCAAATGTGATCGAATCATATCGAGGAAGAAATCGCTACCAAACCTGATTCCTCTTCTTCTATTGAGCAAAACGATCCGATCACTGTTGGTACCATCAGTACCTTCATCATAGGCAGAAGGCAAAAGCCTCATAGATAATATTGGCACAATTCGAAAAAATAAAAAAGTATTCCGGTTGGATTTCAATATGCCTTCTGCCAATGACACTGAGAATTTCATAAAATAAATATCTTTATCCTAAATTGGCGTGGCGGTTCATCCAGGACCGGCTGATGATCCTGATGCTGCGCTACCAAGTACCCGAGTTCCGAGAGAGGATCCTGATCCTAGCAGAGACTGGAAGGATTGAGCAGCACCCTGAGAAACAGTCTATAATTGAAAGAAACAGCAATCAAATTGTTATTTCACATTATGAATTAATTGATTTTAATTGGTGGGTCATAACTCGAATTCAAATGTAGCCTAACTTTTTTTGTTCCGATAGATAGATAAATAGAGATTTGACTACGTTATATGAAAAAAAAAACACATTTGTAGCAGGTCACAGGGTGAGAACATTGAGATTTCCTTGTGATCAATGATGTATGTAGTAGAGGAGACCGTGGGAGATCGACCTTCACCGATCTGATAACTCGATGAGACATATTTTCTACCAAATATAATTTATAAACAAATATGCCTATGATAACTTGCCTATTAAAAAGTGTTCATATCAATTTTTGATTGAATTAATTTTAATCAATTTTGTTTCATCACCTTCACTCTTTTGGTAACCGAATGAGTTTCATCTCAACTGATAGTTTTTAACACACAGAATATGCCTAGGTAGGCTTGCCTACTTATTTCTGTGCCTGGCTACCTGGCAAGCAGATGTGAACAGGTAAGTCAATATAGGTAACTACACCGATCTGTTAACCAATCGAAATTGATATCATAGGTGAGATAATTTACTTATTTACTCCTCTAACCAAAGAAGATGGAACACTAGCAACGACTGCCTAGGAAAAAGCCAATATCTTTGCGCACCTATTTGCTGGAAATTCCACTCTGGATTCATCGGGAAAACAACCCCCGAACATTACACCTATTGACAGTCACATGCCCGAGATCACCTTTCGCCAACCTACTATCAGAAAGATTTTGCTGGGTCTCAACACCAACAAAGCCTGTGGATCTGACGGAATCCCGCCGATTGTTCTCAAGAAATGTGCCCCCGAACTAACACCTGTTCTTTGCAAGTTGTTCAACCACTCTTACAATTTGGGGGTATTTCCGTCCAATTCTCTCAAACAGGTCTCTCTATGTAGTGGTCGATGGAGTTCCATCTGACACTCTACTCATAAATGCTGGTGTTCCGCAAGGATCTATTCTCGCACCAACACTATTTCTACTTCACATCAACGACCTGTTGAAAGCAACTTCATGTCCAGTACACAGCTTTGCCGATGATAGTACCCTCCATACCGCTTTCTCTTCCAGGGCCCCTATATCAGCCCGTGAAACCAGAAATGAACGAGGAAGAAATGTTAATAATATAAATATGGACTTAGCAACAATTCTCGAATGGGGATCTAATAACTTGGTAGAATTCAATGCAAACAAAACACAAGCATGTCTTTTCTCTAGAAAAGCCGATCTCACTGTGCCTAACATAACTTTGTCAGGAGTAACCATACCACTGAAGCCATCCATATTGATGCTTGGTATTACTATCAGCAATAACCTTTCCTGGGAAAATCACGTGAGGTCCATTGCCAAAAGTGCATCCCAAAAACTTGGTTTTTGTTTCGTGCCAAGAGCTATTTCACCCCAGTCAGCTGCTTATGATCTATAAGGCACAGATCCGACCTGTCCTGGAATACTGTTTCCATATTTGGAGTGCGGCACCTAAACATATCCTGAGGCTATTGGATTCTGTCCAAAAAAGGGCAATTCGTCTCGTCGGTGATGCCTCGCTTACAAACTCGCTCACTTGTCTGGAACACCGTAGAAAAGTTGGCGATTTGTCTCTATTTTATAGATATTTTCATGGCCGATGCTCTTCTGAAATATCAACAATCGTTCCTGCTTTGGCAGTCTCTTCGAGATTAACTCGTCAAGTTCAGTCATCACACCCCTTCGTGGTCACTTTGGAGACCTGCAGAACATCACTTTCCAAAGACTCGTTCATCCAACGAACAGCGAGGCTTCGGAACTCATTGCCTAGGGAGGTGTTCCCCGAGGCATACAACCTTCAGAAATTAAAGAAGAACACCAACTCCTACCTTCTTTCCCTAGGTTCCCACGATGTTCTCTGAACATTACAGGATATCCCTTTTCGTGGGAACCAGAACATAAAAAAAAAAAAAAATAATTACAAAACCAATCATATCGGCTTACCTGCAAAAAATCGTACATAAAATATTATTGCCAAGCTATAAAGTTTTAGAATTTTAGCTATTCGATAGGTGCGAGAGAGAAAGTAGAGCGTCCGAGGTCCGTGTGATAGAACAGGACACAACATAGCAGCTGCACGCTACCTGACCGTTGAATGTATCCGAGTGCGCATGCTCGTGTACATGTGAGTGACAGTGACAGCATTTATTTACACTCGACAGTAACTTTGAACTCTTTTATATGCTTTGTAATAAATGCTTCTAACAACATGAATGTATTACATTTTATTTGTCCATATTGATGTTTTTTTTTTCTATTTATTATACTAAAATTTCGAAAGTAACACTTATTCTTTCCCGCTTTACGGCATTTATTTGATTTTAAATAATAAATGAATTATTCTTCATTTAATTTTAAATAAAAAATATAGATTTTTTATCATTTTTAAATTTTATAATTTAGCTTTAAAATGAAAAAAAAATTGTTGAATTTTTTTTTATTCATTAATATATTAAATTATTTATTTTTATTATTTCATAGCTGTAAGTATATAGAGTGTGAAATAATACAAAAATTGTGATCGAAATTAGAGTTATAATGAATTAGAGTTCAAAATTACTGTCGGGTGTGAATAAATGCTGTCACTGTCACTCACATGTACACGAGCATGCGCACTCGGATACATTCAACGGTCAGGTAGCGTGCAGCTGCTATGTTGCGTCCTGTTCTATCACACGGACCTCGGACGCTCTACTTTCTCTCCTGCACCTATCAAAAAGCTAAAATTCTAAAACTTTATAGCTTGGCAATAATATTTTATGTACGATTTTTTGCAGGCAAGCCTATACGATTGGTTGTGTAATTAAATTATCTTACCTATGATATCAATTTCGATTGGTTAAAAGATCGGTGTAGTTACCTATATTGACTTACCTGTTCACATCTGCTTGCCAGGTAGCCATGCACAGAAATAAGTAGGCAAGCCTACCTAGGCATATTCTGTGTGTTAAAAACTATCAGTTGAGATGAAACTCATTCGGTTATCAAAAGAGTGAAGGTGATGAAAGAAAATTGATTAAAATTAATTCAATTAAAAATAGCTATGAACACTTTTCGATAGGCAAGTTATCATAGGCATATTTGTTCATAAAGTATATTTGATGAAAAATATGCCTCATCGAGTTATCAGATCGGTGAAGGTCGATCTCCCACCGGCTCATAGACTAATACCAGGGTCGATAATTTTTGAAACAAAAAAAAAATAGTAGGATGAAACCCATTGGAAAAGGAAGAGAATATAACAAAAATGAAAGGAAAAATGATTTACGGGCGATCTGAGGTCGGGGAGTGGAAGGGGGTGAGTTTTTAATGGTGAAAAACGGTTTATTTCGATTTCCGGCAAAACAACAGGTCCTATGGGAAAAAGTTGAATGGCAGTTGTAGGTAATGAAAAGATCTACATTTTTTGTATCCACACTTTTTTCACATAACCCCAAAATTTATGTTAAAAATTCAAATAACCAAGTTTTTGGTTTTTTATTTTTATCTTTTACAAAAAAACTTTTTTATTCAAGAAATTTGGTGAACACTTACCTTTTCATGTCCCAAACACACTGTAATTTTTTTGATTCAAAATATTTATTTTTCCACCTTATTTTGACTCAATATCGAAAAATCACCCTAATTTTCAATCGAAAATTCTCCCGTCAAAATATCAGCTTTTCTGAAAAAATCGGTGAGCTTTTGTTCGTTGAAATCTCTACTTTCTGATGGTATAAAAAAAATACACAGAAAATGCAAAGAAATAACAGGTAGTAAGGCCCAGACCCTCCTACCCCCTTCCCCACTTCTCTATGGAATAGCTTTTGATAGGCTAAAATTTTCCGTAGGTCACTCAGGTATATGAGTTATCTCAAAATAGCAATAAATAGGCATCTACGCACATAATTTAAAGATTCTACAACTTTCTCAAAATATTGTAGATGTCTTATTGAATATTAACTTTACGTTTCTTTACATTTTCTGAGAACATTTACCAAAGTAATGTATATTTTTTTTCATACCATCAGAAAGTAGAGATTTCAACGAACAAAAAACCCCCCGAGCTTTTTGAAAAAGCTGATATTTTGACGGGAGAATTTTTGATTGAAAATTGGGGTGCTTTTTCGATATTAAGTCAAAATAAGGTGAAAAAATAAATATTTTAAATCAAAAAAATTACAGGGTGTTTGGCACATGAAAAGCTAAATTTTCACCAAATTTCGTAATAAAAAATTTTTTTTTCGGGAAAGATAAAATAAAAAACCAAAAACTTGGTTATTTGAATTTTGTACATAAATTTTGGGGTTATGTGAAAAAAGTATGGTTACAAAAGTTGTAGATCTTTTCATTACCTACAACTTTGCCATTTAACTTTTTTCCACAGGACTCGTAGTTTGGCCGGAAATCGAGATAAACCGTTTTTTTCCCTTAAAAACTCACCCCCTTCCACTTCCCGACCTCAAATCGCCGGAAATTATTTTTCACTTCATTTTTAATATATTATCTTTCTTTTCCAATGGTTTTCATCCTACTATTCTTTTTTTCACTTTTTACCATTTTCAAAGGCTTCAGCCCTGGTCTATAATAGACGTTAGTAAATTTGTTCAGTTGCCGTGAAACATCAGTTTTGTTCGAAGTTGGAATATACAGGGTGTTTCTTGATAACATTGCCAACAAGGTTATTCGTGGGTCCATTTTGAGAAAAAAACTGCATATGAACATACAGTGTCACACAAAAAGTTCGCAACATATGGAAGTTTTTTTTATCAATAGATATACTCAAAATTTGACTTCGCAGTTAGTTTGTGCTTGAAAAATGAGTAGAAAATAGCCATTTTCCTTTTGTCATGTGCCACTCTAAAACTGTCAAATTTGAAATTTTTTTCGAAAATCCTCAAAAAATCAGGTTTTTTTGGAAATTTCGACAAATTTCAAAAAAAAAAGTTACTCAGTTTCCAATTTTATACCTTTGCTTCAAATTTGGACTCTCTACTGTCACTTCGACTTTTTTCCTTTTTTTTAATTTTTCGAACCTTTCGCTCTACCGATTCGAACGAAACATGATTCAAATTTCATAATTTTGATGAATACGAGACTTCAATGTCATATCTTGCCCAGAAAATACCAACATTGGCCTGTTACCAGGAAAAAAAAAATGCACCTCCAGAAATTCGTCTTTGTTGTTGCAAACTTCATCTAGTTTTTTCATTTCATTGTAAAACTGATTCGGATTTTCAATGTATGGACCTTAATATGTTAGTAATCAGATAAACGAATTTCTCTTCATTCTCATTACACTCGTATTTCTTTTTTTAACAGATTTGTATCCCGTTAGCTGCAGATGAGTTCGAAATATTTTTATGTAGTTTACACCCAACAGTGTGACTGTCGAGCAAATAATAATTTTTCGCAACGTTTTTTGAATTAATTTCATAAATCTATAACCGAATTCACTTTGGCTTATAGGGATGGAAATAATTTTTGTGCAAAATTCTTCTCACAGTTTCTCTGCCAACCCCTGTATTTTCACTAATACTCCTAATATTGGTTTTTCCGTTCTCAACAACGCTCAAACAACCATTGAGTTTTTCTTCTTCATTATATGGATTCTGTGGTTTCTTGAAACGATTGTCCACAGAGCCAGTTTCTTTGAATGTTTTCAATATCCTTTCCACGGTACTTCAATGAATATTTCTTCCTGGATGCCGGTGATTGAAAATACAAGCAACATCTCGATATGGCACATTCTCACAACATAAAAGAACGATTTCCACTTTGTCTTGTGTGGATAACATTGAACATAAAACTCATTTGTGAATTATAAATGTACGAAAATCTGTACACAAAACAACTCGATTTATTAAACGCAATAATTTGACATCAACCAAAACTAACAATTTGTTTCAAAAGCCTACCAAGGGAAAATATTATTTCGATTCGATCAATTGCACTATTTTCTTCCGAAATGTTGCATTAGTCTTGTATTGTTTAAAATCACAAAATTTTATATCATGTTTAGTACAAATCGCTAGAATGGAAGTTATGAAACTGTAGGTCATTGTTTAGTTTACAGAAAAGTATGATATTTCGGGTTTGTTTGTAACTGAATTATTGCTCAGAAAAATATTCAAACTGGATAAAAATCTATTAAACAAAGAAATACGAGTGTAATAAGAATGAAGAGAAATTCGTTTATTCGATTACTGACATATTAACGTCCATACATTGAAAATCCGAATCAGTTTCACAATGAAATGGAAAAACTAGATGAACTTTGCAACAACAAAGACGAATTTCTGGAGGTGCATTTTTTTTTCTGGTAACAGGCCAATGTGGGTATTGTCTGGGCAAGATATGACATTGAAGTCTCGTATTCATCAACATTATGAAATTTGAATCAAGTTTCGTTCGAATCGGTAGGGCAAAAGATTCGAAAAATTAAAAAAGATGGAAAGAAGTCGAAGTGACAGTAGAGTCCAAATTTGAAGCAAAGGTATAGAATTGGAAACTGAACAAGTTTTTTTTGGCAATTTACGAACTTGAAAAAAAACTGATTTTATGAGGATTTTCGAATAAAATGAAGGATGCTGTTTTTCACTCAATTTTCAAGCACAAACTAACTGAGTCAAATTTCCATTATATCTATTGATAAAAAAATCTTCCATATGTTGTGGCACTGTATGTCCTAAAGGTCTTAACTTTTGAACTACAGGGTGCTAAAGTTTTAAGAAAACAATTTTTTTTTATGATTGACCCTAGATATTTTTGTAGTTTTCCCAATATATAATTAGTATCTATTGAAGGTGAGTTCTGTTACTGGGTTCCTGTACATTCAAACTGAATGAACTCTTCGATTGGTAAAAAAAATGCCGATTAAAAACCCTTTTTACCTGCAAGGCTGTGCCTAAGAACCCTGAAATAGCCTTGGTGACATTGACAGCTGCTGTGATCAAGTTGCTCCTGACAAGGGATTCTGAGGAGTCGTCATCCACTCCTGGTACGGGTCTGAAGCCTACTGGCGCCCTCATAGGCTTGCTGGTCGTAGGGACTTCGAAGTCTTCAATGCTATTACTGACAGTCAATTGAGGAGCTCTAGTTGACAGTTTACGTTCCTGCCTCCTTTGGGTAGTGGACCTAAAAACAGTTGAATTGAGGTTGAATCTATATGATCTTCGAGTTTCGGTTTTCATTGCCAGAAAACATTCCAAATAATTTACCAAATGAGTTAATAGAGGAGTAAAAATAAGATGAAATGAAGAGTAAGGAAACAATTATGGTTTAGTAAGGGGGAAGTGGAATGCTGAACTTGCAAGTTTAAGACCACACCTGCCTCTCTGGTGTGGTGGACAAAGGAGTGCCAAAGCGTAACTGGCCAAGGTGCAAAGACTTGCCTGTGTAGGCATTACAGAGGCAATGAAATCAACTTGCATTGCAGCCATGGAGACACAACTGCCTCCCTTAACCTGAGGCTAGGTGCCTTCAGACTGAGAAACACACGGAGCAACATAAATGTTGGGACAGGACACATGAGTATCGTCAGCATCGTAAACAGAGCCAGACCACATTGCGAAACGATTCTCATTTGACAAGTCATGCAGTGTATTTATACCAGTCAGAACTGTATGGAATCACACAGACCTCAACACCATTCTACAGGGCAAGATCTGGTACACACACGGATCGAAGATGGAGAATGGTGCGGGAGCAGGAGTATACTCCAGAATCCCAAGGATTGAGCTTGGCTCTGTAATCCAAGCAGAGGTCTACGCAATCCTTCAACGTGTGAAGGAAAAACATCAGGAGAGCAATGGTAGAGGAACAGATCCACATTCTCTCAGCAGCCAGGCGGCACTAAAGGCTCTAAGTAGCCAGGAAGTGACGTCCCAACTGGTATGGGACTGCAAAGGAAACTGGCAATTCTGGCAGAACAAAACCGCGTCAAGCTGATTTGGGGGCCTGGACATCAGCGATTTGCGGGGTGAAGCGTGCGGTTACTTGCGTCAGTAAGAGACTGGATCCAGGAAAAACACAAACAATACTGGAAAGACATTCCAGGAAACATACACGAAGATAACATCCCGCGTCGGAAAAAACAACAGACCTGTTAACTCTTAACAGGGAACAACTGAAAATTGTTGCGGGGCTAATGTATAGCGAAGTGACATACTTGATGGAAAGTTTGCTCCGCAGTAAAGTGTGAAAAATTTGTGTTTTCCTGAACCAAACCAGTCCGGCGTGGAACAGTAAACTTACCTTCCTGTACCATATATATTGGAGACGACGTTGAAAAATATCCCTGAAGACAAAAAATGAAGATCTATTAAAAATACCAATAATAAGTTCACTAATTTCGGCGAAATCGAATGGAAAGTCAGAAGGTTCTGGTGATGTCCCTGCTACAAAAAGGCTCAGAAAGGAGCAATTTCCTGCCCTGCCGGCTACCAAAGATACGCAGAATCAACACTCGACATCTTATCCCTACCGTAGAAGCTCTAGACTAGTAGCATATATCGACTCTAGTAGAAAAACTGCGTTGAACTTTCCAACTTCAAATAGATTCAAAGTTTGACAAATGTCATCAGACAGTGACATGCACCAACCGGCAAAAAAATGGTCCAGCTGAACCCGAATCGAGTGCGCCTCTTCTAGCGGAGGGAGCAGCCAAGTTCAAAAGTGTTCAGAGAGTGCCGACGACGTGAATATGGATGATGCCAACGCGACAAATACTTCACCCACAGAGCAGACTCCACATACAATCAGAAGACGTCCCTCCTATCACAGTCAGAGATAAAAACAAGTGGGTCACTGTTAATTCTTTATTTAAAAGTAATAATATTGAATTGAACAAACTGTCAAAGAATGTATTTGACGGGATCAAGATTTTTCCGAACCCTCCTGAAGACTACAGGAAAATATCCAGTATTTTTAAAGATCAAGGTATTCCTTTTCACACTTATAGTCTACCTGACAATTATTTCTTTTGGATAAAGAACAAAAACATATCTTCCAAGTCACAGATATTTTGAACGTTCAGGTGACAGCTGAGCCTCTGTAGGCCAATGCCGTCGCTGTCAGAGATTCGGCCACTGTCAGCTGAACTGCTGTGCCGTTCCCGCTTGTGTGAAGTGCGGTGAGAATCACATTACGTGGGAATGCCAAAAGTCTCGTAAAGAACCGGCAAAGTGTGCGAATTGTAGTGGGAGTCACACTGCAAATTACCGAGGATGTCCCAAATGTCCTCGGTTAAGGCGCAGGGTGGACCCTGCTTCAAATCAGTACGAAAGAAGACATTTTCCCGTAAATTTGGGTGAGATACAAGCGGGTGTCATATGCGGGTCATATGCCCAATCAGCTCAAATCACAAATAGCCCCAAAGACATTCTTTCCACTTTGGATCAGATGAGGATGATGTTTGCACAGTTCGCAGAAGCTGCTGCAAAATTCTCAATCGATTTTAATCCCAACCAATGGGTGGAAGGAAGCTTCCGAATTTCATCAAAGCGGTGGGTTGGAATTGTAACGGTCTTCTCCAGAACAGACTCGAGTTTATAGAGTTTCTTGTAGAGAACAACATTGAAGTTGCTTTTCTGCAAGAGACTCGTCTTAATGGACAACCTGTTCGATTTCCTAACTACAAAATGCTTGGAAATGATCGAATTGGGCGTACGGGTGGTGGTGTTGCCATTTTGGTAAAACGCTGTCATTCGCACGTGCAGATCGGCATGATGATACCCATGGTATAGAATCAGTAGGTATTGTTTTCAACACGAGGAGAGGTCCTATTCGTTTAATCAGTGCCTATAACCCTCCGAACAATAGAATACTCCCTGAAGCACTCGATGTGCTTCTAATGGAAACAGATCATCCCGTTATTGTTGCAGGTGATCTGAACGCTAAGCACGTGCAGTGGAGCCGTGTTACCAACACGAATGGTAGGCGACTGTGGCAACACAGTGACAGGTATGAATACCAGGTGTTGGCTCCAGGTGAGCCGACGTTTTTTGGTGCCGGTAACGGTAGACCTGATGTGCTTGACATTGTCCTGGCCAGGAATATCCCCTGGAACTGGGACATGAACGTTCTCACCAAGTTGAGCTCTGATCACAACCCGGTTATTTTGACGCTAGGAGGTGATCCACCGCCCCAGACAGATCGTCTGTGTACGAGAGTAAACTGGGAGATGTTCAGTTCACTCCTGGAGACTGCATATTGCGCTCCTGAGAGAATGAATTCTCCACTTGAGTTGGATGAGAGCGTAGCGCGTTACGAACTCACCATTAAAAATGCCTCGATGGATTCCTCCCGCAGGGCAATACGATGATGAATTCCCGCAAAGGCTTAAAAATCTAATACGTGAAAGAAATAGGGCGAAAAGAGCCTTTCAAAGGAGTTTGTTTCCTGCGGATAGAATCCGGGCTAATCAGTTGAATAGGGAGGTAAGAAAAAGTATAACGGGATTTAGGCATGAAAGATTCGGAAATCAAAACTGAAATGGAAAGGCAATTTAGGCTGAACGAGCATCCAGAGGATGATCTGGATCGAGACCTTTAGTTAGAAGATAGGGTTCGTCGTACCTAGAGAGAGCCAAATCGGGATGACATCCGATCTGGATGAACTTAAGGCGCACATTAGAGGATGAAATCCTAGAAAAGCGCCTGGTTATGACGGAATTACTAATCGAATGATTAGGTATTTTCCCGATAACCAGTCTCAGTCATTGTTGAACATAATAACCAATTCGATGCGCCTTAAAAGATTTCCTCGAAGGTGGAAGCACGCCATCGTGGTGATGATTCCGAAGGAAGGACAAAACCCGACCTTCCCACAAAATTATCGTCCAATCAGTCTGCTTTGCAGCTCAGCTAAGTTGGCTTAGAAAATCGTCCCGGAGAGGCTCGACGATGAAGTGGATGACAGAAATGTCCTACTGAATGAGCAGTTCGGCTTCCGCCGAGGTCACTCCACCGAACTTCTGGTTCTGAGGCTGGTGGAAGATACGATACATTCATTAAATACCAACAACAGCGCCCATGTCATACTTCTTGACATCAGTAAAGCGTTCGATAGAGTATGGCATGAAGGCTTGCTTTCAAAATTGATAGACTTCCACTTGCCTTTGAGTCTGGTGAAGTGGCTAGAATCGTTTCTCATGGGTAGGACATTCCAAGTTAAGGTCGACAATTGTCTCTCGGATTCGAGAGCAATTGAGGCCGGTGTTACTCAGGGGGCAATATTGTCTCCTATGCTACACCCTATACACGTCAGACAATCTCAGGTTGGTTGGTTGAAAGCTGACGAGCCAGAGACAGGGTTGGCATAGCATCCCTTGACACTGCGACCAGCTGGGGTCTATTGTATCACTCTTTCGTCAGTGGTTCCTCATTCAAACAGGTTTGTACCTTTAATTAGGTTTAGTAGCCTAGTAGATAAGGTTTTTCGGATTCATGCCTGTTTCCGGGTTGATCTCTCCAAAGGTTCTGTGTCGCCTTCTACTTAGGGCGTCACAGTCGAAGATAATATGAGAGGCTGTTTCCTCCTCTTCATCTCATAGCCTACACTCCACGGTTTCCCTGCGTACTCCCATGGTGTTTAGGTGTTTTCATAGGCCGCAGTGTCCAGTCAACAGAGCTACTATTCGTTCTGTTCAGGTTCAGAAGGTCAGCCGCCAGGGTCCAGTTTGGGTGCCCTACCATGACTTTGCTGTGTATTTGCCCGACAGTTTGATCCCAATATTGTTAGTGTCTTCTTTTTATCCACTCGTCGATCAGGGTTCTGGCCCTGTGAATAGCGTTTCAGATGCTTGTCCAGCTAGCTGGTCCGCTTTTACGTTGCCTTCAATGCCTCTATGACCTGGCACCCACATCAAGGTAACCTTGTTGTGTTTTGCCAGCTCGATGAGGTTCTGGAGGCAGTCCCAGACCAGTTTAGACTTTATCTGTATAGAGTTGAGTGCTTTGATAGCACTTGACAGTCAGATAGAATGTAGATGTGTTTTTCCTATAACCACTTACTAGATTCTTCTGTATGCATACCATAATTGCATGTGTTTCAGCTTGGAATATCGTGGAGCATTTGCCAAGTGGTATTATGTAGTCCCTTCTTGGCCTTACCTCATGTATTCCTGCTCCCGTTTCTTCAACTGTCTTTGAACCGTCTGTATACCAGACTATGTCCGCAGTTGATTGTGATTCTATACTCGGAGCCCATCCAGATGCGTCAATTCGTATTTCGAATGGTTTTCAAAATAGTATAGCATGTAGTCTGAAATCATTTCGAGTTCTTCGATGTTGATTACATGAGTGATTCTGCTATGTCAGTTGTTCGAATTCTACAGTTTTGTTTTGTTTCAGTCTGTATGCACTCATCCTGGCCTCTCCAATGACATGTAAGTCAAGGGGTTCGAGGTTTAGGATGATTTCCATTGCAGCTGTTGGAGTGCTATGCCAGTTCATGACTTTCGGTTTGAGCCCCCAGGTTTTTTCAAAAGCTCTCCTGCACATCATGAAGGTTATCTTGCTTTCATTGATTACATGTTGAAGATGCGGGTTCCAGGTTAGTTTCTTGTCAAGAATCAGCCCTAGATATTTCACTACTTGTAATGTTTTGCCGAATAGTCTGGGAGGTATGGGATCTCCCATGTTCCTTCTCCGGGTGAAGGGAATTAGTGTTGTTTCGTTCGGATTTGCCCTTAGGCTCTCTCTATTACACCATTCCTCCACTGTCCCAGGTGCATTTTGCACTAGCTCTGAGGTTGTTCGAGTTTTCTTCCCTTTGATGAGGATGACCAAGTCATCTGCATACCCTTGAGAGTAATACCCTTGGTTATTCAGAGAAAAATTTCTATCTCAATATTCATAACTTTTCTACCTTTCCTGCAATAATTTCGAGATAGTCAGTTGTACAAATAGTATTTCAAAACATACCAATGGCAAAGTTTTTTCACAAAAGTCTGTTAACTTTATCAAAGTGAAGCAATATAGTCTGATTAACGAATTTGAAAACGGCCATTGAAAAATTGAGGGATGGGCCATTACGGAAATTCTAATGAACTATTCCAAAATTCTAAAATGGTTGTTCGTCAAATATAGAAAAACAATTGGGAGCGGATTGGAGGACGATAGATAGAGCATCGAACTCAATACGGTTTATAGAAAGATGGATTCAGAGCCAGAAATGCGGAGAACCCGAATGCATATGAGAAACGCATTGCCGAGGAATTCAGGATGGAATATGGCATTATGTACTATATAGGTACAGAGGGCACGCTACAAAGAGTAGTAGTCCGAAACCGTTTTCAAGAAGTCCTTAAAAGGTACCACGATCAATCCGGGGGTGGTAGCTTGTCTAGCGGTGATTTTGTGTGAGTCGTTCAGTGAGATCTGTATGCGAAACATCTGCTTTTATTAAGGCAAAATTGGAATTCGATTCGACTTTGAAGAGCATAGCCGTCCAATCATTAGATCGTTGGTGGCCGTTCAATTCAAAAGTGGTACCAAATCAGGATTATTATCGCAATATCATTTGATTAGAAAAGTGCGAAATGGATAACAAAGTTTCAAACTTCAAAATCTAAGAACAAAATGAGCATACCAGTGGAACCAGAAATCATCACCAAAATCTACCACACATATACAATTCCTAAGTGAGACAAAGGAACGCTGTGAGCAGGAATTCCAGCAATCAAAAACAGAGACAAGAAAATCAGAATTGTTGATTCTTATCAAAGCTATTGTTATCGAAATGAGTTCTAGCCAACCTGACAGTTTACAAACTTCATTTCCTGGTAATCGAAGACAGTTTGAAAAACCGACTGATTTTTCGAATATCTGAAAGAAAGATACATCGAGACAGATTCAGAGGGTCCAATGCTGCATCTAAAATGCAGCATGAGGGCACACAAGTTGAAACAAAGTGAAATTGAATATAGCAAGGGTTGTGAAAGTACCTTAGTGACGAAGATTGTGTTAAATATTTGGTAGAAAACACAAAAAGCTCTAGTGACTCTTTCAAGGGAGGAGTGTCGTTATCCACGCAATATCAATCTGAAAATGGAATTTAAAAAAATTTCATTCGAATTTTTTACCAAATTATTCCAATCGAAAATTCATGCATGAGAATTTTCATACTCGAGATTGGTTCCCAAGTGAATCCACGAGAAACAATGCACGCTCCAAGAGACGTCTCGGTAGTCGTATGGGACGAGGGACCAATCAGGTTCGAGAAGTCTAGAAGCCACGCCTACTCTGGTACGGAGAGCGCGTCGAGCGATACTATAAAGATAGACCGTTTTTCTCAAACGGTAGCTAGTCTAGCGGTGATTTTGTGTTAGTCGTTCAGTGAGATCTGTATGCGAAACATCTGCTTTTATTAAGGCAAAATTGGAATTCGATTCGACTTTGAAGAGCATAGCCGTCCAGATCATTAGATCGTTGGTGGCCGTTCAATTCAAAAAGTGGTACCGAAATCGGGATTATTATCGCAATATCATTTGATTAGGAAGGTGCGAAAATGGATAACCAAAGTTTCAAACTTCGAAAATCTAAGAACAAAATGAGCATACCAGTGGAACCAGAAATCATCACCAAAAATCTACCTACACATATACAATTTCTAGTGAGACAAAGAAACGCTGTGAGCAGGGAATTCCAGAAATCAAAAAACAGAGACAAGAAAATCGAATTGTTGATTGTTATCAAAGCTATTGTTATCGAAATGAGTTCTAGCCAACCTGACAGTTTACCAAACTTCATTTCCCTGGTAATCGAAGACAGTTTGAAAACCGACTGATTTCTCGAATATCTGAAGCAAGATACATCGAGACAGATTCAGAGGGTCCAATGCTGCATCTAAAAACTGTTGAGGGCACACAAGTTGAAAGAAAGTGAAATTGAAATATGGTAAGTGTTGTGAAAGTACCTTTAGTGACGAAGATTGTGTTTAATATTTGGTAGCTAAAAGGACGAACTTTGTTACATAAATTTTTCTATCACTGTTATTACACTACATTTGTTGTGAGAACTCAAGTTGCATTTCAATTACATGTTTTGTATAGAATTTAAATAGGACTCTTCATCTTGATATTAAAATTGGATTATTATGTTCACATAGTACTTCCATGTCTATTTACAAAATTGTTCTAGAGCTTTGATATTTATATATTCATATTTAGTATTATAATAGTTGATTGTTATTGTAATAATATTTTCTCTATTTAGAAATTTGTATATTGTATTATACAAAACTGAATATAATTGTTAAAATAAATATAATCACAATATCAAGGCAGATTCAGAGGGTCCAATGCTGCATCTAAAAAGCTGTTGGGGGCACACAAGTTGAAAGAAAGTGAAATTGAATATGGTAAGTGTTGTGAAAGTACCTTTAGTGACGAATATTGTGTTTAATATTTGGTAGCTAAAAGGACGAACTTTTTACATACATTTTCTATCACTGTTATTACACTACATTTGTTGTGAGAACTCAAGTTGCATTTCAATTACATGTTTTGTATAATTCAAATGGACTCTTCATCTTGATATTAAAATTGGATTATTATGTTCACATAGTACTTCCATGTTTCATTTACAAAATTGTTCTAGAGCTTTGATATTTTTAGTATATTTAGTATTATAAATAGTTGATTGTTATTGTATAATGATTTTCTCTATTTAGAAATTTGTATATGTATTATACAAAACTGAATATAATTGTCAAAATAAATATAAATCACTAATATCTGAGTTTTCATCATGAAAAAATTTCTATCTCAATATTCATAACTTTTCTACCTTTCCTGCAATAATTTCGAATAGTCAGTTGTACAAATAGTATTTCAAAACGATACCAATGGCAAAGTTTTTTCACAAAAGTCTGTTAACTTCATCAAAGTGAACGCCAATATAGTCTGATTAACGAATTTGAAAACGGCCATTGAAAATTGAGGGATGGGCCATTACGGAAATTCTAATGAACTATTCCAAAATTCTAAAATGGTTGTTCGTCAAATATAGAAAAACAATTGGGAGCGGATTGGAGGACGATAGATAGAGCATCGAACTCCAATACGGTTTATAGAAAGATGGATTCGAGCCAGAAATGCGGAGAACCGAATGCATATGAGAAACGCATTGCCGAGGAATTCAGGATGGAATATGGCATTATGTACTATATAGGTACAGAGGGCACGCTACAAAGAGTAGTAGTCCGAAACCGTTTTTCAAGAAGTCCTTAAAGGTACCACGATCAAATCCGGGGTGGTAGCTTGTCTAGCGTGATTTTGTGTGAGTCGTTCAGTGAGATCTGTATGCGAAACATCTGCTTTATTAAGGCAAAATTGGAATTCGATTCGACTTTGAAGAGCATAGCCGTCAGATCATTAGATCGTTGGTGGCCGTTCAATTCAAGAAGTGGTACCGAAATCAGGATTATTATCGCAATATCATTTGATTAGAAAAGTGCAGAAATGGATAACCAAAGTTTCAAACTTCAAAATCTAAGAACAAAATGAGCATACCAGTGGAACCAGAAATCATCACCAAAATCTACCTACACATATACAATTCCTAGTGAGACAAAGGAACGCTGTGAGCAGGGAATTCCAGCAATCAAAAACAGAGACAAGAAAATCAATTGTTGATTCTTATCAAAGCTATTGTTATCGAAATGAGTTTTAGCCAACCTGACAGTTTACCAAACTTCATTTCCTGGTAATCGAAGACAGTTTGAAAAACCGACTGATTTTTCGAATATCTGAAAGCAAGATACATCGAGACAGATTCAGAGGGTCCAATGCTGCATCTAAAAAGCTGTTGAGGGCACACAAGTTGAAAGAAAGTGAAATTGAATATAGAAGTGTTGTGAAATACCTTTAGTGACGAAGATTGTGTTTAATATTTGGTAGCAAAAGCAGGACTTCAGGAATCGTTATCCGATATCAATAAATGATTTAAAATTCATCAATTTTTACCAAATATTCAATGAATTATGCTAGAATTCATACTGAGTTGTTGTGAATCCACGAGACAATCACGCAGAACGTCTGGTAGTCGAGAGAGACCAATCGTTCGAAGTTACCACTTGGTACGTAGTCGACATATAAGATAACCGTTTTCTCAAACGGTAGCTAGTCTAGCTGATGGTTAGCGTTCAGTATCTGTATGAACATCTTATAGCAAATTGATCGATTACTTTGAGAGCATGCTCATCATTAGATCGTTGGTGCGTTCAATTCAAAGTGGTCGAAATCGATTATTACAATATCATTGTTAGAAGTGAAATGGATACAAGTTTAAACTGAAAATCTAAAATAGCTACCAGTGAACAGAAATATACCAAATCTACCTACATATCAATTTCAGTGAACGAAACGCTGTATGTAATTCAGAAAAAAGACAAAAATGAGTTGATTGTTATAAAGTATTGTTATCGAAATGAGTTCAGCCAACTGACGTTTCACTCATTTCTGGTAATCGAAAAGTTTGAAACACTGATTTGAATATTAAAGCAAGATACATGAATTCAGTCAATTGCATCTAAAACGTATAGAAAGTTGAAAGAGTGAATTGAATATGGTAAGTGTGAAGTACCTTTAGTACGAAGATTTGTTTAATATTTCTAGCTAAAGGACGAACTTTTACATAATTTCTATCACTGCTATAACACTTTGTTGTGAGACTCGTTATCGAATTACATGTTTGTATAAATTAAATGACCTTATCTTGATATAAATTGGAATATGTCATGTATTCCAAGTTTATTTGAAATTGTTCTAGAGCTTGATATTTGTATATTCAGTATTTAGTTATAATGAGTTGATGTTATGTATATATTTTCCTATTTAGAAATTTGTATATTGTATATACAAACTGGAATAATTCGTAAAATAAATATAATCACTAATATCAGGAGATTCAAGGCATTCTATCTAAAGCTGTTCAAATTGAAAAAGTAATGATTGTAGTGTTGTGAAAGTACTAGACGAATTGTTTAATTTGGTAGCTAAGGACACTTTGTTACATACATTTTCTATCACTGTTATTACACTACATTTGTTGTAGAATAGTGCATTCGAATTACATGTTGTATGAATAAATAGGACTCTTCATCTTGATATTAAAATTGGATTATTATGTTCACATAGTACTTCCATGTTTCATTTACAAAATTGTTCTAGAGCTTTGATATTTTTAGTATATTTAGTATTATAATGAGTTGATTGTTATTGTAATATGTATTATACAAAACTGAATATAATTGTCAAAATAAATATAAATCACTAATATCTGAGTTTTCATCATGAAAAAATTTCTATCTCAATATTCATAACTTTTCTACCTTTCCTGCAATAATTTCGAATAGTCGGTTGTACAAATAGTATTTCAAAACGATACCAATGGCAAAGTTTTTTCACAAAAGTCTGTTAACTTTATCAAAGTGAACGCCAATATAGTCTGATTAACGAATTTGAAAACGGCCATTGAAAAATTGAGGGGATGGGCCATTACGGAAATTCTAATGAACTATTCCAAAATTCTAAAATGGTTGTTCGTCAAATATAGAAAACAATTGGGAGCGGATTGGAGGACGATAGATAGAGCATCGAACTCCAATACGGTTTATAGAAAGATGGATTCGAGCCAGAAATGCGGAGAACCGAATGCATATGAGAAACGCATTGCCGAGGGGTGGTAGGTGTTTAAGGTACCACGATCAAATCCGGGGTGGTAGCTTGTCTAGCGGTGATTTTGTGTGAGTCGTTCAGTGAGATCTGTATGCGAAACATCTGCTTTTATTAAGGCAAAATTGGAATTCGATTCGACTTTGAAGAGCATAGCCGTCCAGATCATTAGATCGTTGGTGGCCGTTCAATTCAAGAAGTGGTACCGAAATCGGGATTATTATCGCAATATCATTTGATTAGAAAAGTGCGAAATGGATAACCAAAGTTTCAAACTTCAAAAATCTAAGAACAAAATGAGCATACCAGTGGAACCAGAAATCATCACCAAAATCTACCTACACATATACAATGCCTAGTGAGACAAAGGAACGCTGTGAGCAGGGAATTCCAGCAATCATAAAACAGAGACAAGAAAATCGAATTGTTGATTCTTATCAAAGCTAATGTTATCGAAATGAGTTCTAGCCAACCTGACAGTTTACCAAACTTCATTTCCCTGGTAATCGAAGACAGTTTGAAAACCGACTGATTTTTCGAATATCTGAAAGCAAGATACATCGAGACAGATTCAGAGGGTCCAATGCTGCATCTAAAAAGCTGTTGAGGGCACACAAGTTGAAACAAAGTGAAATTGAATATAGCAAGTGTTGTGAAAGTACCTTTAGTGACGAAGATTGTGTTAAATATTTGGTAGAAAAACACAAAAAAGCTCTAGTGACTCTTTCAAGGGAAGAGTGTCGTTATCACACGCAATATCAATCTGAAAATGGAATTTAAAAAAAATTTCATTCGAATTTTTTTACCAAATTATTCCAATCGAAAATTCATGCATGAGAATTTTCATACTCGAGTTGGTTCCCAAGTGAATCCACGAGAAACAATGCACGCTCCAAGAGACGTCTCGGTAGTCGTATGGGACGAGGGACCAATCAGGTTCGAGAAGTCTAGAAGCCACGCCTACTCTGGTACGGAGAGCGCGTCGAGCGATACTATAAAGATAGACCGTTTTTCTCAAACGGTAGCTAGTCTAGCGGTGATTTTGTGTTAGTCGTTCAGTGAGATCTGTATGCGAAACATCTGCTTTTATTAAGGCAAAATTGGAATTCGATTCGACTTTGAAGAGCATAGCCGTCAGATCATTAGATCGTTGGTGGCCGTTCAATTCAAAAAGTGGTACCGAAATCGGATTATTATCGCAATATCATTTGATTAGGAAGGTGCGAAATGGATAACCAAAGTTTCAAACTTCGAAAATCTAAGAACAAAATGAGCATACCAGTGGAACCAGAAATCATCACCAAAAATCTACCTACACATATACAATTTCTAGTGAGACAAAGAAACGCTGTGAGCAGGGAATTCCAGAAATCAAAAAACAGAGACAAGAAAATCGAATTGTTGATTGTTATCAAAGCTATTGTTATCGAAATGAGTTCTAGCCAACCTGACAGTTTACCAAACTTCATTTCCTGGTAATCGAAGACAGTTTGAAAACCGACTGATTTCTCGAATATCTGAAAGCAAGATACATCGAGACAGATTCAGAGGGTCCAATGCTGCATCTAAAAAACTGTTGAGGGCACACAAGTTGAAAGAAAGTGAAATTGAATATGGTAAGTGTTGTGAAAGTACCTTTAGTGACGAAGATTGTGTTTAATATTTGGTAGCTAAAAGGACGAACTTTGTTACATAAATTTTTCTATCACTGTTATTACACTACATTTGTTGTGAGAACTCAAGTTGCATTTCGAATTACATGTTTTGTATAGAATTTAAATAGGACTCTTCATCTTGATATTAAAATTGGATTATTATGTTCACATAGTACTTCCATGTCTTATTTACAAAATTGTTCTAGAGCTTTGATATTTTTAGTATATTCAGTATTTAGTATTATAATGAGTTGATTGTTATTGTAATAATATTTTCTCTATTTAGAAATTTGTATATTGTATTATACAAAACTGAATATAATTGTTAAAATAAATATAAATCACTAATATCAAGGCAGATTCAGAGGGGCCAATGCTGCATCTAAAAGCTGTTGGGGCACACAAGTTGAAAGAAAGTGAAATTGAATATGGTAAGTGTTGTGAAAGTACCTTTAGTGACGAATATTGTGTTTAATATTTGGTAGCTAAAAGGACGAACTTTGTTACATACATTTTCTATCACTGTTATTACACTACATTTGTTGTGAGAACTCAAGTTGCATTTCGAATTACATGTTTTGTATAGAATTCAAATAGGACTCTTCATCTTGATATTAAAATTGGATTATTATGTTCACATAGTACTTCCATGTTTCATTTACAAAATTGTTCTAGAGCTTTGATATTTTAGTATATTTAGTATTATAATGAGTTGATTGTTATTGTAACAACATTTTCTCTATTTAGAAATTTGTATATTGTATTATACAAAACTGAATATAATTGTCAAAATAAATATAAATCACTAATATCTGAGTTTTCATCATGAAAAAATTTCTATCTCAATATTCATAACTTTTCTACCTTTCCTGCAATAATTTCGAATAGTCGGTTGTACAAATAGTATTTCAAAACGATACCAATGGCAAAGTTTTTCACAAAAGTCTGTTAACTTTATCAAAGTGAACGCCAATATAGTCTGATTAACGAATTTGAAAACAGCCATTGAAAAATTGAGGGGATGGGCCATTACGGAAATTCTAATGAACTATTCCAAAATTCTAAAAATGGTTGTTCGTCAAATATAGAAAAACAATTGGGAGCGGATTGGAGGACGATAGATAGAGCATCGAACTCCAATACGGTTTATAGAAAGATGGATTCGAGCCAGAAATGCGGAGAACCCGAATGCATATGAGAAACGCATTGCCGAGGAATTCAGGATGGAATATGGCATTATGTACTATATAGGTACAGAGGGCACGCTACAAAGAGTAGTAGTCCCGAAACCGTTTTTTCAAGAAGTCCTTAAAAGGTACCACGATCAAATCCGGGGGTGGTAGCTTGTCTAGCGGTGATTTTGTGTGAGTCGTTCAGTGAGATCTGTATGCGAAACATCTGCTTTTATTAAGGCAAAATTGGAATTCGATTCGACTTTGAAGAGCATAGCCGTCCAGATCATTAGATCGTTGGTGGCCGTTCAATTCAAAAAGTGGTACCGAAATCGGGATTATTATCGCAATATCATTTGATTAGAAAAGTGCGAAATGGATAACCAAAGTTTCAAACTTCAAAAATCTAAGAACAAAATGAGCATACCAGTGGAACCAGAAATCATCACCAAAAATCTACCTACACATATACAATTCCTAGTGAGACAAAGGAACGCTGTGAGCAGGGAATTCCAGCAATCAAAAAAAGAGACAAGAAAATCGAATTGTTGATTCTTATCAAAGCTATTGTTATCGAAATGAGTTCTAGCCAATCTGACAGTTTACCAAACTTCATTTCCCTGGTAATCGAAGACAGTTTGAAAACCGACTGATTTTTCGAATATCTGAAAGCAAGATACATCGAGACAGATTCAGAGGGTCCAATGCTGCATCTAAAAAGCTGTTGAGGGCACACAAGTTAAAAGAAAGTGAAATTGAATATGGTAAGTGTTGTAAAAGTACCTTTAGTGACGAAGATTGTGTTTAATATTTTTTTTTTTTTTATTTGATTTTTGAGTCGCATCTATCTTTCGATCATTAGCGACTGTATACAGTTATATTTTAGATTTAACATTTATATCCGTTAAGTATAATAATAAGTTATCGTTAGAGTCTTTGAAGATATCCGCTAAAGTTTCTTGAATTTGATATTTTTGTCTCTGCTTAATGTATTTCGTACACTCGATTAAAATGTGTTTCACTGTTAGACTTGTGGCACATACTTCACATAAAGGTTTTTCACTGTGTTTTAAGAGATATTCGTGGGTAAGGCGTGTATGACCCAGCCGCATACGTGTGATAGTAACCTCATCTCTTCGGCATTTGAACTTGGTTTTACGAGGGAGCACTGATTGTTTAATTTCTTTCAGTTTGGCGTTAGAACGATCCCACTCTTGTTGCCACTTGTTGGTCACTTTCTGCCGGATGTAAGCCTTCGTGTCGCTGATTACAGTTTGTTCGATTTTTGGGATGTCTTCGTTGGATGTGGTTTCCCGTGCTAGTTTGTCTACTTCCTCGTTGCCGTCCACTCCTACGTGCGACGGTACCCATATTACACGCAATGCTGCTTTTTTCATTTGGAGATAGTAGAGTTCCCTCTTTATCAGCTGAAGTATTGGATGGTTGGGGTATTGTTGATTCAATCCTGATATGGCACTTAGAGAATCGGTGATTATTAGACATTTATCTATATTTTTTTCATTCGCATATTCAAGCGCTTTTAGTATGGCGAAGAGTTCGCCAGTATAGATAGTGCTTATAGTTGGTATCCTGAAGGACTTCTGATAATTATTTGATATGAAAGCTGCTGCTACTCCCGATTCTGTTTTAGAAGCATCGGTGTATATGTGGTGGTAACTTTTGTATTTTTCTAATAGTGTAGAGAAGTGAATCCGAATTGTTCTGGGGTTCACAGTATTTTATTTACTCTTTCGTAAAGTTTAAGGTGGGTTTTAGGGAGGGTTATTGACCAGGGGGGTGGAGTGTGTATGTTAGATTCGTAGCCTGTTGGGATAAGGATATTCAGATAGGATAGATATTATTTACTCTTTCGTAAAATGGGGGGTCGGTTCTCTTCTTCTCTCTGTAAATATATCTGAATCGATCTGCAATTACGTGGTGATATGTCGGGTTATTGGTATTGGCGTGGATGTTCGCTGCATATGTTAGTGAGAGATATTGTCTTCTGAATGTCAGTGAAGATTCTCCAGTTTCGCATAGTAAGCTCTCAGTTGGAGTTGTGTGGTAAGCTCCTAAGGCTATTCTTATTGCAGTATTGTGGATAACATCTAAACTTTTCAGGGTTGTTTTTTTAGCAGAGTCATAAACCGTGGATCCGTAGTCGAGTCTGGATCTGATCATAGTTTTATAGATTCTCATCAACATAGAGTAGTCTGCTCCCCAGTTTTTCGCTGCAATAATTCTCATTAGATTGAGTTTTTTTTGGCATGTTGTTTTGAGTTGTTCTATATGGCTTTTCCAATTTAGTTTCTGATCGAAAGTCATTCCAAGGAATCTATGGGTCTCAACATATTCCAATGGTCTATCCTGGAAGATTAACTCAGGGGGAGTATGGATTTGTTTCCTTGAGAATCTTATGCATTTTGTTTTGGTAGAAGAGAACTTGAAACCTGTTTCGTTGGACCACTGATCAATGTCGTTGAGTGTTGCTTGTAACTGTTTTTGTATCAGCTTTGGGTTTTTGCCTTTGGAGTATATAGCGAGATCGTCTGCGTACAGTCTAGCTCGGACTGTGGATTTACAATTTTGAAGTATGTTATTAATGGATATTAGGAACAGAGTAACACTAAGGGTGGATCCTTGGGGTACTCCATTTTCTTGTGTCTTTGTCGAAGATATCTTGTCATCTACTCTCACTTGGAATTTCCTTTCTTTCAAGAAATTTGTTATGAAGCGGAGGCAGTTTTTTCTAATGCCAAGCTTACCCAATGTATTCACTATATCGTGGCGCCAGACGGTATCATAGGCTCTTGTGATGTCGAAAAATACTGCAATACATTCTTGCTTGTTAGCCAGTGCTTCATGTATTTCTGACTCTAAGTCTATTAGGTTATCTAGTGTGGATCGGTTTTTTCTAAAACCGCTTTGTTCTGGGATAAGTATATTTTTTTGTTCTAGGGTCCATATGAGTCTTTTGTTAATAATTTTTTCCAATATTTTGCACATTGCACATGTCAAGGATATAGGTCGATAAGAATCCGGATCGGTTTTCGTTTTATTCGGTTTTAATAAAGGGATGATGATAGCTTCGGACCATTTCCGTGGAAAGACATCCTCTGTCCAGATAATATTGAATATTTCGAGCAGGTACTCTTTGGCGTTCTCGGGAAGGTTCTTCAGAAAGATAACGGGTATGTCGTCGGGACCTGGGCTCGAATTTTTCATGTTCAGGAGCACTTCGTCGAGTTCCTCTATCGTTATTGGTATATTTATGGGATTTTCTTCTGATTCTTGATAATTTATTGGTGTTGATTCTTCAGTGTGTTTTCGGTTCAGGAAAAGTGGTGAATATATATTGTTACTCGAGTGTTTCTCATATGTTGTTCCTAGTATTTCTGTGATTTCTTGTTTGTCTGATGTTATAGTGCTCTCGTTTTCCAGAAAATTAACGGAACTTCGGTATTTTTTCCAAACCTCAGTTGAGCTATTGATGCTGGAGACAAATTTTTTCCATGAGAGTTCCTTACTTTTTTTGGTGATCTGTCTAAATTTGGCTCTGTGGTGTTTGAATTCGAGGAGATTTTCTAAGGTTTTTTGTTTTTTGTATCGGTTGAATGCTCTATGGGTGAGTTGTTTACTCTGTTGGCATTCATCGTTCCACCAAGGTACTGGGGTGCGGTCGTTCAGCTGTTTTGTTTTGCCTATATATTTCTTTGCTGCCTCGATAATTATTTTTGAAAATTTATCAAGTGTTTCGTTTATGTTTTGTCTGTTATTGATGTGAGTATTATGTAGTCCTTCAGTTCGTTCTTCTATTTCCGCAGAAAAGTGTGTCCAGTTTGCAGAGTCTGTTTTCCATTTCGAGGGTGGAGTCCACCGTATTTTTTCATCTGCTGTTTCATTTCTGATTAGTATTGGGAAGTGATCACTTCCGTATAGTTGAGGTAGTACTTCCCATTCCAGTGATATCGAAAGGGTTGGTTCGCAGAAAGATAGGTCGATTGCTGAGAGTTCTCCCGAAATTGAATTGAATCTGGTGTTGGTGCCATCATTAAGCGTATTGATATTCAGTTCATTCATTGTAGTTTCTACAATGTTTCCTTTCCTATTGGATTCTTTCGATCCCCATATTGGGTTATGGGCGTTGAAGTCACCTACTATTATTCGGGGAGTAGGGATTTGTTCGATAAGTGTTTTCAGGTGATTGCTTTGTAGATCAAAGTTTGGTGGTATGTAGACATTACATATGTTTATTGTATTTGGGATTTTGACCGAAACTGCTACCGCCTCTAGATTGGTATTCAAAGGAATGTTTTGTGACTCATAAGTATCGCTAATGTAGATAGTAACTCCTCCACTGGCTCGAGGTCCGTCCTGTCTATTATTATGATATCCGGTGAAGTGTTTCGGATTATGAGTTTTTTGGTCCCGAAAGTTTGTCTCTTGTAGGCAAAGGATCGATGGTTTAAATTCAGAAATAAGGATTTGCAGCATATTCAATACCCGTTCAAGTTCCATTGTAAAATAGACATTTATTGATTTTAATTGATTATTTTCAGAATAGATCTTGAGAGGTATCGCTTTCGATGTCGGATGTTGATTCTAGTAATAATTGTTTTTTTATTTTTCGTTTGATGTTGGTGCATCTAGCTTTGATTTTCCTTTCGGTGAGGAATGGGTATATTTTCGTGAGCATATCAAGTAAGGCCTGTATATCGTTTGTATATGTTTTGGCTATGCTGAGTGGATCGGGTGAGCCTTGGGTATTTTCGAAAAATTCTGTGATTTGTTCATAATCTAACACGTATTTTTCTGTAGTATTTGTGAATATTTCTTTTATGGGTGCCATCAGTTTTTCTATTTCGGTATCTTCTTTTGAGATATTTTTCGATTTTTTTGATACCCTGGGTTCGGGTTTCTGAAATATTTCATCGTTCGATATTGGTGGGGGCGGAGTAGTTATTTCGGATATGGTGCGTTTGGTTGAGCTACTTGTGGGAAGTTCGAAGTTTATACGTGTTTTCGGTTGAAGGTCGGATGATGCTTTTCCTGTTTTGTTTATTGGTTCGTGTTGTTTTTCTTTAGAGTTTTCTGGTAGATCAGTTGGGTGGTTTTTGGGATGATTATTTGGAGGGATAAGGGATTCATTGGTCTTTGAGGTACAGTTGGCAGCGACATGATCCATTTGTTTACAAATGAAGCATGATTGGTTTTCAAGTGAAACGAAGATGCGGTATGATGTGCCTTCATGAAAGATCACAATGGATTCTGGGATTGCATTTTCTTCATGGGGTGCGATGTATACTTGGCGGCGAAAGCTGAGGATGTGTTTATAGTCTGGATTGGATGTACCTATTCTCAGGAATGATATAGTTGACATAAGTTTGATTCCATATTTTTGAAGTTCCTCTTCTAGGGTGGTGTGAGGGATTGTGGGCATACGTTTGACATCAAGAGCCGCTCATTAGGTGTGATTAGTCTCCGACCTTGTATGGATTCCCCGTTGATTTGTATTTTTCCGGCATGGTCATTAATGAAATCATCAACTATTTTGGTGCTCGCAAGATAAATGCATATTCTACCATTTGAGATTCTTGAGGAGAATAGGATATTTTTTGGTTGTATTAGAGATCCAACGGCTATAAGGTATTCTTCCAACTTTTTGTTGTCGAGTGAGGTAAATACAATTGCTTGTTGTTTGGTTGGAAATTTGGGGGTAGTGGTTACTGATGAATATAACCTAATATTTTGGATTTGAGGAGTTGAAGTTTGAGGTCCCCCGTAGTCAACGGACCCCATATTTGTTTATTTTATCTTTTGTTGCGTTTACGTTTCATAGGTGAGTTGGAGGGTTCCTTAATGCTGTCCTGTTCCCTCGCGACAATCGTTGTGATGATCGTCTTTCTAACCTTATTATATCTCAACCTAATCTTTGCAAGATCCCTTGAGGAGATTATAAAGTTCACTTACAGTTTATATGGATGTTGTGTTCACTCTTAGGGTGTCCTGTCACTTATATTTGGTTTGAGAATCTTTCTATTTGGAAATTATTCGGAACTGACCTACGCACGTTTCACTGTTCGGTGTCAGGCTGTTTAATATTTGGTAGCTAAAAGGACGAACTTTGTTACATAAATTTTTCTATCACTGTTATTACACTACATTTGTTGTGAGAACTCAAGTTGCATTTCGAATTACATGTTTTGTATAGAATTTAAATAGGACTCTTCATCATGATATCAAAATTGGATTATTATGTTCACATAGTACTTCCATGTTTTATTTACAAAATTGTTCTAGAGCTTTGATATTTTTAGTATATTTAGTATTTAGTATTATAATGAGTTGATTGTTATTGTAACAACATTTTCTCTATTTAGAAATTTGCATATTGTATTATACAAAACTGAATATAATTGTAAAATAAATATAAATCACTAATATCTGAGTTTACATCATGAAAAAATTTCTATCTCAATATTCATAACTTTTCTACCTTTCCTGCAATAATTTCGAATAGTCGGTTGTACAAATAGTATTTCAAAACGATACCAATGGCAAAGTTTTTTACAAAAGTCTGTTAACTTTATCAAAGTGAACGCCAATATAGTCTGATTAACGAATTTGAAAACGGCCATTGAAAAATTGAGGGATGGGCCATTACGGAAATTCTAAAGAACTATTCCAAAATTCTAAAAATGGTTGTTCGTCAAATATAGAAAAACAATTGGGAGCGGATTGGAGGACGATAGATAGAGCATCGAACTCCAATACGGTTTATAGAAAGATGGATTCGAGCCAGAAATGCGGAGAACCCGAATGCATATGAGAAACGCATTGCCGAGGAATTCAGGATGGAATATGGCATTATGTACTATATAGGTACAGAGGGCACGCTACGAAGAGAAGTAGTCCCGAAACCGTTTTTTCAAGAAGTCCTAAAAGGTACCACGATCAAATCCGGGGTGGTAGCTTGTCTAGCGGTGATTTTGTGTGAGTAGTGGTATGCGAAACATCTGCTTTTATTAAGGCAAAATTGGAATTCGATTCGACTTTGAAGAGCATAGCCGTCCAGATCATTAGATCGTTGGTGGCCGTTCAATTCAAAAAGTGGTACCGAAATCGGGATTATTATCGCAATATCATTTGATTAGGAAGGTGCGAAATGGATAACCAAAGTTTCAAACTTCGAAAATCTAAGAACAAAATGAGCATACCAGTGGAACCAGAAATCATCACCAAAAATCTACCTACACATATACAATTTCTAGTGAGACAAAGAAACGCTGTGAGCAGGGAATTCCAGAAATCAAAAAACAGAGACAAGAAAATCGAATTGTTGATTGTTAGCAAAGCTATTGTTATCGAAATGAGTTCTAGCCAACCTGACAGTTTACCAAACTTCATTTCCCTGGTAATCGAAGACAGTTTGAAAACCGACTGATTTCTCGAATATCTGAAAGCAAGATACATCGAGACAGATTCAGAGGGTCCAATGCTGCATCTAAAAACTGTTGAGGGCACACAAGTTGAAAGAAAGTGAAATTGAATATGGTAAGTGTTGTGAAAGTACCTTTAGTGACGAAGATTGTGTTTAATATTTGGTAGCTAAAAGGACGAACTTTGTTACATAAATTTTTCTATCACTGTTATTACACTACATTTGTTGTGAGAACTCAAGTTGCATTTCGAATTACATGTTTTGTATAGAATTTAAATAGGACTCTTCATCTTGATATTAAAATTGGATTATTATGTTCACATAGTACTTCCATGTCTTATTTACAAAATTGTTCTAGAGCTTCGATATTTTTAGTATATTCAGTATTTAGTATTATTATGAGTTGATTGTTATTGTAATAATATTTTCTCTATTTAGAAATTTGTATATTGTATTATACAAAACTGAATATAATTGTTAAAATAAATATAAATCACTAATATCAAGGCAGATTCAGAGGGCCAATGCTGCATCTAAAACTGTTGGGGCACACAAGTTGAAAGAAAGTGAAATTGAATATGGTAAGTGTTGTGAAAGTACCTTTAGTGACGAATATTGTGTTTAATATTTGGTAGCTAAAAGGACGAACTTTGTTACATACATTTTTCTATCACTGTTATTACACTACATTTGTTGTGAGAACTCAAGTTGCATTCCGAATTACATGTTTTGTATAGAATTCAAATAGGACTCTTCATCTTGATATTAAAATTGGATTATTATGTTCACATAGTACTTCCATGTTTCATTTACAAAATTGTTCTAGAGCTTTGATATTTTTAGTATATTTAGTATTATAATGAGTTGATTGTTATTGTAACATTTTCTCCATTTAGAAATTTGTATATTGTATTATACAAAACTGAATATAATTGTCAAAATAAATATAAATCACTAATATCTGAGTTTTCATCATGAAAAAATTTCTATCTCAATATTCATAACTTTTCTACCTTTCCTGCAATAATTTCGAATAGTCGGTTGTACAAATAGTATTTCAAAACGATACCAATGGCAAAGTTTTTTCACAAAAGTCTGTTAACTTTATCAAAGTGAACGCCAATATAGTCTGATTAACGAATTTGAAAACGGCCATTGAAAAATTGAGGGGATGGGCCATTACGGAAATTCTAATGAACTATTCCAAAATTCTAAAAATGGTTGTTCGTCAAATATAGAAAAACAATTGGGAGCGGATTGGAGGACGATAGATAGAGCATCGAACTCCAATACGGTTTATAGAACGATGGATTCGAGCCAGAAATGCGGAGAACCCGAATGCATATGAGAAACGATTGCCGAGGAATTCAGGATGGAATATGGCATTATGTACTATATAGGTACAGAGGGCACGCTACAAAGAGTAGTAGTCCGAAACCGTTTTTCAAGAAGTCCCTTAGAAGGTACCACGATCAAATCCGGGTGGTAGCTTGTCTAGCGGTGATTTTGTGTGAGCGTTCAGTGAGATCTGTATGCGAAACATCTGCTTTATTAGGGCAAATTGGAATTGATTCGACTTTGAAGAGCATAGCCGTCCAGATCATTAGATCGTTGGTGGCCGTTCAATTCAAGAAGTGGAACCGAAATCGGGATTATAATCGCAATATCATTTGATTAGAAAAGTGCGAAATGGATAACCAAAGTTTCAAACTTCGAAAATCTGAGAACAAAATGAGCATACCAGTGGAACCAGAAATCATCACCAAAAATCTACCTACACATATACAATTTCTAGTGAGACAAAGAAACGCTGTGAGCAGGGAATTCCAGAAATCAAAAAACAGAGACAAGGAAATCGAATTGTTGAATGTTATCAAAGCTATTGTTATCGAAATGAGTTCTAGCCAACCTGACAGTTTACCAAACTTCATTTCCCTGGTAATCGAAGACACCGACCGACTGATTTCTCGAATATCTGAAAGCAAGATACATCGAAACAGATTCAGAGGGTCCAATGCTGCATCTAAAAAACTGTTGAGGGCACACAAGTTGAAAGAAAGTGAAATTGAATATGGTAAGTGTTGTGAAAGTACCTTTAGTGACGAAGATTGTGTTTAATATTTGGTAGCTAAAAGGACGAACTTTGTTACATAAATTTTTCTATCACTGTTATTACACTACATTTGTTGTGAGAACTCAAGTTGCATTTCGAATTCATGTTTTGTATAGAATTTAAATAGGACTCTTCATCTTGATATTAAAATTGGATTATTATGTTCACATAGTATTCCATGTCTTATTTACAAAATTGTTCTAGAGCTTTGATATTTTAGTATATTCAGTATTTAGTATTATATGAGTTGATTGTTATTGTAATAATATTTTCTCTATTAGAAATTTGTATATTGTATTATACAAACTGAATATAATTGTTAAAATAAATATAAATCACTAATATCAAGGCAGATTCAGAGGGCCAATGCTGCATCTAAAAGCTGTTGGGGACACAAGTTGAAAGAAAGTGAAATTGAATATGGTAAGTGTTGTGAAAGTACCTTTAGTGACGAATATTGTGTTTAATATTTGAGCTAAAAGGACGAACTTTGTTACATACATTTTCTATCACTGTTATTACACTACATTTGTTGTGAGAACTCAAGTTGCATTCGAATTACATGTTTTGTATAGAATTCAAATAGGACTCTTCATCTTGATATTAAAATTGGATTATTATGTTCACATAGTACTTCCATGTTTCATTTACAAAATTGTTCTAGAGCTTTGATATTTTTAGTATATTTAGTATTATAATGAGTTGATTGTTATTGTAACATTTTCTCATTTAGAAATTTGTATATTGTATTATACAAAACTGAATATAATTGTCAAAATAAATATAAATCACTAATATCTGAGTTTCATCATGAAAAATTTCTATCTCAATATTCATAACTTTCTACCTTTCCTGCAATAATTTCGAATAGTCGGTTGTACAAATAGTATTTCAAAACGATACCAATGGCAAAGTTTTTCACAAAGTCTGTTAACTTTATCAAAGTGAACGCCAATATAGTCTGATTAACGAATTTGAAAACGGCCATTGAAAATTGAGGGATGGGCCATTACGGAAATTCTAATGAACTATTCCAAAATTCTAAAATGGTTGTTCGTCAAATATAGAAAAACAATTGGGAGCGGATTGGAGGACGATAGATAGAGCATCGAACCCAATACGGTTTATAGAAAGATGGATTCGAGCCAGAAATGCGGAGAACCCGAATGCATATGAGAAACGCATTGCCGAGGAATTCAGGATGGAATATGGCATTATGTATATATAGGTACAGAGGGACGCTACAAAGAGTAGTAGTCCGAAACCGTTTTTCAAGAAGTCCTTAAAAGGTACCACGATCAAATCCGGGTGTAGCTTGTCTAGCGGTGATTTTGTGTGAGTCGTTCAGTGAGATCTGTATGCGAAACATCTGCTTTTATTAGGCAAAATTGGAATTCGATTCGACTTTGAAGAGCATAGCCGTCCAGATCATTAGATCGTTGGTGGCCGTTCAATTCAAAAGTGGTACCGAAATCGGGATTATTATCGCAATATCATTTGATTAGAAAAGTGCGAAATGGATA